>BMAU01020082.1:600000-1012500 GCA_019973935.1 Trichonephila clavipes
AAAGTCTCGATGCACGATTGATATAATGTTTTTCAAGATGCTGCTTTTGAAGTGATATCTACAACCGCGCGAACCAGAATTATGTGATACCTCAAGTAGGCTCTGGATTTCTTTTGACTGAGAATGTGAGAAACTGACTAGTGAGAAAGGAAAGCGACGTCTATTGCCGACGCACCTGGCCAAGTTGAACCAAGGTCAAGTGATGAGGACGACACCTGATTTGCCATCCCTCTTACCTTCCTTCACCACTGCGCCAGCGGGTGGACTGACCCTCGACAGATTTAACGTGCATCAGCTCCTCTACACAGCGAGTCTTTAGTGGCACAACAAGACTAGAACCTGCGACATGCTTTCCTCCCGAATGGGAACATGACCACTCAGCTTCCTCGGTTCACAGTTTTGTGGTTTCAAATAAAATCTCGTTACAAGCATACTAAATAAAAAATTTCCTAAAAAAATTAACATTTCATGCTTAAAAAAAAGACAAAATTTTGAGGAAAGAAGATACGTGAGATTAAGCATTTCTATAAAAAAATATTGAGGTTTTAATAGTAAACTGTTAAAAGAAAATTTTATATTTTTTAAAAAATTTTTTAACAAAATAAAATTTAGCTACGAAGATAAAAAAAGAATTTCCTTATAAAATTAGCTGCTGTAGTAAAACAGGAGCTATTAATAACATTGCAACGGTTCGGTCTTTCAATAAAGATAATCTTCTAAACAGATTTTTTACATTTCTTACATACGTAGCCCTTTCATTCGATAGTTTCTGCTGGAGGGGGGTACCCTTTTATTTATTTTCTTTACACATCCTAAACTGAGCGTTCGATTGATTATTCGAATCCATTACATTAAAGGCCAATTATTGCTGAGTCCCTTCCCAGAGCGACTCGTTGAAGATACTCTTTACTCCACTGAACCAGGATTTCCGTTTGAGAAGAAATTCCTTTTACGTGTGTTGCCACCTTCTTGCAGAAATTGGGACAAATATTCCTGCGGAGAAATTGATTTATCGGATGGGTAAAGTGGATAATTCCAAATGCCTTTTATCGAATAATGACCTCATGTTTTGAGTGGACGTCTATTTACTACGTGGCTCGAGTGGCTAATTAAGTGAATGGAAGAATTTACAGGGGGTTCATTGGATTAAGGAAAATTGGAGGCTAACTTTTTAATTAGAATTTACCGTGATAACAGTTTAATTAAGGTCTAAATGAAACGAAAGGTTTGAAGGCCTTCTAAGTTGTTGGACTTTAATTTTTAAATAATCGGGGGTTTGTTCAATTTGTTTCAATTTAGAAAAATGATTCTCAATTTATTCAATCATTAAAAGGAAATTGTTTTAAACAATATTATTAGTGTAAGTAAACTATTTTTTGTAAAAAAACTTATATGGAATATACATATTGTATGAAAAATCTCTAGATGAGAGATACACATATTTAGTAGGATGCTGCTGCATGTATAAATATAGTGATGGGAGGCCAGATTTGTTCCTGTTTAGAAATCGCCCCTGAAACGGCTTGGAATTTTTATACGAGTCCCCCCTTGACCGGATGTGGTGAAATTCCTTTTGGTGGGGGTGTGTCAAAAAAAAAAGTTCCCGCGTTAAAAAGTTCAGTAAACCCATAAATATTGAGGTGGTGTAACACTGCGCCGTTCTCGGGACCAATCAAAGAAATTATACAGGACAAGGCAAATAGTCCAGCTCTAGGATTTTTGGGTGATGAGGTGCTGAATAAAAAGGGCACGCACCCGAATTTCGAGAGAGAGCCTATTCCAGAGTTGCAGAAGAACCTTGAAACAACAGACGCCGAGATACCGGGTGCCAACCATGTCCATCACCCCCTGCACCCTCTCCCTCTCAAGCTAAGTTTAATTATTTTTGATCTTCTTGTAGTAAAAGTAAATTTTTCTATACGTGTGCTTAAAATAAATTTATCTTAAACGTTAAAAGTTCGTTCTGTTAAATTATTGATTCTTGTTTATTTTACTGTTAAATTATAGATTCTTGTTTATCTTAACTATGGTCATGATGCGATGTGAAATTAGGAAACTGGGGGCTCACAATTTAGAAATTAAAGAAGTTAAAATAGCGTCGCATCAATAACAAGCTCAAAACTGTTCCGTGGGGGTAAGAACCAATTTTGTCGCTAACCATTCCTCCTTCTTCTGTTCAGAGTATTGAGCAAAATATTAAGCATACTAGATTAATCTTTCAAACCCATTATGAATATGAATACCAATTTGTATATTGCATGTTCTCAAAAAATCTTTCAAAGATAGTTAGATCATCGTTCAAATCAAGGAACAACAAACCAACTTTTGATAGACTAAGCGATGTATGTTTGTGTGTACAAACTTGAATAATAAAAATCTCTTTCTATCACTTTTAAGTTCTCAAATTTTAAAAGAATAAAAATGATACTGTTTAAAACTATTGTATTTTTAATAATATTAAGAAATATATACTTTTGTAATTTCCTGCATAGATCTTTATATCAAGATAGATGATAGACCACAAGAAATAATCTACAACCTATTGAGTAACTTACGATTTCATTTTCAGACAAAATTTAAAAAGTAATTTGAAATATACAGTTGGATAAATGTTTATTTGTACACTTAAAATTTTGTATGTTCTTCAAAAATAAACTAAGTAACATAACTAAAAGTTATTGAGACACATTTAAATTACATTTAAATTGTTTTAAAAAAATAAGATTCTTTCACAATAAAAAATAAAATAAGAATTTATTTGAAAGAAGTGAATTTTTTGAAAAAAATAAAATTATACAAAATATTATTTGTACACTTGATTAGTAAACATTAACAAAATATATGCAACAATATAATGAAATTTCAATACTTTATAAACAGTCCATTGGCTTTTATAACTGCTTCAAGACGCCTTGCCATTGACTGAATTAATTTCTTTGTGATTTCTGTGTCAATGGAGTTCCAAACTTCTTGAAATTTTTCTTTTAAGTTCCCTTTACTTGTTACAATTTTTTTCCGAGCTTCAATGTCCAAATGCATCTATAAATTTTCTATAGGATTAAGATCTGGAGATGTGGAGGTGTGTTCCAAGTCACCTTGGAGCATGATAAAGCAACCAGGTCTTAGTAACTATAGCGGTGTGCTTCGGGTCATTGTCTTGTTGGAATATGAAAGTGTTTTCCATGCTCAATTTCTTAGCACTATCTAACAAATTATGTCGCAACGCATCGATATAAGCTAAAGCATTCATTTTATTGTCAACAAAGGCTAAGTTATCCGCTCCATTATGAGTTACACATCCCCACACCATAGCATTTCCGCCACCGTATTTTAAAGTGGGAAGCACATTTTTGGGTTCAAGAGCTGTTTTATTTTTTCTCCAAATTTTTTGAATACTTGGTGGTGTAAAAATCTCAAACTTGCTCTCATCAGAAAAAATAAACATATTCTAAAAATCCATGGGTTTATTTTTGTACTTCATGGCAAATTCTAGACGTCTTTTCCTGTTTACTTCACTAATATAAGGTTTCTTTCTGGGAGTTCTGGCTTTCAGACCAGCGCTGTGCAGTACATTTCTGATTGTCTGAGCAAACACTGAAACGTTATATGATGACAGAGAAGTTCATTGGCAATATTTTGAGCTGATGTCTTTGGTTTATTTGTTGCTGACCTTACAATCATTCGTTTAGCTCTTGAAGTCAATTTACTCGGACCACCAGATCTGGGCTTATTTTCAACAGTGCCAATCTCTAAATACTTTTTTACGATGTAACCAACGGTTGTAAGTGACAGTTTTAAATTTTTTCCTATTTCCGGGAAAGATTTTCCCTCTTTATGGAGCTCTGTAATATGTTTTCTCATCTAAAGAGATTTCTTTGGTTTTAGGAGCCATTTTCAAGATTATATCTCTGTAAATTTAAATTTAATCTGAAACTATTTAAATATTATTGATAAACTAAGAAGAATGTATGAAAAACCAAGTTGAATCTAAAAAGTTTATTTAAACCTTTTGCCATACTTACACCAAAAGAATTCTGCACAAATACTCTTTTTGCAACGATTTTTCACACTTTTCCAGACTACAATTTACTTTTACACTTAAATAGAAAAATAATTTGCATACAACAATTAGATGCAATAAAGAAATACATGATTAATTCGCCACTAAAATATGGGTGTTTATTTCATCAAAAACGAGGAAAAAAGTGGTGTACAAATAATCCTTTTGTCAACTCTATATAAATATAAATGAATCAAATGAATTCTGAATTTAATTATCGAGCTGCTTTGAGAAGTACCCCTTAATAAACAATCCACCAGCTGAAGCAACACACGAAAGCTTTTGGTAACAAATCTCTTCAAACATTCATAGAATACCGGCGTTTCATCCTCGACCGATTTAAGGCTGTTTTCGGTTATGTTAAAGAATAGGACTCGAATTTGGAACATTTTTTCAGATATATAAAGGAAATGAAACACTAATATGATATTCTGGATTCACTATCCTTGTAGAGATCAGCATTTTTTATCATACTTCCCATTTTGAACCGAGTTGATTCCTTTTTTCTGGTATAAAATGTGTCTCGCATTTTTTTTATCCTATACCGTAATGTTAAATGGGCTTTGCCTTCATGTATTAAAACAAAAAAAAAGTATTCACGGAATATTTTGAATTTTTTTTTAAAAAGACAATATTGTTAACAGAGGCACGAGTTATAAAGTTGCAAATTTCCATGGAAATTGGGTCATTTTTCTGTCTGAAAATGTGCTTTACGTTTAGTTAGAGCTCTCGCACTTTTACCGAAACAAGCCTCTTCACACGAGGCAACAGGACTCGAATCAATGACACGACAGAAGCATGCGTTCGTGGGAGCGACCATTGGGCCTTGCGCAGTCGAAATACATCCCGACTCTACTTTTTCATAGAGGAATGATATTAAAAAATCTTTTGGTTCTCAAGCCCACTAGAACAAGAACTAGGATTCCCCCCAATGTCAGATAGGTTGACTGTCAATAAAGGGATTTTGCTACACTCTGAAAGTGATTAACTGGAAGAACATGGCAAAAAAAAGAGGCTTAAAGGAAAATTCTCGAGAACCCCAAGGCCCACCCATGTCTTTGTCACGCCATTAGAAAAGGAGCGATATAAAAGATATAAAAATAATTCAGCAAAACTATTTATTGATTAGTTATTAACAATGTATTGATAATGAAACTAAAATAAATAACAGAAGCGATGTAATTTAATAGAATAATATATCATATTTAGAATTGAATTATAATAATTTGTCTCATTAATAAAAGCTATTTTTCTGTTCTTGTAACTAGCACTTGATAAATGTAATTTGTTTGGTGGTCTCATCCCAATTTTTTTGCTTGAAAAAATGATTCAACCAAAAATTGTATACAAGTACTCTCTGTTATATTGCCTTCTCCTGAGCTAGATGATCTGTTGGTCACGGTTTATGGAAAACGATCTAACACAGGAAGAATAACGCGTGTTGTTGGAGCATTAAAAAGACCAATTGCAACCATTAATTTTCCTCAGTACAAGAAGTGATCTGGAATTGTTTACTTTTATTTTCGGTACCTCAGAGTCCCCTGGACCCATTCCAACGCATCGTTACGACTCCTATACGTTTCTTTTGAACACAGCTCGAAATAAAATGCGAACTCCTGTGGAAGAAAAACAAGCTTCTGGTTGTTTTATCCTGGTTTTTCTCTGAACTGTGTTTTAGATGCTTACACACTTCTGTTACCCATGCTATTGTTGCTGCCGTGTGTTTCATAGCGGGATACATACGAAAGACGGGAGATAAGTGAACAGAAATATACAATACAAACACAGAAGAATATTGTCAATGGGTTCAGTTAAAAATCTTTTTAGTTTCTAAGAGGCTTTGGTAATATATGAAGCTCTAGTAACTTTTTAGAATAAATCAGTTATGTTTTGCCGGATTCATTTCTTATATTTTCTTATCAGTTCTTTGGAAGTTACAATTTTTAATATAACTGATTTGTAAATTGGAATTTTGTTAAAAATCATAATTAGATTGTGTTTCTGAAATTTTTGTAGTCTGAAATATAACTAATAAAAACTTATAATACGAAGTGTGTGTGTGTGTATATATATATATATATATATATATAATATAATATATATGTATATACATATATACATATATAATATATATATATATATGTATATACATATATATAATATATATATATATATATTTATATAAAGAAATTGAGTGTTGAAGAGCTTTTGGGTATCAGAAAAATTGTATTTCGATTTCAATTAAAATGACACACACACACACGATCATGTATTTTAAGCCATTCATCTCTTGTATTGTAAAACTATCTTCTCCTGATTTTTATTAAATTTGAAAACATCGGCTCAACATTTCTTCGCTTACTAATTAGTTCTAAGTATTTATATTTGTCATTTTTTCTAAATTGTAATTTAAATAAATTGAATTATTTCCGAATTTGTATTTTTGCTAATTTTATTTTTTAATCATTTTACTTTTAATTCATATTTTTAGAGATTCTTTTATTTACTTTTTGCTATGTATGATATAAATTGAATTGAACGAGAAATCATGTCCAACTTAAAACTGTCATTTCCAATCAGCTAAACTTCCAACTAAAATTGCTATTCCCCTCTACTACCCATTGCAATTGGAAGCGTGTAGGATGTCTCTTGAAAAAGAATTTAATGCAAAAAATCATACTAATTTTTTTTCTTTATACACACATTCTTTTTCTATTAATCCAGGAATTAAAATGTGTCAAGAAGTAATCGAAACAATTAGTCATATTGGAAGAAAATCTTTGTTTTGAACGAAAAGACATTTAATTTCTTCTTCCTAATTTTAGTTTTCATTTGAGTTAACGAGACCCCTTAATATTTAGAAAGCTAAAAAAAACACAAATTTGAACCCCTTTCCTTCTCTGAGACTGGCATAACCGAGGAATTTCGCTAAAACAGTGGTTTATTATAAATAATGTAATATTTAGTCATGCAATATTATTTTCATCTATTAAGAATTTCAAGAAAAATATACTCATTTTGTAAGATTTTCAGTTGGGGAAATTCAATTTTATTTATCTACATCTATTTACATTAAAGTTTATTTTAAGAAATATTTTGTAATTATAGCTATCTGAAAGAAATATTAAGAAACACAATCCAAATTCAGAAAATGTTTTCAGTTAGAAAAACATCTCAACATCAATATTAAAAAAATTTGAATTTCAATCTCATTTAGAGAAAGAATGCACATTACAATATTTCTCGGTTTTATCTGTAGGAATCCATTTTTATCAAATGCCACGGTTCATTTCCTTACATTGCTAAACGAGTTTTCTCTTCTCATTTTAAATGGAAGAATTGAATGCTAGAAAATTACATATTGTTCACTAAACTTTAACTAAAATAAGGAAAACTACCATTCCATCGATAGTACACATATGTAAGTAACAAAATTAGTAGTATAGAATATGTGAAACAATTTTTCTAAAAAAGAATATCACTTAATGTAAAAAGTTTAAATTTTCTTGTGAATAAATTTTATATGTGAAAGAGTTGGGATACAAAATTATTCACTATGTGCAAATATCCACTGCAATTTATGAGCAATTATTAGGAATTATCATTGTATGCATAAAAGAGTGATTGAACATTTTATTTACAAATGCAGTGCTGAAGGAGGAAAATGTGAATAACAGTGACACAAAACTGCAATTTTTCACGATTGCTAAGAAAGCAATTTTAAAAAGAAATATTGTAACAATACTATTTTATGAGAGTTTTCGAAACAACTTTTATGAACTTTGAGTCATCTATCGCATTATGGAAAGTAACTGAAAAAAGTTATTAAAATTTAAAAGATTTAATATCTTTATATAAAATACACGCCAAAAACTTAATAATACATTTAAATATCTCTTTTATAATACAGAACAGCTAACTTTCCTTGCCTCGAGTAGGTTGAAATCACTTTTGTTAAGGAAATGGTTTATTTCTGAGACAAAAGTTTTTTAGTAGAGAGCACCTTCAAAAATATCATAAAGTTTAAAGAGACTCATTCTCACCCCTTAGAACCATTCCGACGTACAAAATTTACAGAGAATCTTCAAACACCAGAACATAAAGAGACATCTCCCACAGAAAATAACATTCCATGTTAAAATTCTGAAGCGCATGACGTATGCAAATGGGTCATAAAAATAAAGAAAACTGCTGTATGTGTTAAAACGTTGTATGCTATAAAATAAAATCAAGTTCAAATATAAGCACTAAGAATAGTTACATAATTATAAAGTTTTAAAAAGAAAGATGGATTTTTTTAAAAAAAAATAACATCAGAAGATATCAATTGTATTTAACGTTATTTTGTATGAAAAGGAAAATATTTTTTGCAGAAAAATATCACAAAATTAATTTTATAATACTTTGCTTTTCACTGTGAGAAAACTTCTAAGAAAAATATGTATTACTGTTATATTTTAATTTTAAAAAAATTACAAATTTACAAAACTAATTTGCATGTTTATTCTAATGAAAAATTAAATTTTTGCTTGAACGCTTTCAGGAGAAGGAAATCTGAAAATATCGATAGATTCAAAAAGAAATTGTAAATTTGTATGGGCCTAACTAAAAGTCTATACTTTTAATATTGGCTTTAACTAAAAGTCAAATCCCTCACTGAAAAGTTCTAGAAAATACTACTAACAAGCACATACATAAAACAATTTGCAATTAATATATTAACTTTCATATTTCCTAAATATTTTCGATAGAACATACCAATTTCAAATAAAGCTATATCTATAAACTTTATTTTACAGAAAACAGAATCAGAATAATAGAATGCATAGTATGTTGATCAAATTTCCATAGCAGATATATTAATATCCATTTTTCAAATTAAAGCTTTGTAGCATTATATATTTAGAAATAAATTACTTTAGTTTCAGAATTAAATTTTTTTCCGCTATTGCTTACCATGATTATGTAATACAACGTGTTGGTTAATCAAAGGTAGTTTTACGAGAATGTGTACGAGAATTGGCATTGGGAATCCGATACACATATTTAGAAAAAGTACATACATAATTAAAGTTCAATATAATAAACGGAATACAATGTAAAATAATAAGTGAATCAGTAGGGTTTTTAGGCGGGCGCTGTGCACGTAAATTCACTATAAGATCCAATGTAGAAAGTGTGCGTGTGTTTCGATGATGCATTGGCATTGCTAAACTCTCGCAGAGATCGAAGATCAATCTTGTTCTTTAATTCTTTGCTCTACGAAAAATGTCTACAACTGAAATTATCCGTAGATTTGACGGATAAGTTTCAAAGACAACACTTATGCGTGTTTTAATGAATTGCGATGCTTTAAAATGAGTAAGAATGTATAAGCAATAAGCAGAATTTCTCAAAGTGTAGGGCATGACAACCCTACAAGGGGGGTGCGAGCATTTCGAAAATTTAAAGATTTTTTAAAAAAATTACCGGTAAGAAGTAAAACAAAATACTTTTCCTTCCATAATAAAAAATACACAACACTGATATAATTTATGTTTATCATCTGGCGTTTTTCCGTCATCAAATAGCTATCTTTGATCTCAAAACCAAATTTAAAAAAAAACATTTTGTTTAATTTGCTGTAATTCCTCGATGAGATATTTTTTTGCGTTTTCTTTTTAAACCTAAAATATTACTCGTTAAAAGAAAAAACGAAACCCAGACCCTGAGAAAAATTCTAGGAAGATAAAAAATTCATCACTGTAATTACTATTGAAATACAGTACATTAGTTGCAGAAAGAAAAGGAAGACATGATTCACTTTTCAGCCAGGCAGCATAATACATTTGCTGATCATTTGATTGACCTTCCAACTTACTGGTATGGTTAGTTCTACATTAGTTCCATCCCATCTTGTATGTGTTTGTTTTTCGCTTAGAGAAATTGTAAATAATAGAGTTTTATGATATTTGGAAAAGGATTGAGAGAGATTGTGTGCGTGTGTGTGTGATTTGAAGAATTGTTTTACCAAGATTTATTTTTATGAGTATTCTCAAACATATAAATCATAGTAAAAAACGTCATAATTGTTTTTAGAACATCCATATTTTTATTCTGAATATTTTTTTAACCCGGGAGCCGATGGCTCGGGGTGTCTGTGATCTCTATTGAAGGAAGTTGAAACTGATCAAGCAAAGGAAGAACCTGTTGAAAGGATGCATATTATTCATGATTGAGAAACGCGATGAACTAAAATATGAAGCCATATGTGAACCTCAAGGTTCAGTTCGCCTTGTCAAAAAGACACAAGAAAGTAAAAGTTCAACTTAATATTTGTTGTTCACCAAAAGTGTCACGAGTTCGAGCCCAGTACCACTAAAGACCCGCCGTTTAGGGGATAGATGGACGTTAAATCTGTCGAAAACTCAAACATCCTCTCATTGGAGTGATGTGGTCGTTAAAAGAGGCCAGCTCAAGTGTCGTCCTCGTCACTTAACCATGGTTCAAAATTACCAGGTCCGTCTTCAAAAGCCCTCATGTAACTGAACATTGCGACGTTAAAATTCACTCACTCTCGATCATGAAAGCTCATTAAAACAACAATAACTTGAAGAAAATATGGCAGCTTTGCCAGCAAATAACATTCCTGTAATATTAGTGAAAAGTGTCTCTTATTTGCGTCCTTTATTAAGGTCTTGCACTTTTGAATCATTTTAGTTCAGTTTCATTGGATTTTTTCTCAAATCCTCAAAGAAAAAATGAACATTCCTTGAATGCCGGTAAGTATACTTTTTCTTAATTAAATTATTCACTGGAATTCCGATTTTTATCGTGTAAAGTAAAAATAATTATAAAAAAAATGATTGGGATGATTGAATGCGCGCCTGCTCCCGGGTTAAAACATTTTGAAGTCTCGCTTTAAATATTAAAAAGGAACACAATTATTCTTTATTTTACAAATGTCAGGCCATTGACCATCAGGTCATTAGGCAACGGGCTCTCCAATACCTTTTTACAATGCAGTTAAGATCATTCAGTGCAGAGCACTCGTCCAAATGAGTGGCAGTCATGTCTTGTCCAGTGTCACACAAAACACAGATAGGTGAAGTCACTAAATTAAAACGAAACAGATGAGCACAAAGGCAGTCATGTCCGGTTAAAAGTCTAAATTTAGCCATAGCAGCAGCACGAAGAGAACTTGAACTACCGTGGGATTTCTTACATAGTGTACTCCATGGCTTATCACGAGCAACACGAGAAGCTGTAAGGCGAAATGATTCCCTAAAAATCCTTTTAATTTCCAGTTTGGCAGAATGAAGTGTCAGGTCTCTGCGAAAGTTCTGAAGAATACCCGTTCCCTTTTTTGCCAAAAAGTCTGCCCTCTCATTTCCCCAAAGACTACAGTGGGATGGTACCCACTGAAAGACGATCTTTCCTTTTATCTTTCCCAGGAGTTCTCTACAGTTCTGCACACGTAAATAATTATTCTCATTATAGTTGGACAAAGCCTGAAGGGCAGAAGTAGAATCTGAAAGAATTATAGCTCATTCAATGGGGGGAAGACGAACAGCAAGTTGCTGAAGGGCTATATGTATAGCTTCAACCTCACCATCAAAGTGAGTTGTCAAAGGGCCGGCATGTAAATAGAAGGAGAAGAGGTGATTAAAACACCAATGCCAGCGCCTTGGGCAAAGTCAAAGAGTGAGCCATCTGTGTAAATGTGAAGCCACTCCTCCGGTGGGAAGCGGGTATTGATAGTTTCCAAAGCTATAGCGTGAAGAGCAGTTGGACTTAGATCACGTTTTCTCACATTCAGAGCAAGGTCCAATCTGATGTCGAGTATTGCGTAGTCGAGTGGGTTAGCAAAAGACAGTAATTCAAAGGGCACATCATTAATGACTTTATATTGAATGTTCTCACGAACACATTGAATAAAGCCCTTTTGAGTCTTAAGATTACGTCCTCCATCGGAATCATAGTCCCGCCAGAATGAACTATTTGGGAGTCTAATAAGTCTATTGAAGAGAATAGCAGCATTCTTCTCAATTATATTAGTGAATGGCTGAAGGTCGCAAAGTAACTGCATGGCAAGTACTGGAGTAGTTTTAACTCCGCCAGTAATCATGCGAAGGGCTTGGTTATGGAAAGTGTCAAGAAGTTTTCTAACGTTCTCTGAAGCAGAGATCAGCACCTCATTGCAATAATTTAGAACTGGTTGAATATATGTCTTGTAAGTTGTATTTAAGGTATCCCTATTGCATCCCCATTTAACTCCGGTCAATCTTTTAAGAATGGAGAGTCGCTTTCTTGCCTTAGAAACAACAAGCTCAGCATGTTTAGTCCATTTCAATTTAGTCCACACAAATATTCTTCATCTGAATTTTATGTTCTTTTTCATTATTTAACTAAATTATTAATTCTAAATGCTAATTCTGTGAGGTTTAAAATTGCAGATCTTTTAAAACTAATTACAAGTTTAGCATTTATTTAAAAAAAATCATTTTGCATTTTGCATACAATGTCGTGCACGCAGTTTTACTCTCCTTACAGTTCAGCTATTATATCAAGAATAATGTTTTATTTTTTAAAAAAATTAACCGGTGCTTCAGTCAGTATACGTTTAATGTGTAAAGTGTACTCAAAAGGGTATTTTATAAATAATTTCTTAATACTAAATTAACGTATCGACTACGATCGGAACCATGTTTGCGTATAAAAAAGCGTATAAATGGATAATATTTATGATATTTAGTGTCACTTAGATTAGAAAATGTACATAAAATTGTTTTAAGAATAGTTTTACAATCAGAAATTATTCAAGTACAATATTATGACAAAAAATAAACATAGAATGACTAATTTTCAAAATATTCTCCTTTTGTAAAAAAAGCTTCTATTATAATAATATTTTGCCTGTATATAGCTCAGACATCTGTACAGAGGCTCAACTAGAAATTTTGAAATATATAAATTAAAATTGGTTTTATCCATGTTTTACGACAACACAGGGAAAAAGTTTTAAGAAAAAAACGCCGATAATTATTTCAAGTGGATGTGAATTGTTCAAAAACCATAGTTGAGCCTCTTTACAGAGGTCTGAGCTATATACAGGCAAAATATTATTGTAATCGAAGCATTTTTCACAAAAGGAGAACATTTTGGAAAAAAAAAGTTATTCTAAGTTAATTTTTTGCTGAAATATTGTATTTAAATAATTTTTTTTGGTCAAAAAGTTCTTAAAACAATTTTATACATGTATTTTAATCTAAGTGACACATGAAAATTATCCATTTTTGCTCTTTTTTAAAATCTCGGTTCAGAACGTAGTCGTATACGTTAAGAAAGAGGTTAATAATTGTTAGTGACAACTATGGGCTTGTCTTGTAGAGCAAAGTTTTTCAAAGGAAGGTTTACTTTTCAGAAATTGACACTCTAAGTTATTTTTCTATATTTAGCTGAGATCTATATTTTGTCTTCAAATCAGCCTCCACAGAAAATCCGGTTTAACGAAGGTAGGATGTTGAAAAAAAAATGGTAATAGTATACGAAGTGCTTTTGTTTTCAATGCAGAAAATTCATCATCCACCTCTAGCTAAAATTCAACGAGCGATTTATTACAAAATTGCCTTTTAACTTTTCACTGGATGTGGAATCTAGGAAGATTTCTTCTTCGCAATTAGAGAACCCTTTTGGAGTATTTTGAAATAGATCCCTTATATATCCATTCGTAATTTACTACCAAGTTCCCCAGATCAAGAAATTACTTTTTAAATTTCTTTGCGAACATGGCTAAATGATCTTACATGGTTTTTAAAACAACTTTCACGTGTTGTTCTTCAGATTTGTAAGCTTTAACACATAACGAGCTGGGGCTTCTTTTCATCATTTACTCGTCATTTGACCATGGTTCAAAATTACGTGGTCCGTCGCCAAAAGCCCTCGTGTAGATGAACAGTAAGACGTTAATATTCAATCAATCAATCAACATTTACTTCAGTAGTGGTAAATCCAAAATTTAAGTACTTTTGAGAATATTTCCTTGATTTAATTTTCAGTGAGTGAGTGAGTGAAGATTAACGTCGCACTGTTCAGCTGCACGAGGGCTTTTGGCGACGGACCACGTAATTTTGAACTATGGTCAAGTGACGTGGACGACACCTGAGCTGGCACCCCCCTCTCCTAACTACCACACCACACCAACGGGAGGACGTTTCAGCTCTCGACAGATTTAACGTGCATCGCTGCCCTACACGGCGGGTCTTTAGTGGTACTGGGCTCGAACCCGTGACAAAGCAAGCCACAGTCCGATACCTATACCACTCGGCTACCGCGGCCACGTTCTTGGGGTACAGCAGACCAAGCAGCTTCCACACGTTGCGAAAGTTGATCTGGTGTGGCAGCTGGGGATGTAATCTGGGTCAATCGTTGAGCAACCATGGACCACATGTTTTCTATCGGCGAAAGATCCGGAGACCAAGACGACCAGCGAAGCAATACAATCTAGTGATTGTGAAGAACATTTGAACAATGCATTTCATATGTGGTCGCGCATTATCCTGTTGAAATATGGCTGTGGCCAAGCCCTGAAGGTAAGGAAGGACAACTGGCTCCGACATCTCGGAGATGTAGCGCTGGCTGTTTAAAGTACTGGCAATGCGTACTAGAGGAGTGCGAAAGTGATATCAAATACCGCTCCATATCATAATAACCCGGTGCAGGACCAGCGTTGCGGTGCATGAAGCAGCTGTTCAGCATCCTATCTCCATGGTGTCTTCAGACTCGAGTCCGACCATTGTGGTGTTGCAGACAGATGCGTGACTCGTTAGTAAAGACAGCTTCATTCCATTCTGCCACCAAATCCTTCTTTCATCGCACCATTGGTGGCGGAGACGTCTGTGGTTCTGCGTCAAGGGTAGACCAAGCAATGGACGTCTTGCCGACAGGCCACTCTGCTGTAAACGGCGTCAAATGGTACGCGCAGATACTGAATGATGCGTTACAGACTCAATGTGCTGTGCTACGGTTCGTAAAGTGACTGAGCGATTCGACACTGCCATGCGCACAATTTGCCTGCCCTCCCGTGAAGTGGTGCACTGAGGTGGATGTGTTTGACCACGTTGGTCTGTCGTACCCTACTGCATCCAACGGTCACATTTCCGCATTACAGTTGTTTAATTTCGTCCAAAACGACTACCGTTTTCCCGGAAAAATAATCCAGAATATCAGCCGGCCACTATCCTTCCTCTGTCGAACTCGGATACTTGATCAAAAGCTGATCGCTGTTTTTACGAGACATAACTTATTGTTTTTTAAAAAAAAAACACACTTGCTGAACTTGAAATCGTCGAAATCTCCAAGCCTTACATAGCGCTTTGAGATGGCGCCACAGATGTGTGTCTGCGCTGAAATTCTAATCATTTGCATATCTCACCTTCGCTAATGCATGTTATTTGCATGTTTCCTTTAGGGTGTTGCATTTACGCATAGCATAGTCAATTTCGTTGACACAACTGTATATTAAATCTTATATGTGTTATATTGACGATTTCGAACTGTTGTTTAACTTGGCTAGTTCAGTAAAAGAACAAAACGTGCAAGTTAGTAAGTGTAAAAGAGAATTTTAAATTTAGTTGACTGAGATTATTTTAAAAGCAACAAAGTGGTATGTTTTCTGGAATAGTTATACGAGACCGTTTTACAGGCGATGTTCTGCATATAACTTATATTCAGAATATCGTCTGTAAAACGGTATTTTGAAACAAATCACAAACCCTCTTGTCAAAAAAATCGAGTGACAAAAAAAATTAATTGCTAAGAAACCGTTTGGCGCATGACTCGAATTCAGCATGTATTCTACAAAAAGTAACATCTTACAATTCTAATATATTTGTCATCCTATCTTCAACAACAGAAGCCACACTAATTACTTTAATTTGAATTACACGAATAGCTAAAACATTTATAACTATACAGCGCAAAAAAGTATTTCTTCGTAGTAAATAGAGTTTTATGTTATTCGTCCTTAGTTTTATTATTTTCCCATAATTACAAGTCAAAATTATTCGACGTGGCCGTGTTAGCCGAATGGTATAGGTATTGGATCGTGGCTTGCCTTGTCACGCGCGAGTTCGAGTTCAGTACCACTAAATACCCGCCGTGTAGGGCAGCGATACACGTTTAATCTATCGAGAGCTGAAACGTCCTCCCGTTGGCGTGGTGTGGTACTTAGTAGAGAGGATGCCAGCTCAGGTGTCGTCGACGTCACTTGACCATGGTTCTAAATTACGTGATCCGTCGCCAAAAGCCCTCATGTAGCTGAACATCGCGATGTTAATATTCAATCCAAATTATTCGACGGCACGTCTATACGTCATTAGACACTTCTTTAGAAAAAAATGGCACGTTGATCGATAAAGGTTCGCCATTCCTCTTCTAGGAGTTCTTTCAGCAAAAGTTAAGACGGATTTAGTAGCTGTGCCTTTTAATACTCGTACGAATAGTGAGAATTTACGAATATATAATATGCTTACAACTTTCCGCATATTGCCGAACTTTAGGGGGAAGAGTTTTATTTATCAATAAGATGGAGATTTTGACGTGTGTGTGACCAGTTAGTCTTCCAGAACTAAACATAAAATAGATAATGTTTAGCCCTATATCATTAGGATAATGTATGAAAATGGCCCGTTGATGGCATGCATTTAGGAATAGTATTGATTATTACAAGCTGGGAAAAAAACTATTATTTGTAGTAGATTGACCATTGTCTCACTATAGAAGAAAACTCTGTAGAATTATGTATTTGTTAAACGAAATGACGTTATTTTTATATAATACTTTTTAAAATTACAATTATATTATATAAAATTATATCATTTATCATATATATATATATATAATCTTATAAATACTGTCTATAGTTGTTCCTTAAAATTACAATTATTAAAATTTATTTCACTTATAGTTTCCAGGCTTTCTTGTTTGAAAAATTTACCGATCTTGTATAGTTATAACAAGAATGATATTACAGGTTCTGAAAAATAGACAAAAACTGCACATTATTTCATATCACCTGTAAAATATATCAGTTCAAATAAAAAAAAACTAGTACAATATCAAATTAATACTTCGAAAGAAGTGTAATACAACAAGAGTGTGATTTTATATTTATTAATATCTCCCTTTATACACACGCAGCGTACAGTTACAACATTATACGAAATATTCTTACAAGAAATGTTATCGAAAACCTTACACATTACGCAGAGACCAAAGATCTCTAACATTTGTGCGTTTTTTATTACAATGACTGTTTATTAATGCCACGCTACGAAACAACACAAGCTATCGACAACGACATATGACTAATGACGAGGATGACATACGAGTTGTCACCCCAGTCTCCAACCCTCCATATCACGGCAACGGGAGGAATTGGCACCTCGAAAGATTTAGCCTTTTACATGGCGGGTCTGTCTCGGATTTCATCTGCCATCATATTTTTTGTTGCTGGCTGACTCAATCATAAATCACTGTAATATCTATCAGTAATCAGTACAAAACTAAATTTTAAAAAAAGAAGGTAACACTTACGAAAATATCCAATTATATATAAAAATATTGTTTGCATTGAGGAATAAAAATAGCAAATGTATTTCAAATATTGTAGTCTCACTTATTATAAGGATTAAAATATGTATTCCAAACAAACATTTGTTTCACTTGAACAATATATTCATATTTGTCAAATACTGGAATTTCCGTACCCTAAAACTACGATTGAGCCCCTTAACAAAATATTTATGCATTCCCCTGCGGCGTCGATCAATATTGAAAACAGATTTTAAATTAAAAAATATATACATTGAAGCATGTCCCGATAACTGAGCCGTCATGTTAGCGAGCTCAAAGCATCATTCCTACCGAGTCCACCGTGTAGAGAAATGGATGTACATAAAATCTGGAAAAAACTCGAAGTCCTCATGTTAAAGTCATGTGGAAGTTTAGAGAGAGTAGAGGGCCAGTTTAGATGTCCTCTTTATCATTTAACCGCAGTCAAAGTTTACCAAATCCATCGCCAATGACCTTCATGTTGCTTCAAAATGACATACAATTAATTAAATAATGAATCAGTAGGAAAATTTTTATTTATCTCATGATACATTGCTGAAATATATTTCTGTATGCTTCACATTATACATGTGTCTGATACGTTTCGTCTCTTTCATTTTTTTCATTCTTCCATCCTTTTCCAGTGGAGTGCGTTTCCAGCTTCTGAAATTACGTGTGTCATGTGAATGATCTCAAAATATTTGATATTTTACTTTCACCAAACAAACGCACGTCATGTGAACCATTCACTGCGAATAGTTCATCTTAATAAAACTTTATAATACAGCTTTTCTGACCTTTAATGTGTACGTGTTTTTTTAAAAAAATATTTTTTAATTTCAAGATTATACAACCTCTGACAATAAAGTGGATAGCCATGTAATATTTACGTAGATGAAATATTAACGAAAGTTACCTCACTGTGCTGCGAAATAGTCACCTCTCATAACTATGCACGGCTGAGATATACTATACTTGTCTTTGAAACTTTGTAAGAAGTCTTCTTTTGGGATGGAATTCAAAAGCCTCGTAACGTTTTGTTGGATGTTAGGAACATCGTCAATATTCTTAACACGCGTTTTTCTCATCCCTAAATTCTGGGTAACTATTTGTCGCACTAATTCACGGTTAATTAGCGGTTGATCAGCTCTCATGCGCACAGTTCATTGACGGCCTTTAGTGTTCAATTTCCACACTTTCATCATTGACGGAGGTTGCCAGACTGCCGCTACGGGTGGTCAGAAACACTTTCCCTGTTTCTCGAAAGGGGGCGAACCACTTGCACATACACTGCATGGACAATGCTTGATCTTCTTAAACACGTACCACCATCGCATGTTTCTTTTGGAGTCTTGCCAAACTTAGAACAAAGCCTTAACCCTTTATCTACCGTATTATGATTTACTGCAGTTTTTGCCTGCAATATTTTTTTTTGAAATACTTCATTGAAAATTAAAGGATATACACATAAACAAAATACTGAACTTTGGGAAATTTAATCCGTTGCGCTAATTAATTAAAGATATTCAACTGTAAAATTAAATGTGTATACTTTTCACTTAAAAAAATAGTTAAATCGTTTTCTAAGGTGTTCATTAAAATACAAAAAAAAAGTAAGACATCTTTTCCCATTAACTATTTTTTGGAACAAAAATGACAATCTTTGTGACAAATCTATACGGAACTTTATCACTAACCTTCTGAGACGTCTTTTCTAGGGAAATTTAATTCCCTACCTATTTCCAATCAGCTCCAAAAAGAGGATAGGGATTCCGTGTTATATATGCAGATTAGATAAAGTATTTAAGTCAAACGGAATAGTAAAGTGAGAGGCAGTAGGAGAGAGAGATTGAAGCAGGAAGTTATAATAGTGAAGTTAGAGATTTGTTGAAAATTTCTAGGTGTATAAATTAGGCACAGGAAGAGCTGAGATTCAGTGTGGTATATAAATATTGATTTATAATTAAAGTCTCATTAAAGTTTTATATTAGGAGTGAGATTAAAGTTAAATGTGCAATAGGAACATTATTGAATATATTTCGGGGATCTCTTATTGCGGTAATCTCTGCGTGATCGATATTCTAATTGTTAATTAATTGGATCATTAAATATATAAGTTAATATAAATGAAAGTCCATTTTAAACCTCATAAAGCTATTTTGATTTATTTGTTATTAAAAGTCTTTGATTCTATATTTGGGAAAGATAACCAAATAAAGAAAGTTATTCATAAAAATGGCTACTGGTTCTTCTTTGACTCAAAATTATTCTTGTTCTCAAAGTGAGATCCAAGAGGATCTTCACATCTTCCCAATTCGATCAAAATGTCAGCTGAAAACGCAATTTCTGCTATAAAACTATTCACCTTCCCGGCTAAAATACTCATACCGCAATATATCTTGGAAGAGTGTATTTAAAAGAATGTCCCTGCTAAATATCGTCAAAGTATTCGTAAAATGGTTTTATTCTATGTAATTTTAAAGTAAGTGGTAAGTACCCTCCGTAGATAAAGGGTTAAAACGATATTTTGTTCGTTCATTTTCCTGTTCTCAAATAAGAACCAACGTACTAAACAAGCACTTTGTAAAACAAGTCTTACACGGAACACGAATGAGTCTTAATTGAACAACGGTGGGAGCAGATGGTCAAAACACTTGCCGCTACGCATGCGCAGCTTTTTGTTTCGCCAGTGTAGCCAAATTGGCCGTTCTGACTTCATTCACCAAACTTTATTGTCAGAGGTTGTACATAATTTCCTGTGGAACCCAATTTCTGTAAAATAATTAATGAAAATCAAAGGCGATGTCTCGCATTAATTAGAACAATTTTCTGTATTTCTTTCAATTTTTAGCGTAAAAATAACATTTTTTGAAGTTTCTATTTTCTTAAAAAAAGAGCTGTTCTTTAGGAGGGATTATTTCATCAGTAAACCCCTTCCATCCCCGATAAAGGAAACGTCCTATCTTAACCGAACGAAGACAAAATCCATCTCGAGTCATAATCGCATTAAGGGCATTACTTTAAAATGCACGAAGAGAGGAGAAAAAACTCTTGTCCAAGATGTTTGCATAATGGCCGATCCCAACTCTCTAATTGAAGGGTCTTTAGAAAGGAAATCTGAAACGAAGCCTGAGAAGTGCAACAAAAACTCAAAAGAAAAAAAAACCAAGTTCCTATATTTCCAAAGTACTCCATCTTCTTTCTTTTCTTTAATCTGAGCTGATTTTTTCCCTCTCTTCTGGGAAGCAATTTAATAAGTGCCATCATTAAAGAAAGCAGTTGCATTAGCTGATGTACCTGGAAAAAGTAAACATAATTTTCCTCCCAACTCCGCGGTTTTCTGAGGGCTCTTTAAAAATACTTTGCAAGATTGTAATTTTGTTCTTAAGAAAATTGATCACTAAAATGTAAGGAAACTCGTATTTACACACATACATAGACGTTAGATTAACAAGATGTAAATGTGTGTCAATATACGATAATATTAGACTCAAAATCTGAATAAAGTTTTTTTTTTTGTTGTTGTTGTTGTTAATTTCATTTTAGTACAATTTTGTAATTATTAGCTGAAGCTAAAGAGTTAAAAGAAAGTTTAAAAAGTTGGAAACTCTGGTGACATAAGAAACAAATGATTGCAATTTCAGAAATCGTTTATCGAAAAAACATGCCAGAAGGAAGTAAGACTAAAAAGAAATCATTGAAAGGACTCGCGACAAAAAGTGATACCAGAAAATACCTGAAAATAATGAAAGTTTTTATAATTTTTGCTAACAATTTTTGGATTCAACAAATGAATGAAAGAATCGAGGTTAATTAGATAAAAATGCTTATTTTTTCCTTTGGGTTACATTTAATAAAGCTGTTTTAAAAGCAACATGAGAGCTTTGGGTGACAATCTTCATCGTTCAAACTTCAAACGAAGGTTATGGCTGAGACGGTAATCCACTCTTTAAAATTCCACACCATGCCATCCAGAGACCTTTAAACCTCAAAGATTTAACGTGCCTCTACACGACGGGTATTTAGTGGCAGAAGCGACGTTTGGCGTATCAAGTTTAACAACTCAGCTACCATGTCCCTAATTTTTTTTTAATGGAGTAAGATAAAACGTTCATTGTGTATGTTGTAAAACTATCTTTGAAAATTAAATTAGTTGTTAATTATAAATTCAAAAGTAAAGATAAAACAACTTATTGTGTATATTAGATTTTAAATCTATTTAAACATTTTACTTTAAATGCTCACCTGATAATTTTAGTTTAATATACACTCATGGACAAAAACATTAGCGCACCAAGAAATAATTGCGGAATAGTAACGAAACTTGGCATGAAGGTACATGTCGGAGAGATACGCAAATGATTAGAAATACAGCGTGATTGCACATTACGTATAGTTAATAGAGGGCGTTTAACGTCGTTCTCCGTGGAGTATAAAACAGGAAAACAACGCTTGTTTGAGTGTGCTGAATAGTTTGATAGGGAAGAGCTGAGGTAAACATGTATTACGCCGTTTTTGAAGACAATATGAGCAGCAGTCGTAGTTTGAGAGGGGGAGAATCATTGGCTGGAAGCTGCATGGTCAGCTAGACAAGTAGCTCACACACATCAAGTGGGCCGCACTGATTGTGTTGTGAGGAGGTGTTGGGATCAGTGGATCTGAGAGATGTCATTTACACGAAGACCAGGCTAAGAACACCCTCGACTGACCAGTCGTCGATAAGACCGCCACATCGTAAGGAATGCATGCGTACAGCCAACTGCTTCATCGGCCGTCATATAGGCAAAGGTAGTACCTTCATTAGAGGGCCCTGTGTCTTCTCGAAACCTACGAAGGAGCCTGGCTGAAGGACATTTGGGATCGCTGTGCAAATTACGTGTGCTACCCTTGACGCCCGCCCATCGACGCCTCCGTTTGGAGTAGTACCGTGCACGAGAAAACTGGACTGCAACGGAAAGGAAACAGGCCGCTTTTAGCGACGAATCCAGATTCAATCTCAGCAGTGATGAAAATCGTGTTCGTGTGTGGAGACCCCGTGGTGAACGCCTCAATCCTGCCTTTTCTTTACAGCGACACACCGCTCCCACAGCTGGTGTGATGGTATGGAGTGTCATTTCCTACAATACACGGCCACCCCTAGTATTTCTCCGTGGCACCATGACAACCTAGTGGTACGTCCATAACATCCTGCAACCAGCTGCTCCCAGGAGCCATTTTTCAACAAAACAATTCTTGGTCTCACACGGCACGAGTGTCACAAGACTGTCTCCGCACTGTTACTACCCTTCCTTGGCCTGCCAATCCCCAGATTTGCCTCCAATCGAGCCTATCTGGGATCATTTGGGACTGCAAGTTGGGCATCCTAAGAGTTCGAACGAACTAGAGGCAAGGTTACAGCAAATATGGAACGAAATGTCTCAAGACATCATACAGAACTTGTATGCCTCAATGCTCGGTCGTATCGCACCGTGCATTCGCGCTAGAGAGGGTTCAACAGCGTATTAAATTCTCCGTTCTCTTTTGCCTTTTTCTATGAAATAAATGATCCTTTTTCTTTGTTTTTCTTCTCATTTACTTACATCAAAGTAGGTGTTAGGTACGTAAAAAAATTTCGTTTCATTTTGATGACTCATTTTTGCTGCGCTAATTTTTTTGTCCATGAGTGTAAATAAAATGATAATTTATATGAGAGCGTTGTTTACATAAGCAAAGATTCAGCACTAGATATTTTACATATTTTAATACAAGAGAATGAATTTGTATCGTTATTTTTTTAGAATACCATTCTAGAATGACGATATATATATTGGGTATTTCGCTACATTTTTCTTTAGAAAACAAATACAGTCTATAGCAAGCGATTCATCTTAACTATAATTCCATTTTATTCGTAGTATGTCCCCTCAATAGAACTTTTTTTAGCCACCACATATGGGTTGCCTTTCATTTCAATTGTATTCATATTGTGTATGCCAAAACGATGCTTTTTTTCCTCTTGTAAGAAACAGAAAATTAATTAGCTGAATTTCAATATAAATTAAAGGTTATGCTTGATATGTTTCTGAAGGATAAGAAATAAGTTTTAGAAGAAATTTGCTGCATATATATACATTTTATTTCTGAAATATAATTCTAAAAAAAGTAGCATGGTAAATATAATTTTTGCCGAAGAAAAATTAAAGAAATAGTACTCGCTAATTTATTCAAGCTTTGTGTCGCAATGCATTCTACTCGTATACAAGGAACTTTTAAAGAAATATACATTTTCAGAGAAACACTACAGATACTATTTTTTTCCTTATTTGCCGCACTTAGATCAACAAAATTAATATTATTTCCAAAGAACTACATCGTTTAAGGAAATAAATGAATATTAGAAATATGCTGATTCCATTCAATCACATTATAATATTAAATGCACAAGAGTATTTAAAAAAAAACAAATAGCGCTTGCGAAGATCTAGGTGCTTGTCGCACTTATTTAAGTCCGTGTTAAGCTATAAAAATGGCCATAGTCCGAACACGGGCGTTCTCGTGGAAATCTGATCTTTTAGTTCCGAAGTTTCACAGTGGAATGGATTCGGTCACGAATTTCTCTAAAACTTATACGACACAATTTCTTTAGTCGATTGGTTATAACTAAAATCCTAATTGCTTCTATTGGTCTCTGGACTATAATCGGCTATAAAAAGAAATAACCTCTGCAATCATAAGAAATCTGGTGCAGGATCGCTTGATATCTTTGGGATTCCGACCACTCTTACATTGTGCTATGAACCCATGCTCAAAATTTATGTGCGGGATATCTTCCTTCTACGTACCAGCAACATAGCAACTTTTATGACTACTTGTAAAATATGCCGCGCAAGAAATCCGTTCCGTAAGTGTGGTTAGCCGTATCATCTGATTGAACCTTACATCGTGCAGAGCGTTTGATGACTACGCTGAAGTGAGTTCCCTTTGGACTTGTTCTTCTTGGATAAAAAGAAGTCGCATCGAAGTGCTTATATTTTGGAGATACTATTTAAAGAATATTTTTTTCGAGTTAACTTGGGAAAGACAAATAGTACTTTTTAAAGTGTCTCAAATTTTATTAATGGTAACATTTCTCTAATATTTAACTGCTCGTACTATAGACGTTAAATTTAAGGGAAAAATAATTGAAGGGCTTTTTAAATTAGGAGGAAAATATGGAAACTTTGGTTCTCTTTTTATGAGTAATACATTTGTAATTGATTTTCCTTCTTAGGCAAGGTTGCTATTTTTTTTTTTTTTGAATCGCTAAAATATTTTAGGATGAGATATGAATAAATGAAAATCAATGTTATAATTACTGTTTAAAATATTTAATAGTAAAAAAATGGACAAAGATACACACCCAAAACAAGACAAATATATATATATAATAAATTTAAGAAGTACAACTACTACTCTCAGAAGTACTAATTAATGAAAGATAAAGTAAACCTAGAAAAAAGATGACGCCACTATCGCTTAAAACATGTTTTCCAATTCAAGAGAACTAACTGTCAGAGAGAAATCATGGAAGTCATCAATATATTCTCAATTAGTTCCGTTTCCTTCACCATCTTCCGTTTGGGACTTCGATGTCGAGAACAAGTTGCATTTTCGTAGATAAGAAACAAGCGAGGAAAGATTGAAACGGACTAATTTATAAAATTTATATCTCTGGCTTTTTTTTTTACTTCTCAATGAGAGTGGAATGTGAACAGTGTCCACAGGAATCCATTATCCATGGCAAACTTAAATCATCACGAAAAAAGTTCCCAAGAAAGATTTACTTTACACAAGTGAATCAAGCAGTTACTGCACCAAGAAAGATAATTGATTGATTGATTGAATATTAACGTCGCACTGTTCAGCTACACGAGGGCTTTTGGCGACGGACCACGTAATTTTGAACCATGGTCAAGTGACGTGGACGACACCTGACTGGCACCCCCCTCTCCTAACTACCACACCACACCAACGGGAGGACGTTTCAGCTCTCGACAGATTTAACGTGCATCGCTGCCCTACACGGCGGGTCTTTAGTGGTACAGGGTTCGAACCCGTGACAAAGCAAGCCACGGTCCGATACCTATACCACTCGGCTACCGCGGCGACCCAAGAAAGATAATATATCAAAGCAAACGATTTGATATATGAAACACATACACAAACTGTTGATTCATTGATAAATAAACGTGTCAAATTTTAAATAAGATTAGAATAACAAAATCAAGACTGACATTTTAAAACTTGGATTTCTGTGTACCAATCAATTGTATATCATTTTTAGTCAAAAAAAATTAAACGTTATAGCTAACAAAACTTTTTATAAAACGCATCAAGACTCGAAAAAAAAGTATATGGAAAATTTCTTGAATATTAATTAATACAACGGATGAACTCGTTTCCTTTTTAGAGAAGAATACTTTTTTTTCTTTTATCTTCTTTTTAATATTTACATCTGAAAGCAAAAGAAATGTACATTTTATTAATACTATGCGGTGTATTCCCTTTTTTACGGATGTAAAGTTTTAAAATTATTTTCTACATACATCTTCCAAACTAATACTTTGCACGTGCCCAAAATATTCAAATTTTTGAAGAAAATTTTGCATTCAACAAAAACAGTACACGTCTCGGAAATAATTTTTAAAAACATTACAATTGGCGTGCCGAGGTTTTTGTATCACTACTCAAAAAGATCTATAATCCAATTTTTCAAAATTCAAAACATTTCTATTAGGAAGGAATACTTAAGACACTAAACGGCGCACGCGCCACCTGATGTTACATAAAAAGGCACTTAATAGATCTAAAAAAAAATACAAATTATACTTTTCTAAAATATTTTGTTATTTGTGTTCGTAATATTGATATATTTCTATTTGGTACAGTAAAAAACAGTTAATTTCAATAATCGTTTTTCTATTCTTGATTGAAAGGGCAAAAGAAAGGTTAAAAGGTCTGGGAAAAGAGAGAGAGAGAATGAGTTTTGTAATATTACTGTGAATACACTCACTTTTTTATTTGTGCATCACACATTTTTGGACAATTTTATAATTATGAAACTTAATTTTTTAAACTCTTTTTTTAATTTTTTTTATTAAAATATTATTATTTTAATAAAAACACATTAAAAAAAGATTTAGATGGTCGACACAGTGGAGTACACCCAGCTAGTAAGGTAAAAAATGGAATGCACACAGGTATGGAAACTAATTTATAATAAAAATATAATTATTTAGCGAATTAAAAGACACGAAACAGGATTTTAACATATATATTCTTCGCTAATCAGTTTTTTGCATTCCAAACACGAAATCAATTTACAATCAAAGTGCATTAGAATGATACCACAGCATTGAAAGGTATGTTGTTGCTGTGACTAATGCCACCTGCCTGGCGAAGTCAGATCGAGTTCATCACGGCTATGGGCTAGAATTTTACGTCTGTCGTTAGCCTTAGCTTTGTGCACCATGCAGGTGATAGTACGATTTTTCTCGGTTCCACCCCAATTTAGAGAGAGAAAACCCTGGGGGTGGTCAGGGCCTCCCACCTCTCTTCTCTTTCGACCAACCTCACTTGAAGACTTGCGGCTCGACGGCTATTTAGAGTACCTCCATGCCGTAAAGGCACTATACATTTACAAACACCCACGTCTTCTATTGGATTCGAATCCTGACCCTACAGTACCGCAGCCAGCGTCGGTATATCGGTTGAGCGACGAAAAGAATTTAAAACATATTGAATTTCTTACTAGTAGTTAAATGGATGCACAATTTCTTCCCAGACAATCCGAAATAGTTTGAGTAATGACATTGCCAATATAAATCACTGCTTCACTATTAACGCTCACGCACATCTGTGGAATAATAAATACACCGTAAAGTATTCTTCAGCCTAAAAGAAAGTGTAAACAACTGTTGAGTATCTGTGAATCCACAGGTGTTTTTCTCCGACGACCCAGTCACACCATTTGGTGACGTCCGTGTTTTCGGTTCGACTCCACGAAACGACCTTGGCACGGCTCCACGAATTTCCTTTCTTTGTCGAAACTTTTTTTATTCCTCTGTTGTCAGCTGGGGTCTATTTTTAGCAAGAGGAAGGTTTAATTTTTTTCTGTGCCTACAACACACAGGAGGAAGAGATAAAAAATGACAAAAACGCGTCAATTGAACTGGGCACGACAATAGGAGGGGGGGATAAATAGTGAATGATATAGCATCTCTTAACCAATGAGCATCACGAAGACAAACAAAAAAGTTCTAAAAGCAAACTGAGGGGGGAGAATTTAATCATCCCACGGTTTCTCGGATCAGAACCATCAATACTTGAAGTAGACAATAGTTTTCTGCGTTCAACTGCCTGTATTGGCGCCAAGACTGGACTTCTCGACCCTCACAGAAATCTGATCTTGCTGAAAAATAGTACAGTTTGGAACCTTATCTCAGCAGGCAAATGCTGAGTGGTTTCCTTCAAGTATTGCACTCTTTTTATTTCCTAAATTCTGCACAGGGTCTATTCCAGCGATACTCTCAACCTGCGGCCCACCAAGCCTTTTTAGGTGGCCCGGCCATGGCCCATTGCTCTGAGAAATTTACTTATTTAAGAGCATTGTACTAAAAATTTGATGGAAAATTCTGTGTCAAGAAATCAATTATATTAATTTTGCTTTTTACTGTCAGTGTCGTACGAGTACGAATTGATATTCCTTTTCTTTTTGGATCGGTTGCGATTAATGATAACCGACAACAGTGGAATAGCGACAATTTGATGGGTGGAACTAATTTTTAACTATCTTTCGTATCTTGCAAGCAAAAAGTATTCAAAGAAAATATATCGTTTCAAGAAGATAGGGACGTTGACTATTGTGTAGTGGAAAACAAGCATAGATCAGTAATTGTTTGATTTGTCACGACAGTGCTGTATTTAAAAAATACCAATAAACAGGAATCATTTAATGACACTTTTCCTCGAAAATCTCTTTTAAGAGGTGATACATAGGTCATCTAGAATAATCTTTGCAACAGCAACAAAATGTTTTGAGAGAGGTGAATCCATAGCGGTAACAAAGACATTCTAAGAAGTTTGTTATATTATTGGTAATCATATGAAACCATTTACTGATGTAGAAATTGCGATTGAGTGTTTCTTAAACTCTTCTAATTTAGTGTTAGTGACAAAAACAAAAAAATATTTTAAAAGCAATAATTAAAAAAAAGCAAAACAGACAGAAGTTATAATATTTTGATCAATTTTCCATATTTTAAATTACCAATGTTATCTTAGTCTTAAAGCATTTCTCCCCCCCTCACCGTTTACCCTCATGTCGCGGCCCGCGTGAAAGAGCTGAGACAGATGGATGCGGTCCAGCAGAAAAAAAGGTTGAGTACCTATTTGGAGGAAGAATAATTTCGTCCGGTTTTCGTCGACTTCTTCAAACATTTCGTTTCTGCATTTTCTGATTCGATATTATTCAAAGCATACGTCAAATAAAAATCTCATTTGAGAAAAAATTCCATCAAATTAATTTTAACTTACAACAAGACTTGTTACACAATAATTGTTTGCCTTTTTTTTTTAAAGAGATATCTCTCAGAATAAATCTCAGAATCAAGAATAAATTATATTCTTTAAACTTAAAAAAAATACTTGCTATTTTGTTTCAATTAATTGCAATTAGGTTATTCTTAGTTTTATTTCCGTAATTCACATTTGTTTTTACATTCTTAGTCCATCGCTTTATATTTCTTCAAAATATTAAACATTTTTGATGATATAACATGCAACAAAAATACTCGAAAAATTTATTAAATTGTACACAATTTTAGAAGATATTAGGCAATCACTTCATATAAAAAAGCAGAATTCTGAATATTTACTTCCAAAGATTTTTATCTTAGCTAACTACAGAAATGTGGATGAAAATTTTGTTCGAATGCTCCACATTTTCTGTTATTTGAGATTTTTAACTCCTTCACGCGCATCTCTCAATAGTAGAACCCGTTGGTGTGGTGTGGTAGTTAGGAGAGGGGGGTGCCAGCTCAGGTGTCGTCCACGTCACTTGACTATGGTTCAAAATTACGTGGTCCGTCGCCAAAAGCCCTCGTGTAGCTGAACAGTGCGACGTTAATATTCAATCAATCAACTCAATAGTAGAAAATTCAGCATTCGGTATTTGTTTCAAGTTCTGTATTTTCAGTTTCAACGATTTAAAAGAATTTTTTTTTGTGCAAATTTAATATTGAGGGTATACATTATTAACAGCTAAGACAATGGATATTTATAAGTCTGTTCTCACTTCTAAGATCGGTTTTTAATTATTGTTTTGTAGTTCTGATATTTTGCAATAAAAAAAATGACATGAAAAAAAGAATTAAACTGCACAATGCATTTTATTTATCAATATACAAAAGTTTTAAGCATTTATAGAAACTAAAAAAATATATATTTTACGAAAATTCAAGATTATATTTCATTTAATTGACTTGAAAGAAACTCGCCTTCCTATTCAAGATGGATACATTATTAAGATTTTTGTACGAGAAAACATTAATTTTTTTACAGAAAATTAGATTACTTGAAACTAATGATACTATCTTAACAAATCAATAAAATAAAAAAGTAGAATTTGGATTGAAAGAATACTCAAAAATTGAATGAAAATATAATTTATATTATAGGTGAATTTTTTAACATTTTTAAATAAAATAATGATCGGTGGATAGGAACCAGTGTGGTCGGTGAATATTATTTATTTATTTTACTTATTTTATTTTATTTACCTTGCGGTAGAGGGCGCCACTACAGTTCAGAAAGTTGCGTTTTCTTATTTCAGTCAAAGTCACCAAAGTAGGAAAATTCGAATTGGGCACCTTCCGTTCCGAAAGCCGTTCTTTATCGATCACGTCAAAATGATCGTCTTCGCGTGATGTCTAGTACTGGTTTATATAGATACCACTACAAATCTATCTGTGGACCTTTTTTGCAGTTAAAATGTTCTGGAACATATATTTTTTATGTTTTTCTCACTTTAATAAATAGTGTAATCCAGAGGTGTTTGAAGTCATAACAATATACACTCTATAACAAAAAAAATGACGCACCAAGAACGAGTCGTTTGATTGACACAAAAATTTGGTGTGTAGAAAGATTATGTACAGAATAGAAAAAGTTTAAAATTTCAGAAAAATTGAATATTTCAGAGTAACGTAGTTACAAATAACGAGAGCTCAATAAGGTGTTGACCCACCTCTGGTCTGGATGCAAGCTGTCACATTCCGTGAAATAGTGATGAAGTACCCTGGTGGTCTCCTGCGGTATTTCTTTACAAATTTTCTCCAATTGTCGGGCCAGGTTATAAACATTCTCTGTTAGATGCAGTCGCCTTTCCATCATATCCTAGACACGATCGATTGGAGAGAGATCGGGCATTCTGGCCGGCCAAGGAAGTGTCTGAAAAGCTGTTAGTCCATAGCAACACGTACCGTATGTGGTCTGGCGTTATCTTTCTGAAAAATGAGGCCAAGAGGCTGCTAAAAGAAAGGTAGCATAACAATACTCAGAATGTCCACGTACCGCTGTGCTGTAAGTGCACTCTAATGACGACCAAAGGGGTCCACCTGTCAAAAGAAGTGGCACCCCAGACAATAACTCCTGGTTGAGGGCATGTGTGGCGTGCAATAGGGAAAGCAAGATCGGCAGGCTGTCTTAACCGTCTTCAGACACGTCCTCGGTGATATTCAGGGCACAGTTGAAAGCGAGATTCGTCACTAAACACTATAGGTCCCCAGTCGGCATGATTCCAATCTGATCGATCTAAGCATCACTGTAATCTGGCTCGACATCGTGCAGGTGTAAATGGAAGGTGGCGTAGTTGTCAGTGCGAGCTTAAACTTCGCTCTATCAGCCGTTTGTGAATGGTCATAGTGGACACTCGTGTGCGTATAGTACGTCTTATTGTTGATAACGATGAATCAGACGCTGTGACAGCTGATCTGACAGTCAGTCTGTCCTCCCGATCTTCTGTGGTCCTAGGTTAACCGCTATCATCATGAGGCTGAAATCTGCCATTTTCCACCTATTCTTGCCAGCATCTTCTAACGGCTTCATCGCTTCGATCCATATGACGAGAGCGATTTGCCCAGCCTCCCTCTTTCAGTTCATTGATATGACCTCTGTCAAGCTCTGACAGATGCTCGTAATGAGCTCGAATCCCTCGGCGAGGCATTTGTTCGGACATTGAAATGCATCCTAAAGTGCAATGCAACCGAAATTTTAAACATCAGACTGAGAATCTCTTCTTATACACACCTGCTGAGCGCGCAAATCCGATGCTTGGTAGATCCAGCTATTCATTCACTGCACACCAAATTAAAATCATTTGCATGTTCGGTATAAATGTCTTTGCATATGAAATTTCATTACAATCCGGCAAATTCTTCTTGGTGCATGTTTTTTTTTTGTTATAGTGTGTATAAGGCTGTTGAATGCAAAACGAATTTTGAAAAGTTCATATCGAGATGCAGTGTCAGTGATCCAAATTTTGTGTGTTTGGATTTTTGTTTTTGTTGTGTGTGAGGAACATGGAATCGCCCTGAGTGCCATCTCCAGGCTTTGGCAAGGATTCCAAGATGATGGTAATGTGAGTAAATGTTACAACAAAGGTCGCCCCCGAGTTACAACGCCGAATGAGGACCGGTATATTTGGCAGTTACTGCCAAAAGAAACAGACGGAGCACAGCATCACACCTGTCTCGTCAGGTCTCTTCAGCTACTGGTACGACAATTTCAAGGCAGAACGTGTACAGACGCTAGGTAACATTGGTCTATATTCTCGTAGGCCTATCAGATGTGTTCCACTTACCGCAACTCACTGTCACCTGCGATTAAACTGAAATAGAGAGCATGCATTGTGGACACCACAACAGTGCTCTTGTGTGATGTTTTCCGACGAGTCCAGGTTTAGTTTGCAGTCTGATTCTCGCCGGACTTTAATATGGAGAGCGCCAGGTACCCATTACCACCAAGAGAACACCATTGAACGAAACCATTACGGTGGTGCAGGATGGCTCTTTTGGGGAGGAATTATTCTTGTGGTTCCAGAACTGACCTGCATGTTAAGAGTGTAACGATGACAGGCCACATCTATCGGGATGTCATTCTGGACAACATGTACGTTTGTTTCGGTGCGCCATGGGTGCTGAATTTCTGTTTATGGATGACAACGCCCGTCCTAACCTTGAAAACATTGTAGACGAATACCTTCAATCGGAGGATATCACCCGTATGGATTGACCAGCATACTCACCGGACTTGAATCCAATAGACTATGTGTGGGATATGCTTGGCCGATGAACTGCAGCCCGTCAACCCCCTCCCACTTGTCTACCGGAACTTCGGAGGGCATTGCTTGATGAATGGTGTAATATCCCCCAAGATCAGATTGACAATTTGATACTCAGCATGCCTAGGCATTGTAAGGCCTGTATTGTATCGTCCGGGAGACATACTCCGTATTAACCGTCATACTAACCATGTTATACTTTTTTTGTAAATAGGTTATTTTTGAAATTTGCTCCAGGGAGTGTAAAAACGCAATTTTTATTATATATGTCAAACATATAGCATCTTTTTTGCTCTTTTCCTTTTGTTTAATAAATAGACTTTACAAATAAGTCAAATTTGTTTTGCTTCTGTCTCTTTCTTTGCCTGAACTTCATTATCCTTAATTTATGGACATGAGTGTAGTAAGAATATGAGCAAGAATTAGAATTAAGAAAAAATGCATTTTATTCAAATGAGAGCTATTCAGAAGAAACCGTGTCACTAAAGATGTTAATAATTTGCTTCACGCTCTCACTTTACCAAATAATGAGACTATTTTTCTTAGAATACTTTTTTTTAAAAGAAAGACAAAAATGTTCACAGTTTTTTTATTTTATTTTTTTACTCTACGCCCTTCAGAATGTAGAGAAAAAATGTACAGGAAAAAACGAGCAAACAACTCGCCCCCTCCTTCCCTACCACAATTTACTTCCACAGTTTATTGACAAAGTAGTTTCTTTGAAAAGAAAGTTACTCCATCAAAGCAAGAAGGAAAAAAAAATCTGTCGAGTTTTTAAAGAAATCGATTTCTATAAAGAATATTCTTTTTCTTCGTATACAATACGTGTCATGTAAATAAACTGATCCTAATTGCTTGCACTTCGCAAATTGAGAAAATTCGTCAATACTAAAGCAGTAGCAAAATGAACAACTTAAATACACACCAACTGAGTGGCAAATGTTCTTTTTTACAAAACAAATTGCTCTGAAAGAACACAATTCAATGCATATTAAGTAAAAAGCGTGTATACCTTTTTGTTTGTGTCACAGTTCAAGCTATGTTCTGCACCCATAATGAACTACGAAATTGTATTAAAGAATAAAAAACTCAAAACTGTTCTTGGATTGAAGTAAATAGAATATAATTTGCAGCGGGTTCTCATGAAAATTCCCTCTGAAATTAACATGAGTAATATTATTTTAATATTTTTACCATACTCACTTTTAATGGAAACATAGTGTGCAGATGGGCTCTAAGATGTAAAAGTGAATGAGTGAGTGTGAATTAATGCTTATTAACAGTGAATTATATCAAGCAACACGAGTGCTTTTAGTGACGGACTTTTGATCTTCGGTGAAGTGAGGAAGACTACTCCTGAGGGTTGTAACCCTAGCTACCACACCACGAAAATGAGAGGGGTTTGGGCCTGGATGGATTAAATGTGCATGCTCCTCCTCTACACCGAATATTCTTAGTGATACCAGCGCTCGACCCCGCGACACGTCATCTACCATTTCGTGACTATAACACCTACGCTACCGAGGTTAAAAAAGTGAGAGATCAGAGTAGAAATAGAGAATTGAGAAAGTTAGGGAACAGCAGTAGTAGTTCAAGAACTAGATTAATCAACTCGATAGCATTTAGTAATTACCTAAGCACATTTACTTATTGGCTTTGATAATATATATTTTCAAATAAGTCGAATATCGGATACGAAACCTGGACGTAAACAAGGTGCTTTTCTGTCATTGGGTACGAGCCACGGTTCTGATGGAAGAGTTTTGGATTATGTGATCTTCCTCGAAAGAAAAGTAGTAGTTAAGTGAGAACAATTGGTTCAGTGAAATTATTAACTTGTTTTTTTTCTGTTCATTCTTTGTTCCTAATGTTTTGCGGCATGGGGTCACTTCACCTATTTTAATATTGGGTTCTAGTCACTATCTCTAGTACGGGAATCTTGAAGTTTGATAGTCACACTTTGGGGAGACCGTTATAATATTTAAATTAAACTGCGAATTTAAATTATAAATTAAAATTTAATGTGAATAACAAGCAATAGTTTTTTCTTGAAAGTTCAGAGATATCTTCTATCCAAAGGCCCCACGCGTCTTCGTACGCATACACTTTAAGGGAACCAAGACGTTCTTAACCTTTAGAAAATTGATTTCTCAATTTGTATCAAAAATATAAAACATGTATAGGTTTAAAGCGTAATAAACGAGTAATTGCAGTTTTAAAATGTAAACAACAACTACTTTGGTTACAACAAATCTCTTGTATCTGGAGAAAAGTACATTTACAAACATTCCCTCCCAGAACCAGTTCTTGTAAAGATTAAAAACATAATTACAAATTTATGCGTAATTTTTAAAACATATATTTTGAGACTTAGCAGCAAAAGAATGTTTGCCTGATCGTACCCAGAACCCAAATAAAAGCTTCCATAACTGTCTATAGAATCAAGTTCCAATAAACACATTTGTGAACAAACAAAATTGCAACTTGGTGTAATGGACGCAGTGATATGCTTTAATGAAGGTGCACATGCGAAAACATAAGTATTAAGAGAACCAAAAATAAATCCTGGGATTAATACTTGAGACAGCCTTCGAAAAATTGGCGAAGAATTTGTGAAGCCGAGATGACCAGCCTAGATGCCAGGACTATTAAAAGACAAAATAAAAGGAATAAGGATGCTTAAGAATAACTCGTGCGAGATGAATACAAATCTGGAATGCTTTAAATACCAAATTTTATTAAGAGCTGTACTATTTTAATTAGTTTTTTCACATCACTCAAAATAAGTTTTCTAGTTTTTAGGTACATCCGTAGAAAAATCTATCTATTACACTTTAGTGAAACGGGTAGTATGAGCTTTTGTAGAGTAATAATGCATTTAATGCTACTAATTGAATTCCTAAAATGTTAGTATTTTTGTTTCTACAGACAATTTTCTAAAACAAAAAATTGCCATTTTTATCAAAATTTCAAAAAGTCAAGAGATTCATTTATTTTTTAAAAAAATTCTAAGCAATGCAATATAAAAAAAATTAGAGCATTTAAATAAAGGTACGATTTTGTGACTAAAAAGGCATGTTTTGAGGTTTTATATGTTTTAAAAGGAAAAACATAGGTATCTAATCGATACCATGTATATGAAAGCTCCTTTTGAAAGTGTAATTTTCGAAATACTTATAATTCTAAAAATACTGCGCAAATTTAAAAATTTTATGCTATAGTATATTAAGAAAAGTATATAGATTGTGTGACAATATTTTTTTTATTTATGGAATATTTTTGTTTTTGAAAACAACGCTGCTTCGAAAATCGAAATTTTGCCCGTTTTGCGTTATTGGGAATGTCCCGGTTCCCTTAAAAAACCGATGCATTTAAGCTGTCGAACTTTGCAGACGTTTGTAAACTAAAACTCGGCGACACATTCACGAGTCCCGAGTGATCTCCAGCGATATGACTCTGGGTGCCGCACGCGCATCCTGCAGTTCAGTCTTGTTGGAAATCACCCACATAATATCCTGAGAGCTTCTGAAAGAGTGATCGAACCTGATTATAACTTTAAAGATGAAACCAGAGAAATCCTTTTTCAAGTCATAATTGGTATACCTATAGATTTAGTAAAAGATTGACGATAATATTGCAAAAAGAATGAATTTCTTAATGTATTTATCCAAATTTCAATATATATAACTAGACTAATTGCAATTATTATTTTTCAAATAAATCAACATTTATTCGGGACTTAAAATAAATCCATAATGTTTGTCATTCTTAAGTTGAGGTATAAAAATGCATGCATACATAAAACTGTACTTCTAAGCTACTTGTACTATTTTTAAAAAATATGACCATTAACCGATTGTTTCCGTTATTTTATGGAACAAATATTTATAATATCATCTAACGACTGTAATCTTACGCATTCTATCATCGCTTTATTTCGAAACAGATCTTAACTTAAATTTTCTCTTTTTTTATTTACATTTTTGCTCCGATTTGTGTCTCAAAATTGTTTTTATGACTTTGTAACCATCCCCTTTTTAGTACATAACAATGCTCTACATTTGAGTCACATTGCAGAATGAAATCAATAAGCGAATTCTAGTCAAATTAACACAGGATATTCATATTTAATCTGAATATTTTTTAATATATTTTAACAAGTGCTATAATGATCCTATTAACTATTAATTTGTAAAGAAAATCAAATTTAGATAATTTTAATGCCCTTTTTACAAAGAAATAGTTAAGTTACTTTTTAAAGAATATATTCTTTGGCGCATGTTTTTTTTAAATTTACAAAGTTATTAAAGTGTCGTTTTTAAATTTATAGTCTTCCACCCCACCCCTTTATATTAACAGAGTTGATTGTTCTATCAATTTCAAAAGTAATTATAATCATTATTTAAATTTTAATTATAATAGCAACTCTTTTTTTTAATTTTAGACCCAGTATTTACATATTTTCTTATTACATGAATATAGTTTCACTACTTCTGATGCAGGTTTAGATTATGTAGCTTTTATTTCTACCGAAGGTGAAAAGAGCCATACATCTGCACACATTCAAAAAGATATTTTTAAAAAAAAACATGTCGATCATATATTTGAACAATATGAAAACAAAATTAACCCAAATTGGCAATTCAGTTTAACTTGCTTTCTTATTTGAAACACGTGTGGAAAGGTGAATTTATTGGAAAGCGGCTGAATTGGAAACACCAAGCGCGTCTGGCAGGGCACCAGTGATAATTGAAAGGGTTTGTTAAACAACAGATTGACCTTGCCCGGACTGAAATAACATCAGCGTCCTTGAACCAATGAAAGGGTTCAGATTTCCCTGTTTTCGTTTGCATGCTTTGGCAAGTAATGTTGGACACCATCCGAGAGCTTTTAAATTTGGCTTCCATCTTTTCAAAACGCGCATTCTATGCAAAGCTCTTCATTCAGAGTTCTCTTCCTGTTTCACTCCATCGTTCATTTTTTTTTGTTTGATAAAACGTGGAAACCCATTTTAAACGGAACAGCTTCAATTCATAAAAATTAAAGGAAAGTAGTTACATAAAAAACTAAAAATATGCAAGCATAATATAACTCCCTGAAGGGATAATCATTAAACATTTATAAAATGCGATTAAAAATATGTGTTTCCATTCACAAATTTTACCCTACTTTTTTGCATCATTTGAAGTGGTCTGGAACATAAATTTTCGAAAAATATCGATTTTCACTTCTTTATATTTTCTGAATGCTTCATTTTTTTTGTTTAAACCGATATACACAAATGCAAAAAGTATGTTTATTTGTTTTGTAAGCCACACCTTCACATACATAGTCCAATGAGTTCTGCTGGGAGAACATACGCTTCAAGTGTTCGATGGCAGCGTAAATTGTGTGTGCAAAACTTGAACAACAAAGTAAATTTTAAATAGATAGCCATGAAACTGCAGAGTGGCCGCGGTAGCCGAGTGGTATAGGCATCGGATCGTGGCTGGCTTTGTCACGAGTTCGAGCCCAGTACCACTAAAGACCCGCCGTGAAGGGCAGCGATGCACGCTAAATCTGTCGAGAGCTGAAACGTTCTCCCGTTGGTGTGGTGTGGTAGTTAGGAGAGCTCAGGTGTCGTCCACGTCACTTGACCATGGTTCAAAATTACGTGGTCCGTCGCCAAAAGCCCTCGTGTAGCTGAACAGCGCGACGTTAATCTTCACTCATGAAACTGCAGAAAAGGGGTTGTTGCGATCACTGCAATGAACACACAATTGAGTAGAAAAGTAATGCGTGTACAAAACGTCATCGGCGACGCTAAACACACGCGGTCGGCGCGCGCAGCTCAAGACCACAATTAAAGGAAGAACAATTAAAAACATTAGCTACAAATGCGTTCTTTCGTTAAATAGGGCTAGAAGAAATCACCTGGACGATTTCACACGAGGAAAATGATCGGAAAGCCGAGTGAGCGAATATTAACTTTACACTATTCAGCTACTCGAGGGCTTTTGGCGACTGACCTCGTAATTTTCGGAAAGCTGGAGGAGAGGCGTAGTTCGACCAGTATAGCTAAAGAGTTCGGAATCAACAAAAGTGTTGTTTCGCGCTCTTGGAAAGCCTTCTAAACCATAAGTACAGATATCAGAAAGGTTGGTGGTAACCACCCTAGGAAAGTAACAACAGTATTTGACCAATATATCGTCTTGTAAGGAAAAAGAGTCCGATACTAGTCAACAAACGCCATTGCTCAGCAACTGTGTACTTCGACAGGGTGACAAGTGTCTGTCAGACGCTTTCACAAAGGTGACCTATTCACCCGCCGTCCTGAGTACTGCAACTCTTTGAAAGCTGGACAGCAGCTGCATCGCTTAGGGTGATGTAAAGAAAACAAAAACTGGTCATCTCATTAATGGAGTCGTATCCTCTTTACGGATGAGTCATTTCAGCGCCACAAGCGATTCACAATGCCAGTTAATTTAGAGAGAGGTCGGTTTCATCCCAGTAGCATCGCGGAAAGAGGACGTTAGGGTGTTTTTGGAGTTGTCATCTAGGGAGGCATTATGCTGAACGGGTGAACTGAGCTCCACTTTTTCGACAAAGGTTCTGAAATCGGAGATCGCTATTGCAAGAAGGTGATCCTCCCCCTTGTGCGTATGTTCCGAAGTGCTATTGAACCAGACTGCCGGAGTGCTGATGATATCATCTCTGGAAAGTTATATCACTGGAATGGAATTGACCAAAGTTCTTCCCCGATTTGAATCCCATAGAACATGTTAGGAATGTTTTAGGGAGAGGACTTGAAGCACAACATTCTCCGGGAACACTCAATAACCGAAACATATGCTGATTGAGAAATGTTCACTTTTACCTCAAGAACTGTAGGACAATCTGGTGTTGAGTATAGAGAGATGGTTCCAAGCAACCCTCAGTGAGGAGAGGACAGATCCAGTACTGCATCTAGTTTTTGCTCTTGGACATGAGTAACAATTCTGTGATTTCAATAGAGCGGATTTTTTTTTGTTTGACTGCATACTATATTCATTGTATTCAATTTTGCGCTACAATGCTTTCGTCATCGTTTAAGTATAGAACAACGTTTCTTATTTCTGAATTTGAGGCTTCTCAGGAGTTTTTGTAAATTTATGGCAAAAAAACAACTGTTGTTTAAGTCGTGCAGACCAGTGTAAAATTCTTGTCTTTAACACACACGAAATATTTTCCTTTTTAAGAAGGAATAATACGACTCACAGCCCTTCGTTTGGTTTGTTGTTCAGCGTGATTAATTCTATTTGAACTTGTTGACTGTGTGCTTTTATATCATTGGAATTTTCTGTTTACTTGTTATGTTCATTTAGCTTTAGCGTATTTAGAGAGAGAAATATACAGATAAATTTTAAATACTGTTTCAGATAATAACATTAACAACTCAATTATCTTAATTGAACTTAATGCAATATAAAGAAAGGCAATAGAAAAATTGTATTGAAAGTTAAGAAGGCCGCACTCCCCCTCTTTTGAACTGTACTATTTTAAAGCAATCAATACGCTAATATCAATACAAGAAAACTACACGCATTGTGATGATTATAAGCGTAACAATTTCTCTCTAGCTTCATCCCGAAAATTAAACTGTCCATTTAAAGAAACGCTTAGGATTCGGAAAAATTTCTGATAGTTTAAGGGTTTTTGTCAAACTTTTTTTGTTTGAACAGTTCACCAAAAGTACTAAAAATAAATTTTTCAATTACTAACGTACTCTGTTGTATAATCAAATGTTACAATCAAAATAACGCCGTCGGTTACATTGACATCCTTCCAATTCCAATTTAGAGAAACGTTTCTCTCGGTACCTAATGATCGAAAGAAACGTCGCATAAAAAATAGAAAGCCGAATTTTTTCATCTGATATTCTTAATATCAGCGAACAATTTCTATCTTGTTATTCAATTAAAATGTGACGTACGTACGTTTATCTCCTTCTCCCGCTGTTTGAAATGATAGAGAAAAATCAATGATGATAAACTAATCGAGGAAAAACTTGTTTATAGTTATCTGAGTGAAACTAATAAAAACATTTATGATGAAGAAAATAACTTTTTAAAAAAAAGATACAACGCCGCGACTCATTCATTTTGCAGAAACAACAATCGAAAATAGGTTTTTTACACCATCCATTTTTCCACTTTTCAGTTTCATTTAAATTATTTGTTTCTTTTTGCATGCTCTTTAAATGGAAGAAACAGAATTTTTATTCAACTGCTAATATAAAAAAAATGGAAAACTGTATATGCAGAAAGCACTTAGACGGAAATATTTAATATTCTCAAACCACGGAACCACTTTTTTATAAAGATAGAACCAGTACAAAAAGGGGTATGATTTTTAATTTAATTTTTTAAAGTTAAGATTAAAAATGAGACTTTTTTTTTACATTATTTTGTGTTATGAAATTATTTTCATTTTACCCAAAAATGACTCAAGATTCATATTTACATACATATATCTTATATAATATATATAATATATATATATTATATATATATATATAAATATATATATATATATATATATATATGTATTATACATATATATTATATATATATTATACATATATATTATATATATATTATACATATATATTATATATATATTATACATATATATTATATATATGTTATACATATATATTATATATGTTATACATATATATTATAGATACATTATATATATATATTATACATACATTATATATTATATATATAACCCTACACTAAACTTACTATACCAAACACACTATACTAAACCCTACACTGAAATCCATGGAATTGAGATCTGGTGAGTAAGGTGGCCATTCTTCAGATGATATCATATCTTTTCGCCTCTTGTGTCTTTTTGGCATTGTGAGCTAGTGCATATTATTGTTGAAACGTTCAATTAGCATTTCCGAAATGCTTTTGGGCCCAGGGAAGTACAACAGCTTCAATAATGTCCCTCCGGTACACTTTATGATTGATTTTAACGCCCTCTACCATAAAACTTAAAGGTGTCTTACCACTTGCAATAATTCCGCACCAGACCATGACCGATTTTCGATATTGGTGACGTCCAACAACTGTCGAGGTGCTTGAATTGTCCCCAGACCAGATTCTATCGTTTTGGGAGTTAAGAATTTGTTGGATCGTAAAGAGTTTCTCATCATTGAAAAGGAATCTCTCCCAGTGCTGACTTGCAGCCCGCCTCAAAAGTTTTCAGCATCTTCAGAGCCGAACGGGTTCGTTTTCTTCAGTGAGAAGCTGAACTTTTCGCAACTTGCAAGGCTTCAGTTCAAACTCCATTCTTGCTATTCGCTTCACTGATCTGTCACTTATTCCCATGTCACGAGCGATCTGTCTCATGGAAACCCTTGGATTTCTCTGGACTTGATGTACTGGTGAAAACGTACAGTAAATACTTCAAAGAATCGTTAGATTCTTTGAAGTATTTACTGTACGTTTTCGACCACTTCCTGGACGTTGGCCATCTTTGCAAGCTCTTTGAAACGGCAGATTTCATCAGACACAATTTGCCGAACAGTGTTAACAACGAACGATTTCACACTGTCACCTTGCTTAAACAACTCTAAAATATCAGACCTTTTGCTCGACATTATCAAAAACACATAAATCAAAAGTACAAACTAAAAAATATATTAGAAAATATTTTATTATGAAAGTGGTAGATAAAGAAACATGAAAACATCAATTAAAAGGAAATTCGTTATCTATTCTAGAAGGCAAGAAATTTGTGCGAGTTTTTATTGTCGCACCCTGTATATATATGTAACGGAAGTTTCACATTTCAATTTTATTTAAAAAAATTTAGTGTTAAGTCATTTCACAATAATAATTTGTTCATTCAATGTACATTAAAAAAATAATGTATAAAGTTTGATCGTCTTATTGATAAACATCTTAAATAGTATAAATGTCGATTATATAAAGTTATTACATTGAAAAAGATTTTACGAATTTTTTTCCGTTATTTAGCAAGTATTTCTTTTAGTTACATACAAAGAAGAAGAAATATAATTGAGATAGCATAGAATATAATCACACAAACATGTTAGGGAACCAGAAGTGAACTTTATGTAAAAATTTCTTTATATATGGAATCTAACGAAATATACGGTTTAAAAAAAAATAGACCAATTAATCAATGATAGAAAAATAGCCGAGACTAATATAAGCATAATTGTATATGAAATGTAGGTGCACACATTTAAAATAAGTATAATAATCAAGTATAAAGCATTCTTAACAAAAATTAAATAACTTAAAAATAATGAATATAATATTTTACACACACAGCTGCTTTACGTTTGTGTGAACTTTTTGAATGATTTCATTGGTATTTTAAAATAATTTAAGGCCTATTAAATTATTTTAATTGATTTCAAGCTGTGTTTTTTTTCTACTTTCCATGAAAAAATACATAATCCTTCTTTTAAAAAAAATTTAGTAAAAAGGAAGTTAAAATTATAATTGCTTAATAATTTTTTATATAATTTGTTTAAAATTATATTTATATAAAACTAACAATGTATATTTTTCACGTAAATTTTACTTGCAGCCATCAAATATAATATATATTATAAATGTGAAAGTTTGTGGGTCTTTCACGCAAAAACAACTGAATGGATTTTAATGAAACTTTACAGTAATATAGCTTATACATCAGAATAACACATAGGCTATAATTTATAAAAAGTGTCCAAAATCTAACGATATGTGTCAAGTAAGTAGGAAAAAATTCTGGCATCTGCAAGCAAATCTGGCTTGCGCTGCAAGAAAGCCCACCACAGCATATATCTATCTTTTGTTTGTGAAAAACTCTTTTTGTTTTGGCTACGCAAGAGGCTTGCTTCTAATTAATTCCTGTGATCAGAATAATGCATATTTTTTATTTCAGAATAAAACTAAGTTTTGAAGGGAGAGGTTGTTATATAAATCTCTCTTTATTTTAATGTTTTTTTTATGATTTTATTATACACATTTGGTAGTAAGAAATTGATCGTTTTTCAAAATAAATGCTTTTATCGGTTCTGGTACTTAAAGTAAATAAACTTTCTCTTTCACACTGCATCATTTGGACAAATTTTCAAAATTTATTTGTGGTTAGTAGTTAATTATAACGCTATAATTTTAATTGAATAGGCAGATAATGCGATTTTAAATATAAAAATAATTATAACTACTGTACTGTATTTTTTGAAGTGTGTGAGTGAGTGAATATTAACATCGCACTATTCAGCTACACGAGGGCTTTTGGCAACGTATCACGTACTTTTGAACCATGGTCAAGTGACGTGAACGACACCTGAGCTAGCACTCCCTAATCCTAACTACCACACCACACCAACTTAGAAGGAATATTCTACCAATACTTAGCAAGAATATTCTTTGAAATCCCCTCTTCCAAGATATATGTCAACACGGGTTCTATGATGAGTATTTTAGCGGGGAAGCCGAATAGTTTTGAAGCAGATATTGCGTTTTTAGCTGACGGCGTTTTCAGCGGATTGCAAAGATTATTATTTTTGTCCCTGAAAAAATAGTTTATGTCAAAATTTAAGTGTCTTATTTTTTTGTATGTTAGTGAAAACGTTGGAAAATGATTTGACTACTTGTTTTAAGTGAACGGTGTATATAATTAATTTTACAGTGGAATATCTTTAATTAATTTATTAGCTCCAACGGATTAAATTTTCCAAAGTGGATTATTTTGTTTATGTATATCCCTTAATTTGTAAATGTAGTGATCCAAAAAAAATATCGTATGAAAAAAACTGCAGTAAATCATAATGCGGTTGGATTAAGTATTAAAATGCATTTCGCCCCTACACGGTGGGTCTTACAAAGCTCTAATAAAGCTCGAGAAACGAAAGTAGCTAGGCATTTGCCAACTTGTTTCTATCGTTAACATTTTGCTATGTTTTTCATTAAATCGCCATTATAGCTTAAGAAACGGTGTTGCTTGCGAATATTACAATTTTAAAATAAAACAAATACAACAGAAAGTAATATTAATGTATTACACTTTCAGATATAAATTATTTACACTAGTTTAAGCGTTCATTACGCAAAACTTTTAAGAATGTGTTACTTTTGCTGAGCAGAGATCAGCTTAGGGAGGTATTTAGAAAAATCGACCCTCAAGAGTGTTACGAGGAAATATAAATAAAAAAAATCCTTTTTATCAGCTATTAGATCTACATACTTAAAATTTAATAAAGGTGTTTTCTTTCTTTCTTTTTTTTTTTTTTTTTTTTTGTTTAGCTGAGATATGCAAAAAGCTTTTTTTGTTTAATTTGGAATTCACATATAATTAACGCATTAAAAACTTCTTTTTCCTTCAATCTGTGTTGTTTAATTTTTCAGTTTTTCCGTGCGAAAAACGGGTATACCAGCTAGTATACTATAAATGACATGAATTTCTCAAAATTTGTCATAAACAAAATTTCCATAAAAATGAAACTGTCGAGAAAATATTCTCGAACACTGAATTAAAGTAATAATAACTAAAATAATCGAAACAATTGAGTTGTTGTCATCAATTTTCGAACCACGAATAGTTTTGAAAGTTTCTTCTAAGACCAAAATAAAATTAAGTTCAAAACTTCCAGATTTTTTTTTCAAACATGCTTTTATTTAAAGAAAAGTTATTCCACGCAGCAATAAAAAGTAATCGAAGAAAACAATTCTTCTTCATTCCCGATGTGGATTCCATCTTCTCGTTTAGAATACCTTTTGGACATTTATTCAAATTTGTGCAGAGAAGCAAAATCGTTTGGTGTGCAATTTCTTTTATCCTCTATGTTTTTATATTTAAGTTAGAAAATTACAAAAGCTTCCAGCATGGTTTGGGAGAAAAATAAAATAAATAAAAAGCCTTCCAATTTCACTTAGAGAAGAAAAAAAAATTGATTAAAAAACACATTTTATTCCAAGTTTTGTTTCTTAATCCCCCGGGGATCTGCATCCGAAACAAGCCTTCTCTCAGAATGCATGGAAAAAATGAGAAGTTAAAACGATTTTTCTTTTTTGTTTATCAACTAGAACAGAAACTGGAGGACCGATCTAAGTAAATGGGTACAAAATCTTAGTTTCACATAGGAAGATAAACCTTTCCAGGAAAAAAAATGGATTTAAAAAGATTCAGAAGTAGAGAGAGAGAGAGAGAGAGAGAGAGAGTCACACACAAATGTTGTCGTTTTAATCTCCGTTCAATGTTATATCTTTTCGCATTCGAACGGAATCGGGGATCTGAGCGATGTCACGTTTCCTCGAGCACCGGTCACCCGTTTTATTGACTGAAAAATGGTTATGTTTAAAACCAAATATCTCTGAATCACTAAATTTCATCAATACAACGGTAATCACTTTTTATCTAAATTTTAGTGACATCATTAAAAGCAACAAAACATTTAACCATTAAAAAAGTAAGAAAAGATCTTATTATAATTTCTATTCACACACAATACGAGATTCCTTTCAAATCAGATGCATATTTCTGAAGTTTTTTTTTTCTATTTTAACTTCCTACTCTTAATTTTCTTTTTAAGTTTCGTATACACCTGATTTTAATGCGTAGTTATTCATAATGGGATATTTTTAAAGATATCATTCACTAAGACAATTTCACAAAAATATTTTTTTTTATTGTTTTACCAAATTATCATCATATTTTGATACATCTCTTTGATCAAGAACCGACTGAACAAAATTAATATTTGACTTCTTAATATTAGAAATATAATACAAATTTTGGATTTATATTTAATAACATTATTGATAGCTTAGTAGTTCGTCTTAAGAACATCAATAATTTATTAAAAAAGAAGAAAAAAAACTATAAATCGGGTTTTCTTTCCTAAAAAAAAACACCCGAAAATTTAATAATAAAAAACTAACAACAAATAGCAAACTTTTTGTAACGAAAATGAAATATCTGCACAATGAGATGAATATTTGTAACTCTAAAATCGTGCTTCTATGTACTGTACTTTATTGTTTCTGTTTTAAGGCGCCAAGCTGTGTGAGTAGATCTCAAATGCCCTATATTGCAATATTTAATTAATAACGTTTCTTTGCTCGCTTGTGCTGAAATTGTTGTTATATAAATTTCATTATGCATCCAGAAAAATCTACACGTGAATAACATATCAATGCACATTTTAATAAATAAGTTAATCTTATTCCAATATAGTATTCTACATTATATTGTCCGTTACTTAAGGACCATGGAAGACAATAGCCATGGATGTTATTGCGAATTAATGTACTTGCTTCCGTGAATGTCGTTGGATCAATCCATAACCTTTTGTAGACATTTTAAAATTTCTGTGTTTGAAAAAACTTTTAGAAAGAACTTCCGAAGTAAAAATTTCTAAGCCTTGAATCCAATATATATATATATATATATATATATATATATATATATATATATATATATATATATATATATATATAGTAAATTATTTCTATTCAAACAAAATTCAAAAAGTTTTCCTTCCCACCTCACGTGGTTATCAATAATGTTGCTTGTGTCAGGAATTTAATTTAATGAATCGCATAATTTTAATTACTTTTTAATAAACTAGCCATGCACATTTAGACCTTCAAGTCAACATATGTTGAACGAATGCTGTGTTATATATATATAATTCTAAAGTTTGGTAATCAGATGTAAAGACATGAAAGTTATTTGTGCTAAGATGCATTAATGTATCCTAACTAAATTAGGACTTACTTTAGACTTAAAAAAAGTTAGATTTTAGACTTTAAAAATATCTTTTTTTTTTTAAAAAAAAATATCTTTTTTTTTTAAAAAAAAAAAGAGACATCGACCCTAATATTAAATCAAAATTTATTTCATACAAATGAAAGAAAACTCATAATTATAACTCTCTGGACTATATTATCATTTAAAAACTCCCAATTTTAATAAATTCTGTTAGTGAAATGAAAGAATACGCCTAGTGTATGCCAATTCATGTACTTTTTTTAAAGTAAATACGAATAATGATCTTAGAAAGCATGTTCAAAAATTGATTGCTAATTATATTTTTCGCTATTAATGTTCTTTTTCTTTTAAAAAATTAAAAGCTCTTATACACCCATTAAGCTTTCAGCGTTGGGTCTTTAGGACAGGAATTATTTTTAGAAAAATCAAAGAACTGCGGGAAAGAATAGGAAAAAAAAAGACTAAGAGAAATTGGAGCAATATAAAATTGCACAACATAAACATATTTTTTTTTTCAAATTTGTAAGATGGGGAGAAAAAGAAACAAGAAATACCTTAAAAAATCGTAATTGCAGTGTAATAACTACCGGGAGATACAACAATACAGTGTTGAGTCATTACAGAGAGATAACTAAAAAGCACTATACATAAATTTTTTCGCTGGAAACATCATTATAAACCAACTAAAAACCTTTAGAGAATCAAAATTAAGTGAAAATATATATAAAATTTGAAATTACATTCAATACATAAATTAAATTTCTAGCATGCAGTCTTTATAAATTATATATATAAGTTAATTCTTGCCTTGGATATACTATTATTTATATTGATCAAGATAAAGTTTAGTAGTAAACCGCAGTTCCTCATTATGCGTTTTGTGCCTGTTCAGAGTATTGTCTGCAATTTTCGCATAGCTCATCTAAGTCTTAGCCGAGAGGTGTAGTAGTCAGAGGAACTCAGTCGGGGGAAAAAACCAGCAAAACACTTAAATGTTCCTTAAGTTCAGAATTCAATTATTAAGCAATAAAATAAATAATATTTATTCCAACATAATGAATTAACTTTTTTTAATCATGGACGGGATAAAATTATGCATTTGACATACAGCACAGAAATGTGTAAATATTATTTTGTATATACTTAAAATGATGGAAGATTTTATACGCAAGTTAAAAAAAACCTATAAATCTGCCGGCTTTAACACATGGTTTTTTTTCTAAGTAATTTTGTGGCCGCGGTAATCTAATGTTCAAGGTAACGGACTCGTGGCCGGCGTGTCATCAGTTCGAGCCCAGTACCACTGAAGACTTGCCGGGTAGGAGAGCGATGAATATTAAGTCTTTGTGTGGAGAGCTCATACGTCCTCCCGTTGGTGTGGTGTGGTAGTTAGGAGAGGGGGTGAAAGCTCAGGTGTCGCCCTCGTTGCTTGACCATGGTTCAAAATTACGTGATCCGTCGCCAAAATCCCTCGTGTAGCTGAACAGTGCGACCGTAATATTCACTCACTCACTTATTCTAAGTTCGCATCGTCAGTACTCAGATGCCACCCTCCATCAAGGAAACTGAGCGTCAAAATTACCTGCAGCGATTGGTATCCGCCTATGGGGTGCCGCACTCAAAAGAGGTACCGGGAAATGTACTGGGTGTGCAATGGTAAAACGCCCATCTGCAGCCCATTACAAATAAAAAAAATATTCTAAGTATATTTTGAGTATCTAAATAAAAGTAAATGTGTGATTGTTAAAAGTTTAAGAATAGTCATTACAGAAAAATTACTTAAATATATTGTAGGACATAATTTAGTATAAATTACGTAATATACACTAAAATATTTACGCCATGATTTTTGACACTAGTTTATTGATAAAACGAAAACTCAGTTACAGCTCAAGACCTCAATTACTCATAATTAAATAAATGCACTTTTAAAGACAGCATTTAAAAATTACTTTACAATCTAAGAGTTCCAGAAAAAATATCTGAGAAAATGTTTACAAGTAACAAGACTAGCCTTGAAAATGTATGGAAAAGAAAATGAATTTATTTTTATAATTGAGTAAGAAATATTTAGACTAGTAAAGATTTTGTATAAGTCAATTACGTGTTAACTAACAGAAATATTAACATATGATCTGTTTGACAGACTATTTTAACTGAACAAAACTTTTGAGTCCACAAGTGTAATATGGAAGCAACTTTAAATTATTACACCGACTTAACAATATACCTGAATGCAAAATTAAAAACTCTTTATCCAAAAGCTCAAAACATGATCAAGCATCTTATTCTAACTCTGATTATTTTCCTTTCGTTCTCTTAAAAATTAGAAATGAATACATTCTTTATAACATTAGAAATTTATGATTATATTTTTAGTGGTAATTTGAAAAGAATAAATCAGTATTTTCCTTTAACTGAGGGTTTTTTTAATTTTAACAAGTAAAAAAAAAACACAATTCAGTAACTATAATTTATTATTATGTTTTGTTAAAAATCACAAAACCGTAGCAGATTTCAAAGAGCAATAGCTTGTTGAAATATATACACTCACTTCCAAAAGTTAAGCACGGAGAGGAAAATACTAATCTCCGGAAGCCAATCAGAATTGAAGAGGATGCAATTCGCTGCATATGGAAGTATGCAAGTATGTTAGGTAACAGTCACAATTGTGCTTTTATGTCAAGAAATATGCAAAAAGAGCAGTCTAATAAGAAGCCAGCTTTATGAAAGGTTGCAGAAGTTGATTGTAAGTGCTGATAGAAGGTGTTTAAAACTTTCGTACGATTTGTTTTCAAGACATACGCGTTTCTATTTCCAGAAAACGAATGGAACATTCTGAGAGCTGGCATGCAGTGGGGCACATTGAAGCAGGACAGTCGATCACGGGTGTTGCTTTTTTCTTTGGCGCTCATCATTTTGTAATTTAACGTTTATGGAAACAATTCCAAACCACACAGACAGTTCTCCGAAGGCCCATAGGTGGTCGCCCACGGGTTAGAAACCCCGCGGAAGATCGATATATTGCTGTTGTAGCCAAGCGGAATCGCAGAGCGATCTCTACACGTGTGACATCTATGGTTACAGCGTCCATTGGTAAGGCTATACCTGCAGCTACTGTACGCAGAAGATTACATATGAATGGACTGTATGCCCGGGTACCTCAAATTTGTATTCCTCTATCCGTCCAATCAAGAGGGGCATGATTAAAGTGGTGCCGGGAACATGGCAATTGGACTGTGTCTGACTGGGGCAATGTCATGTTTACTGATGAGTCAAGATTTCCTCTTGAGGCAGATGACAAGCGTATAAGGATATGGCGTAAACAAGGAACACGCAATCAGCCGCAAAACATCACTAAACATCACGCATTTCGAAGCGGAAACATTATGACGTGGGCAGGGATTTCATTAGAATACCGTACCGACCTGCACATCTTTAAACGGGGTTCTGTGACGGATGTCCTTTATCGAGATGAAGTCCTAGAAACCATTGTGAGATTGTACACTGCAGCAATTGGCCCTACTTTTGTTTTAATGGTCGATAAAGCACGTCCCCATAGAGCTGATATCGTCGATGACTTCCTGGAGAGTGAAGGGATTGCGCGTATTACGTGGCCAGCATAATCGCCCGACCTTAATCCCATTGAAAATCTTTGGGATGCTCTCGGCCGTGTTGTATCTTCACGTTTCCCACCTCCAGCCACTCTTATTGAGCTGGAAACTGCTCTACAAGAAGAATTGCGTTTGCTTAATTCTGTGGTGGTTGACCACCTAATAGAAAAATGGTCAGAAGATGTAAAATTTTCATACAGATGAGGGGGATCACAAACCCTATTAATGTCCTTTTTTCATTTTATGCTGTTTATTTTCACTTTATAATTCTGTGTAAGTCTCCAGTATGACATTATCTGATAACTTACAAAAATTTAATATTGTTTTCCTTTCTGTATATAATTTATGATTTTATTTTATGTATAAATATATATGCTACTTTACTGCCAAATTTTGTGTCAATCAAAGCAGTATTTGTTGATTTTTTTTTTTTTTTTTTGCATTTTACTTCTTCCTGCTTAACTTTCGGAAGTGAGTTCAAGCTGATTATATAGAAGAGTTTTCAGCCGTGTTTATCTCTCCTGCAAATTGCAGATAAAGTGGTTTTTTTCAAGTGAATTCCCGTCTTTATATCATCTCCTTTGGGCCAACACAACTTCCCTGCATCGTTTATCGCCTTTGCAATTTTGATATGATTAAAAATCACAATATTTAACATTTGCGGGGAAAAATAATATAGTTTAAATTCACATATATTCCGTTTATTACTAGTAATTTTTAAAAATGTTCATTTTAAGCAACTCTGCTTTCATAAATGAACTTGGAATGGAGAAATGTTCAGTTTGCTTAGAAAATTCCTTCGAATACACATTCTACATATTTGGAAGAAAACGTAGTTAACTCACTTTAAAAGTAAAAAAACCTCTTATCCAAGTAACTAAATAGTTTACATGCAACTTGAGATACATTGCTTACCGGATAATTGTGTATTTCCCGTGACCAGATAATGCAGCTGAAGGTAAAGCGATTGAAGCAGTATCGCATAGGCTTGCCAAGTCACAAATTAAACAACAAAATTGATTTTTAAAGGATATAGAACTTAATGTTAACTCAACAAAGCACTCAATTAAGTTAACTAGGTTTTAAACCATTTGAAGGAAATGGTTCTAGAAAGTGAATATAATTAAAAATGATGCAAAATTCAACTTAGAAGGAAAAACAAATAAAAAAACTAGACAAAGAAAATACAGAAATATGTCACTTTCTGGAAATACAGCTGCAAGCCTTCAAAAATACTTGTTTTTGACGAAATGCGCGATAATGGGTAGCTATTATTCAGCTGGTTACCTAAATATCAACGTTTTAAATTAATATAGCATTGTTTGCAGTTACTTAGATTACAGTTTTTTTTGCAGGTCAATGGGAAAAAAGGGCATCACTCTCCTCACGAGTGAATATTAACGTCTCTCAATACTTACACTCATGTCCATAAATAAAGGATAATTCAGAATCGCACAGAAATTGACCTCTAAAATAAAAATTTCATCTGTAGAATTATCACACGCATCTTTAAGAAGAATATGCAAATTACAGGAAAACATCAGATGGCGTGGATCATACGTCACAATGACGAGAGTGTAAGAGATGGGTATATAAGGAATGGTGACAAAGAAGTAAAATTGTTCACAAGCGCTTTAAAAGCCTTTCAGTGCAATAACCGCATAGTTATGGTACAATGGAAGCATTTGGATGATTTTTTAGGTGGTAGAATTATTGGACGACTGGAATGTGGACTTACCCAGCTGAAAATATCCGAGGAACTTGGAATTGCCCAGAGTTGTCATCTCCAGGCTTTGGTAACGATTCTAAGATGATGGTAATGTGAGTAGATGTTGCAACACAGGTCACCCTCGAGTTACAACGCCGAATGAGGACTGGTATATTTGGCAGTTACTGCCGAAAGAAACAGACAGAGCACAGCATAACATCTGTCTCGTCAGCTCTCTTCAGCTACTGGTACGACAGATTCAAGGCAGACTGTGTACAGACGCTTAGAGCACATTGGTCTATATGCTCGTAGGCCTGTCAGATGTGTTCCACTTACCGCAACTCACTGTCGCCTGCAATTAACCTGGAGTAGAGAGCATGCATTGTGGACACCACAACAGTGGTCTTGTGTGATGTTTCCAGACGAGTCCAGGTTTAGTTTGCAGTCTGATTCTCGCCGGACTTTAATATGGAGAGCACCAGGTACCCGTTACCACCAAGAGAACACCATTGAACGACACCATTACGGTGGTGCAGGATGGCTCGTTTGGGGAGGAATTATTCTTGGTTCCAGAACTGACCTGCATGTTCAGTGTGTAACGAAGACTGGCTACATCTATCAGGATGTCATTCTGGAACTGCATGTACGTTTGTTTCGGGGCGCCATGGGTGCTGGATTTCATTTTATGGATGACAACGCCCGTCCTCACCTTGCAAACATTGTAGACGAATACCTTCAATCGGAGGATATCACCCGTATGGATTGACCAGCATACTCACCGGACTTGAATCCAATAGAGCATGTGTGGGATATGCTTGGCCGATGAACTGCAGCCCGTCAACCCCCTCCCACTTGTCTTCCGGAACTTCGGAGGGCATTGCTTTATGAATGGTGTAATATCCCCCAAGATCAGATTGACAATTTGATACTCAGCATGCCTAGGCATTGTAAGGCCTGTATTGTATCGTCCGGGAGACATACTCCGTATTTACCGTCATACTAACCATGTTATACTTTTTTTTGTAAATAGGTTCTTTTTTGAAATTTGCTCCAGGGAGTAAAAATCGCAACTTTTATTAATTATGTGAAACATATAGCATCTTTTTTGCTCTTTACCTTTTGTTTAATAAATAGACTTTACAAATAAGTCAATTTTTTTTTGCTTCTGTCTCTTTCATTGCCTGAATTTCATTATCCTTAATTTATGGACATCAGTGTAGATACACGAGGGTTTTCCGCAACAGACCTCGTGATTCTGAATCATGGTCAAGTGAGCGGACATTCCCCTCTCCTATCTTCCACACCACGACAACGGGAGAAAGATAAAGCCTCGACATATTTAACGTGTTTCGGTCGCCTCTGCACGGCGGGTCTTCAAGGCTTGAACTAATGACATGCCAGGCACGAGTCCGTTACCCTTACCACTAGGCTACCGCAACCACATAATTCTCCTCGAACAAGGGAGTATTGCGTTGGAGTTTTACCTTTTTAAAACGTATAAAAAACTTAATTTTTAAACTTATTTTTTATATTTTAATAGTACTTGAAAATGAATTAATTTTTTTTCCTCTATTGGTAACTATATGTTTATTATTGAAGTTTCTTTCTTCCAAAATTATTTATTTCACATAGTTTCGGCTGAGGTAAAAACATTTCTAACAGACTATCACACATTTCTTTCTTGAATTTGGAGTTATGTCTCAAACTTTCATTGTATGAGACAGACTTTATAAAAACAGGATTGATTTGGAGAATAACACATTTGTAAATTAAATTCCAATCAATTTGGAAAAAAGGAACTGACTTTAGGGACAATATTGGCTTCATCTTAGAGATAAGTAAGCAAAAACATTGATAAGGAGCCCATTGAATTGTTTAAATAGACGTTAACTGAATTAAAATAATCTTCCTCCATAGCTATCCGAGGGGTTATGTTTAAAAAAAACTGCAAAGCACCTTTACTGTTCGCAATTTTTATCTCCTCGGCAGTACAATAAAAGCTTAAGCTTGTGTTAAGATGGTTTACAAAATATAAAAAATGAGAACTACAAAGGAAACCCCCCCCCCACACACACACAAAATCATTACAAGATAGAAAGTGCACGAATAACACACAAACATCGTTGCGAATACTCTACTGAGTGGACAAAAGGAAGCTTTAGAAAGTACACCCAACTCTTTTTTTTTTTTATATGGCGTTTTTTACGCCTTTTTGAAATAACATGGGTCGCGAATTTTCTTTTTTTACACGATTTTGAATTAACAAGGTTCACCAATATACAATTTTTTTTCCTCACAAAATCCTCCCAATTCCCCAAAGTGTTTGATTCTAACTTTGACAGCGTCAACAAAAAGACGGTCGGTTTATGCCCACACGTGTGAATGACTTGGTCTACTTGGTGGCTTGTTTCCTTTGCATTCTAGAGCTCCGGAAATTCTCAAATTTTACAATCACTTTCTTTATTTCGTTGTACCTGAACATAACATTTCGTCTTTTAGTATTATTGTATTTTGTGCTCAACTGCCCAGATCGTAGGATGCAATAAATAATTTCAATAAAGTTAGAGAAGTTGATGTTCAGATTAAAGTTAATTTTAATTCGATGGTGAGATTTCCAGTATAGTTTGGGTTGATACATATTTTTTATTACTAAAAATATAACATTGTAGTGATCGTAGTTTCGGTGGGGCCAAGATCCAAACATTCATTTGCGGTTTTTACCGTCTAATATCATCTCATTGATTAAGCCACTCGATCGGGTTGTTATGCATCATTTAAAATGTCTTGTATGAATCAAATGTTTCAATATATTTGAGACTCAATGGAAGAAAGAAATCTGACTGTTGTTTAAACATGGAAAAGTTTACGAATATGGAATGCATTACACACACGCTTCTTTTGTCATCAAACAGTTGAGCCAATCGACCTTAAATGCTTGTTGGAAAAACAATTCGCCAGAAGCTTCAAAAGTGGAAGTTTCGTAGTACAAAACTCAGCTGTGTGTTCTGAAATTATAACTCTATAAAATGCAATGTGTGGTTTTTAACATACAAGCGTCTGTCATCGAAATATTGATACTAGATAGCACTCTGGATAAGGTGTATTGGATCGCGCGAATCCATTTACTTATTGAACTTAGGAACTTGTGTAGAATTTATGTACTCTAGCACTGCTGACCAATGAGGGCAACAACAGACTACATTTTCACACTGAGCACTAATTTCAATTTTTTTTCTTAACAAAAAGGAATTCTTTTTGTTTTATAAACATGTGAAATAGATTTCATTATTACTTTTTTGCAAGGTTATACGATTTTTTAAAATTGTGTGGAACTTATCCCCCAAATTTACTACACAAGTGCTGCTCTTGTATTTTTTTACACAAATCTTTTTTTTCACGGTTTTCTAAGGAACGTGTCTACCGTGTAAAAGAAGAGTTGGGTGTCAATGTTATTTCCAGCGTGATAACTCTTTTTATGTGAACAGTGTAATAATTCAAATCTATCTTTTTATCGCAACAATAAAAAAATGTTTTTTTATTTCGTATTGTCATACTCTTGTGAAGAATACTTCAATCTTGTTCGACTACCAACCAGTGGCAGAATAATTATTTTTAGTTCGCAAAGGAGATTTTATTGGACACGTTGTGTTCTTGGTTTTACACGAAGAAATATTTTCTAATTGCTTCTTGTTTGTCAACGATCTCTTAAAATGGCGGGAGAAAAAAATGAAATAACGGGCAACGAGGCGTGTAATTATCAACTTATCCCCTAGTGTATTCAATGTTCTACAGCACACCGCACTAAAAACGCGCGTCTCATGTTCCGTTAAATAATTTTTAATATCCATCTTCGAAGGGATCCAACAAGAGAGCGCTTCTCTCTGAAGTGTGTTTCCCTCTGCTCCAGGAGGATGAGCCCAGAAGAGCCCGCCATTAATCTATCCCGGTGCTGCCATTTTCGGACACCGGCACCTTCTCTTCTTTTTTTAAAACTTTTTTTTTACTTTACCTTAAGGGAACCAGGACATGTTCGAAAGAGTAAAATGTCACAATTTAAACCCTTTGTTTATGAGACATATATCATTTACAATTTCCAATAGAGATTACATTTTTTTACGTTCTTAATAAAGATAATTAAATTATTCTGTATAACTACAAAAATAACTTTTTACTCCAAAAGTTTTTTTTTACTACTTAATTTAAGTAATACATAATTTTTGAGAACTCGTAATATATACTTGTGTTTAGGTACCATTTTTTAAAATAGTATCCTTTTTTTATGCAAAATATTTTTTACACATATATAAAACAATACATAAAATACAGTGAAACCCTTTTTTTAGTAAAATGTTAGTACAGTTTCTTTAAAAAAATTATGAAACTTTAAAATTTGAAATTTTTTCATTTTTCTGCTTTTTTTATACATAAAACTATTTTTAAAAAATTAGGCACTCTCTTAATAGAAAAAAAGTAGGTTCACTATATGCATAGGCATCTTGTATAGAAGTATAAAAATCTAGAATCATATAGTGCAATAGTTTTTTTAAAAAATGTACCTAAATGCAAAAAAATATGCTTTTGAGAAAAAGTGAAAAAACTAAGAAAAACAATATTTTCACGTATTATACTCTTGATTAGTATTTGCTTGCCTATTTTTATATGACTAATAATAATCCTTAATCATTTTCTGGAGTTACAAAAGTAATTTTAAATTCATATGTTTTTTTCCCTTTGTTTATGTTAACATGAACATAATTTTCGAGATTTTGTGATACATATTTACATGTATAGGTACCCCATTTCTTACAAAAATATTCTTTGAATATACAAAAGAATTTACACATATGTATGCAGCAACATATCAAACATAATGAACCAGTTTTTTAAAGAATTAATTGCATAATTTCTTTAAAATAATCATAAAACCTTAAAATTATGAAAATCTTAATTTTATTTTTGCACGTATAAATTTATTTTTTCAAAAAATTGACATTACATACGAAAAGATAATTTGTTCACTATATAGAACGTTTATATAGATCAAACACAGGGGAAACTACATATTTAAAGTTCAAAGGGGTATATCAAAAAGGGCGTGGTCATTTGTTTACATTTTTATTTTTCATATTTTAGGGCTATTTTATCAACAAACATATAAGTATTATTCATTTTTAGATTCAGAAAAATAAGCACTATTTTTTAGAACTAAAACTGAAAAATCGATTTTTTCAAAGCATACGATGTCCCGATGCAGAAAAATCCCGAGGTAACATTTTGCTGCTTGTTTTTCTTTAAGTGGGTATTTGTGGGCTATCTAAAGAGTTAATGGTTAGCAATCACTGTTTTTCTACCCCCCCCTCCACTTTGTAATAATATTTATCCATTTTTATGCAAGTTTTATTAACAGCACAAGTTATATTTATATTATTTATAGCACAAGTTATAAATAGAATTCAATGAAAATCTAGACTATGCTGACTGGAAACATCTCTCAATCAATGACATAAGAATATAGAATATTCAATTGACTAAGTGATTGTATTTAATAACGTCCTATATTACGAAGCAAACGCAGATCTACAGATGCTGTGCCACTACAATTTGAGGCACGATTAAGTGACAAGAACGACACCAGAGTTTGAGACTCAACATGGAGTATCAGCCACTCTGCTTGATATGCTCTTAACGCCACCAGCATGCGACCCAACACCAATCAAGAGTTTCCCACACGTCAGTCCTTAGTAGATATCATAACTTTAAGAAATATTTATTTTTATCCGGATTTGTTTTTTAGGATCAACTTCTGAGATGTGGTACTCAGCAAAAGTGAGGTAATAGTTCAGATGCCACCCTCGCCACTTAACAGTGTTTCAAAATTAGGTGGTACGTTTCAAATTCTCATTTTTACATCGGTAGCCGAGGGGTCATGGTCGCGGATTCAAATCTTGGTGCTAAAGAAAAACCGCCATGTATAAAAAAGGCTGCTGCGCGTTACATATGTCAATCTCCTCCTTTCGTTGACGTGGTGTGGAATTTCGAATGGGAACCAGCTGCTTGCCCTCCTTGTCACTCGACAGTGGCTCAAAATGACTAGATCCGCTGCCAATACCCCTTATGTTGCTTAACAATATTATCTAATGTAAAATTAACTCAACTACTCATGTTGCTTTTGTTTAATACGATCTAGAGAAACTCTAAGGATACCGGCATAAATTCTGAACTACAGTCAAGAGGCGATAATAGCATGTGAGATGTTGTAAGATTCACAAACTTTCCACATCATAACATGGTGATAACTTAGAGGTCTGGTTCCATTTAATAGGCAAATGCCTTTATTGATGAACAAAGTGACTTTCAGAGGAATCGAAATCTCAATTCAACATGTCACTGGTAAAGAGTTCAGTACCACAAACTAGAGAGCTTTTAGAGAAGAATATTCTCTTTTTTAAAGCATAAAAACTACTGGAATGCAACGTTTCATATGTTACGCGCGTATCATATGTTGATATATTCTTATATGAGGAATTATCTAAAACACAGTGCAAAATTCCGCTTCTTAACGATTCATGGGGGTTTGGGGGTTGTTTTTGGGGTTTTTTTACTTATTAGTATAAAATGAATAAACGTTCCAAAAAATTCTGTTAAAGTTCGTTAAAAACTTGTAAGAGTAGAGATTTTTTTATAGAGAAAATACGATTAGTTTTCAATAGTTATTTCACTTTTAAAGCTAATACTCGTGGTTATTTAAAATAAAATTGTTTAGCAATAAACATAAACAAATTGAATGAAACAAAAAAGCAATGATTAGCAAATAAATAAAATCTCAGTAATTATGAAACTAGGTACCAAATTTAAATGGCGGTGATGGACTGAACTTCAAAAATAACTTTCTAAAATAACTTTCTAACACTCAGATAAGTTTCAAATTATTAGTTCTAATTATTTGACAAAAAATATTATAAAGAGAACTGAATACTAGATAATATATTATCATAATTCATCTTCATTCAATAATCTGCGCATACCTTAATCCATAATTCACGGCAATTAGCAAATGGAAAATAACAAGAACTAGGGAATTTTGTAACTCCCCTGTCCTTGGTCAAAAAGAACACGAAAGTAAGGTAAACGAGTCAGTAATCAATATACATGTGTATGAGTCAAAAAGCGTAGTTAAATATTATTAATTGAACCAAACAAGATAAGATTAGTAATTAGTAAAATGTTTACTGACTGTAATTTAGGGAAAAGTTTGCCAATGCTCTTCTGTGAAGAAATATTCTGGTAGAGAATATAACTTGCATCCCTATGAATGAATTACATGTACACTATTGGCCACACTTTTTCAAATATTAAATTCTTTGAAAATTCAAGATTTAAAATACACATAGTGTACGGCAACCTTTCGATTTGATTTTTTTATAGAATTTCATCAAAATATATAGTACATCAATCAATAAATTTTGAGTATTTGAGTGCTTTGTATTTGTTGATCTAAAGCTTTAAGGAAAATTTAAATATAAATTACTTTTGAAATTACGTGTGACAATGGTGACTTTAAAAAAAATATCACCACAAAGTATCAATATTACTTAATTTATATGTGTGATATAGTATTTAACTTATAAATATCAAACAATACGGATAGTACATTAGCCGAAGCTAGACTTCGGAAGCAAAATTTCCGACTATACGAAAAAGTTGTTAAACAATTTTTGGTGATCGTCTCAACAACTACATAATCCGCACGTTAAAAAGTGTGGTTATTTTGAAAAATAACGTAATTTACCCCATGAGGTAACAGTTTTTTCAATTGTTTCATTCTACTACTAGCGCATAAAAAGCAAAACAGTGCATGTAACTCATCTTGATTAAGTACCATTACATAGCGCAACGTCCCATTTTTAGGGGACTAACGTGTTTCTACTATCATGTCCCAAACAACAGCCTTAATGAATCGTATTCAATGTGAGAGAAATTTACTGTAACATGTTTTAAGAAGAAAAAAAAACACAAAATATTTAAAGAAATGGTACAGTATAGTCTAGAAGCGCGGGGTCAAGCGCTATCACACACATGCAACTCGTTCTGAAACCCGCAACGTAATGTTAGAAATAAAATTAAAATTAGATACCTCACATCAATTCTGATTTGAAAAAAGCACTAACAAGATATGTTCTTCAGAAAAACACACGACTACATAATTGTATCTTTTTCCTCTGCGCAAATTCAAATTATGTGCTTTTATTTGAATAAACATCTTATCCAAAACTTATTAGGTGCTCCGTTTTCAGAGGGGCATCACGTTAAACATGCACCAAAAGGCAACAACGGCTTCCACCGGATATCCAATGACATGGAGCCGCTAGTAAATTATCTATTCACTTGTGTAATCGAACGAATGACGCAAAATGGTTTCATTTACGTCTTTTCCCGGTGGTATCAATCGTCATTCGCGATCCTCTTGGCTCTTGGCGTTCATCCATAAATATGCAGCCTCAAACACTCACTTGGGGGGGTGTCAGACCCATTGATCCAACGACTCTTGAATGTTTTGGTATTGAAAATGCCTGTAATGATGGAGATCACACCGTGAAAAACTGCGATGTACCGTAAGGAATGAAGGTTTTAAAAAAAATATTTCGAGCCGGATTTACCTTTATTTACTTTAAAGCGAACGAATTCAAATACGGCTATAAGCAAATATCCGTTTGCTACTTCATTTGAGTCTCTCTTGATGACCGCAAAGGAGAACAATTGAAAAGGACAAAATCAAACTAAGGCAGTTAGGAAATGTCCAGACCAAATTTGAGAACAAGGATGTTAAAATTTTATAAATTAAAGTGTACATTATTCACAGTTAAAAAATTGGGTAGATGACAGGACTCTGTAAAAAAGAAATCCATCAAGTCGTGCCTACAACTTTGCTTCATTTAAGCAATGAGCAGAAACGAACCAAGTCGATGTTGTTTGTTGGCGTGTCCTTCCCGAAGGAAAGGAAGGAAGGTTGCCAGAGCTTGAGATAGGTTAGATTTCTACTCGATAGATGGTGACACCACCTATCCCCACCTCCCCAATTTAGGTATGGACTGGAAGGACGGGGAATATTCTACATCACCCGGCACCCGTGGTATCTGCCGCGACTACCCACAAGACTTTCGGATCCGCTGATTTAATGAGCACGTGTCCCGTGTGTACTCGGAGGATATTTTGTTGGCATAGGGCAGGGATGGCGAACCAGTGGCACGCGTGCCACTGATGGCACGCCACACAATATTTTGGGCACGTGACCGATCAAAATGGTTGTCATTTTACTTCAAAACAAAGAAGTATTACGAAGAAACGTGAGTGATTCTTTGCAATTTTCATTGAGATTTTCTCTAAACCTTCAAGTTTATTATGTACCCTGAAGTGACTTTTTTTATTAAACTGAACTTGTCTCAATCCGATTGGTTGAAAATTGACAAAAGTTGAAATGCAACTAAGAGATTGATTTCCAATCTAGTTTAATATGGATTCAAAAATTTATCGAAACGAGGACAAAGTTGGAATTGATTGAAATAGAAAGATTCAAAAGCAAAAAAGGTAAAAATGCTAATAGTAAAATTTTGGAAACATGAAAATCGATTCCAGACACATTTAACTTTTTGAGGAATTTGGATCATGTTATTTCAACAATATTTTCATCTTATGCCTGCGAATTATTATTTTCAGAGATGAAAAACATTAAAGACTCGTATAAATCGTTTAGCAGATGACTCCAATTCGGCATGCATTTTTCTAAAAGTAACATCTTACAATCGTAATATAAGTTATTTGTCATCTATAATTTGCTACAACAAAAGTCACACTGTAATGTTACTTGAATTTGAATTACACGTATAACTAAAACAGTTACTACTATACAGTACAAAATGTAATTTTTTGTTGTAAATAAAGAGTTGTTAGCATTAAATTATATATTATGTTCCAATAATCACAAGTCAAAATTCTTTGACGGCACGTTTGTACCTCATTAAACATTTCTGTGGAAAAACTGGCACGTTGATCCAAAAAGGATCGCCAGCCCTGGGCATGAAAAGCCAGGCGCTCCAACTTGGAGTTCGGGTCTGTGGCACTGCCCAACCAAGTCGAGTGAATCTCAATTGACAACAATAAATGGTTCCGTATTGGTACACAATTCATTTGTTGTAGTAGACTCTGGCTCTTGACATAGAAATCTTTTTCATCTCGGATGAGATAGGCGACTGCATTTATTTTTAACTTAAATCGCACATAAGAAAGGGCCAATGAGATTTTTTTTTAAATAGGTTTTTGTATTAATGCAGCTGTATTCTTTTCCCACATTATTATAATCATCTGTTAAATGGAAGTTTCAGAAAGCTTCCTCTCCTTTTCAGATTTACAGCCTTCTTATCAAATACCATTTTTCTCGCTTCGCAAATCTCCAAATAAATCGTGAATAACTCAGGTCAGGCTTCTAAGGTGATGTAATACTAGCACGTGCGTTAGGGCTGCGGTAGCCCAGTGATCAAGGTATTGGGCCATAGCAGGCATGTCACGAGTTCGATCCCAATACCACTAGAGACCCGCCGTGTAGGGCAGCGATGCCGGTTAAATCTGTCGAGAGCTGAAACGTCCTACCGTTGATGTGGTGTGGTAATTAGGAGAGAGAGGTGCCAGCTCAGGTGTCGTCCTCGTCACTTGACAAAGTGACGAGGTCCTGTAGCTGAACAGTGCGACGTTAATATTCACTGACTCACTCGCTCAGCACGTGCTTTTTATAATTATTCCTATGGGTCAGACAATAGGCTAGTTTTCTAAGACGATTTACTTTTTAGAAGAAGAAAATGAGCCGATTTCAATAAAATGTAAGTTTTTTTAGTTGTTATTAATTCAGAAAGTATTGCATATGTAATTTTTAAAAAAACATGCTAAAATTTGCATATTTTATGTTTTTTAAAATTATTTAGTTGTTTTATAATTTCTCAACGCAATGTAGGTGAACAATTACATGTCAAAGCAGATGCCATACTATCTAGATTGAATGCAAATTATTGTAGGTGACATAAACGTCAGGAATTGAAACTAACATTATTCATTTTTTCAATATGTCTGTCGTTATTATCTTATCTATTCTTCTGGGATTAATTGTATTAAAGTAAGAGATAATGCAGATGAAATAAAATTATAACACATAAATGAAATAAAAGTACTGGATTAAAGAATTTCAAAAACACAGCAAAAAATACCAATTTTTTCCCTATATGAGAGGAGAGAAGCTATAATATATATATATATATATTAGCTATTAATAATATTTTCCTACGATTTTTCTCTACTAGTTATTAATAATTTTTTCCCTCTAACAATTTCTGAAAATATAGATCATAGTTCTTTGTTTCTAGTCATTTAATGTTTTCCGTAACAAAAATGAAATACATCACTTAAAAAAATGCCATATTTCTCTTTTTTTTTAAAAGAACTAAAAAAGTAAGCAAGGATATACATATTTTTAAATAATACAACCACGTTAAACGAAGATTTCAAAATTTTACTCAAAATAATGCTCCTCACTTTGTTATGGAGAAAAATTCTTTTTATTTGAACTGACTGATTTCAATAATTTTTTTTTATTAATGGTCAGCAATGATGTCGAGGAAAGTGCCCCGAATCCCAAATGGACGTAGGCATTTTCGCAAGATATATACTAACGTCCTATTTATTTCAATTCATTCGAAGCCCAGGAAAGTTACAATCATTCAGAAGTGTTTTGCAACTTTTATTTTCGTTCCTTTATTTCAGATCCTTTCGTGTCTAGACATCGAAGAAAGACAACAGAATGTAAGAATTATTATTTATTTTGTTTGGTGTCAAATTCAGCCACATTAACTCGTTACGCGCAGACTTCCTTTAAAGGAGAAATTAAATTGTCTTTTATTGAATTTCCCCTCTTCTTTTAACTCTCTCCTATTTAATAACACCGTTGACGTTCAGTTTTCCCCGATTATGCATCAATATATTTTTCGAACTTTCTTGCAAAAAGAATTTTATACCTTAAAAGTGATATAAAATGCAATTGACACGTACACAAAGTTGGGACGGTCTCATTCCGAGGAAATAATTATTTTCTCTTTCCAAAGAATTATATTTCAAACTGGTAAGTCCATTACGTTCAAATGTATTTGCAAATATTATGTTGTATTTGATTCAATGAGAATTTCAGATTGAAATTTTTTCACAAATAGGTTTCTCACCTAAACTGATGCGTGATATTTTGACTCGGATGTAGCTTTGATATTTGAATCTCAATTCAATTCTGATGTAGTGGTGGAATTACATTTTAAAATCCACAATAAAATATAAAGAAAGATAAAGACAGGTGGTTTTGCAAGGAATTTAAAAAAGTGAATTGTTTTCGCACACTATTAATTTTTTAAACGATAGATCGTGAGAAATTCGAGTAAAAAATGCATTATTGAATGAGTGAGTGAGTGAGTTAATATTAACGTCGCACTGTTCAGCTACACGAGGGCTTTTGGCGACGGACCACGTAATTTTGAACCATGGTCAAGTGACGTGGACGACACCTGAGCTGGCACCCCCCTCTCCTAACTACCACACCACGCCAACGGGAGGACGTTTCAGCTCTCGACAGATTTAACGTGCATCGCTGCCCTACACGGCGGGTCTTTAGTGGTACTGGGATCGAACTCGTGACATGCCTGCCATGGTTGGATACCTTAACCACTGGACTACCGCAGCCCCCCATTATTGAATGAGAGAGAGAGAAAAAAATATAACTATGTTTCCGGCGAATTTGCCTTTTTTTTTACTGAACGCTGATTCATTTTCTGATTGTTGGGAATCTCCAAGTTTTAAGCAAAATCAAACGCAGTTATTTTGTTCAATTTTTTTCTACAGGCATTGTGTCATAAATGAAACGACTCTACTTTTTGTTCCTCACTCATCGGCGGTGTGTCTTCGATTTATAGCTTCTAGAAAAATTCACCCATACGCAGTAGGATTGCCTTCATGAATGCATCCCACGCCTTCGTAAGTTCATTGGTTTGAGCATTATAAATTAGGTCAGCCGTTTTTCAAAAACACACATACTTTGTAACAACAACTTCCACAATGAGTAAATTTAGTAATTATTTTAATTTCTTTCTCCCTCATATGCGGTGCAATAATTTTCCTATTATTACTCATTATGTGTTCAATTAATCTTGTTATTTGCACGAAATCTTAAGTGTAAAATCCATTCCTATACTTTGTTGAATTTAACACGGGACAGAGATATAGCTAATGAAAACTTAGTGAGCCAATGGGAAGCATCCAGTGTGCTATAGCATACAGCGCAGATAGATGTGCGCTGTATTTAAAAATGTACTTTCGAAACAGAAATGAAGTTATTTAAGAAAGAGCAGTTGCTAGAATTAAAATCCAAATATCGTCCAGCCCAATCTTCAGTACTTTGAGATAAATGGCTGCAGGCGAACCACGCGATATATTAGCACACACAAGCAGAGAGCTTCTAAATTATTTCTCAATCCGTCCTTCGGGTTCGATAAGAGCCTTCGCTGCCAATAAACAAACGAGCACCCCGCGCATTGAATGGCCGGGCGTGTAATAAATTGCCTTATCTTTACGGCGAACCACCCTTTCCCTCTCCTCCCCCTTCATACTTTAGAGCAGGATGCGAAGGAAATTAGTTTTTATTACACAATACGCGGCTCCGAAAGGAGAAAACTTTCGCATGATACTTTGCGAAAACAATACAGGGATTTTCAGGAGCGGAAACTTCTCTGGAGACGCAAAATGGGTGCTCAGGACGGTGCGCCTCAGCCCTTCCCTTCTCTTATTAGTCAACCGAACTCATAATAGGGCATCTCCCATGCAGTAGCAAGAATTATTTTAATCAATTGCCATCACTATAAATAGCATACAGTGCACAAAGGAACAACACCGCAAAAATACGGAAGAAATGTCTACAAGTTATATTTTATACCAGTAACATCGCTCTCGAACTGAGTTGATGAAACTTAATGAAGGCCATCTTCTCCCAATTCTTCTCAGCCTTCTTTCCCAGAACGCTTCGACTAAACACAGTGTCAAACAGAAAACAGTCTCAATTTTTATTCATATTAGATTCATTTTGTTATTATAGATTCATAATATTATAATTCTTACATTTGTTTATTAAACTACGTTGTTGTTGTACTTTTAATTCGAAAACATTTTATAAATAGGAAAATTAAGTGAGTGAATGAATATTAACGTCGCATGGTTCAGCTACTCGAGAGCTTTTGGCAACGGACTTCGTAATTTTGAACCATGGTCAAGTGACGAGGACGACACCTGAGCAGGCCGTTTCAGTTCTTAACAGATTTAACGTGCATCGCTCCCCCAACATGGTGCGTCATCAGCGGTACTAGGCTCGAACTCATAACATGTCTGCATCGAGTCCCATACCTAGACCAAGGTTTAAAGGTAAAAATTAAGGTTTTAAAAAATTTAATTAAATAAGGTTTAAATTACATCATATAATATTGCAGTTTTTCAATTATGTTGAAGGAATAGCTATATTTTATGTTGTTAATTTTCATAGTAATAAATATCTTTAAATAATGCAAAAAAAATTAATATATAATAAAACTCTAAATCCTTATTTTTAAGCTCTTTCCCCAAACTCTGCATTCAATATCTCCCGCATCGAATTCTTTCAAATGTCCCCCATAGTGAGACGTCCTGTTGGTAGATTTCTTTGTGACACGCCACAGTGGCCGACCCCTGATGCTCATTTCGCGCGTCTACGAATTCATTCGCCAACACTTTGCGTCTAAACTTGAAGTTGGCACCTCTTTCTTAAGTGCACTAGATGGTTTTTAAAGACACATTATTGTAACTTTTTTTTATAATCGCGCCCGGCTTAGTTCTCATTAAATTTTGAATTTCATACAAACTTTTTACCAGCCCATTTTTGAGTCCGGATAACTGAGCACATGTGTTGCACTTATCTCCGTCGAAATATCAAAATTTTTAAGAACATATTACCTTAACACCTTTCTGAATACCTTTTTATTTTTTGCCCAATTTCATTTTTGAAAAGGCAATAATAAAAACATCACAGAATAAAATTATATTTTTAACAAATAAACTCCCCTTTTTTTCGCGTGCAATGTCTTCGCAAATCGAGTGCTTTTACAGCGCTTTTCGAGTGAATAGCATTAAGAGAGCACACACACACATAAAACCGATTGCTCGTAAAAGCAGATGGTTTCGGTTATTAAATAAATGTTCTCTTATCAATTGCCTTCGGAAAGAATAACTTTAAAAGAAGTTACGTTTTTAAAACTTTACTAAAATAGAAAGAGGGACAAAGAGGTTTTTTTCTTTCCTTTGTCGCAATACCTTTCCAGAAGAGCGATTAATTTTCCGGGGATAATTCATCCTCCTCCGATGATAAAAAATAAAGATAATAACACGCTCTGAGGAATTTTCCTTTAAGAACATTTTTACGTTCCTTTAATCTCGTTCGTAAATTGAACGAGGTGACACTTTTTCATACCTGAGAAATTTCTATGGAAGGGAGTTCATCAATAGATGTTGCTTTTTTCCCGGAAATAAAATGGAATTTTATCTTTTCACAGCATAGATATGTATCGTATTGTACATATTAATTAAGTCAAGTTGATGGATTTTTATTTTTAGCAGTTGTGAAGTAACTGTTATGTATACTCCTTTAATTTCAGACAAGTGAGTGAGTGAAGATTAACGTCGCACTGTTCAGCTGCACGAGGGCTTTTGGCGACGGACCACGTAATTTTGAACCATGGTCAAGTGACGTGGACGACACCTGAGCTGGCACCCCTCTCTAACTACCACACCACACCAGTGGGAGGACATTTCAGCTCTCGACAGATTTAGCGTGCATCGCTGCCCTACACGGCGGGTCTTTAGTGGTACTGGGCTCGAACTCGTGACAAAGCCAGCCACGATCCGATGCCTATACCACTCGGCTACCGCGGCCACTTAATTTCAGACAAACATTTTTTTTTTTTTTTTTTTTTGCAATCCGCTGTGGTCGTGTTATTTCAGTGTTTCAAGCCTTTGCCACTGAAGACCCTCTGTGTGGAAGAGGCATATGCACGTTAAATCTTTCGAGATTCAACGTCCATCCATTGGTGTGGTGGAGTAATTAGGAGAGGGGTGCTAGCTCAAGCGTCGTCGTCACTTGACCTAAGTTCTAAATGTACAGCTCCTTTTGCAATACCCCTCGTGTCGCTTTGTAAACTTCTGTAATGTATAGGATCCGTTAATTAGATTAAAAATACCTGTAAAAAAGGGCGATTGTCGTCATTCATTTTCATGGAAATACTGAAATCTTTCCAAGAGAGGCCAAAACTACTTTCATAGTACAGTTATAATCGACGATAGAGATCATCAGTTCAAACCCCAGCAAGTGACAAGGATGACACCTGATCCTGTACCTCATTATATGAATCTCGACATCGTGTCACATGTAGACAGAAACCAGAGCAAATTGTTGTTTTTGCAAGTTTTCAAAGACCATCAGAGCTTGAATAATTTCATGATATTGAGCATTCAAAGAAAAATTTACATTCATTAATATGTTGGAAATAATATTTTGTTGGGGAGCTTTAATCGGATGAGGTAAGGTTTTGGGAAGCTTGACACATGAAATACTTGAAGATTAAAAAAAGTTAATTCGTTTGGTGTAAGATGAAGAGATGTTCTTCGAAAAGGCTAGAAAAAGTGCTTCATTGAAAAGTCAGGGACTTTCAGAATGAATAGCATGGTATCACTGATAGAATGGTCCAGGCCCTTTGTCTTGACATTTTATTTCGAGATAAGCTCCATAATAGTCAGATGAGCTCAGGGATCGATGGCTTACACAAACATTTCTTTAAACCAAATGAGTCTGCGAGCCTTCCACAGCTTCACCTTTTCCGCAGATTTTATTTGATTTGACGTCGCAGTTTGGAGCCACACGAGGGCTATTGGCGACAGACCTCATCATTTCCAACCATGATTCAGTGAAGAGGGTGGAACCTTAGATGGCCCTCCCCTCTTCTAACTTCTGCGTCAAACCAACTAAAAGCTTTTGAGCTTCGACAGATTTTAACGTCCAACAACTCCTCTACGCGGCGAGTCTTCAGCGGCAGCAAGTTTCAAACCCACGATTCGACAACGACGGCCATGAGTTTGATAGCGCAGCTACCGTTGTCACCACTTTTCCGCAAAACAGGAATAAGAATATTTTCGCTTACATCGAGATGTTATATGCGTGAAAAATGACATTTTGATATTATCATTCAGGCAAAATTATAAATAATTTAATGATTTCGTAGCAATCATACACTCCACCCCGACGATACAAATCAAGAAATAAAAATAAAAATAAAACATTTCAGAAGTATTAAGTGAATATAGTTCAAAGGATTTTCCATTTTATTTTTATTTCCAAATCTACAGGGTGTTGCGGAACTCAACCGAAACATTCAATGCGATAGTTGTCAGCCTCGGCACTCGGCAGCAAATCACCATAGAACATGGGAGCGTAAATCGCGTTTAATCGGAGTCTTTCGCAATGAAGGATGCGATGTCGACGGGAATGAAAGGAGGAAATAAGTGGTAAGAAATACATTTATTCACATCGCATTTATACCTGCATCAGAACTCGACGTCAGAAATACAACAACAAATGATTATCACAGGAATTGTTCCAAGTTGCGACTCCGCAGCTCATAGCACAGGCGACACCGAAGGATAGCCGGACACGTTCAAATAAATGCAGTATGCTGGATACGTCAGCTGAAGCGACGACAATCCGTGTCAAAAGATCAACCATTGAGTGAGTGAATGTGGGGGTTTTGGCGCAAGAGCCAAATCTGGCTATACTGCACCAAAGATTTGTTAAAAAAAAATATTTTATAAAATATGTAAAAATAATGACAATACAGTTTTGAAAAGTTAAAATTTCAAATCACAAAACCGTTTTCAAGTAATTAAAGAAAACAAATTTGGTGGGAATTCTCCCATCAAGTCAGACCATATCTTAAAATAAAAACATTGAAAAAGACGAATGGAATATGTTAGTTTAAAACAAAGTTAGACAATACATGTTATCAAAAAATTAGCTTTTACTTTTCCTAAGTCGGGTTGGAGTTAACGCGCGTATATATTTGTCAGGATTGTTTATAAAACATTCTTTTATGGCGAATTTATCCGTAGGATCTGGCTCAAGTTCCTCCTCCTCCCCTTCATACATAAGCATGTCTTCGTCATCAGTTGTATATTCTGTAGGTGCTGACTTTCTGGGTTTATGTGGAGCCATTTTTAGTTCGATTTCTGGTTTTTGTACTTTAATGCGCTATTTTTTTTGAGTTCTGTTTTACACTCTTTGGGATTTTAGATGTATCAGAAGGTTCACTATTGGATATAGTAGCAGCCAATTGAGATAAGAGTACTGATGATTGAACTTCAGTTGACAGTGGGAAAAATTTATTAGATGTTGTAGCGAATAGGCGAGTTTCAGTTGATAACGATGAGGCAGCTATTGTTAAGGGTAGCAGCTGTACAAATGGGTATAGATAAACGAGACTGATTTTGTACGGTTGGTATTACTGAAGATGTGGAAGAAAGTAGATGAGCTTGAGTGGACGAAAATGACGTGGAGAGGGTAGACATTGAAGACGAATTCATAGGATGTGCAGAAGGTACGGGTTTCAGTCATTGTAAAGGTGGGCAGATTATGTTTGTTATACTTGGATCTGTTTGGATAGTTGTGGATATATTTGAAGGATAATAGCCTGAGCATACGTTTGGGTTAACTGAGGAACTATTACTTTGCGTGCTTCAGAATAAGATATGTTTTATTGGTTTTAATTTCTTGGATCTGTTTTTCTAATTTCCATTTTCGGCATAATTTTGAATCTGATGGATGATACTGGGTACAATTATCACATTTCAGCTCTAGAGTACAATCCGTGGAATAATGTCTAACAGATGCCCATCTAGAGCATGTTAACTGACCGTGGCAGGAAATTTGGGAGTGACCGAACCAATGGCACTTGAAACAGCGCTAAGGGTTCGGTATATAGGGACGGATTTTACAATTCAGATATCCAACTTTTATTGTGTTTGGTAGTTTTGGGCTATTAAATGTTTTGTGGGAATAATTGCAGAGTCTTTTTTTATTGTGATTCTCCTGACCTGAGTAACACCCTGATTAGAGAAGTCTTCAAGTATTTCTGATTCAGGAGTGCTCATCAAGTCAGGTTCAGAAATAACATCGCGACAGGAATTCAGGGTTTTATGCGGACTTATTGTTACAGGGTTATTAAGAAATGATTTCGCGAGAAGAAAGAACTTGGTTTGTAAAGCTGACGTAGTTTCTATTAGCAGATCCCCGGAATGCAATCGTTTTACGGATTTCGGTTCACCACCTATTCCGATGAGGGTTTTATGAATAGCAAAAGGCGGTATTTTCAACATGTCATTGTTAGGAAAATAAACAACTAAAATCTAGTGTGAGTTGCAATCTGGTCAATGTTATGGTTGGGTAAAACAAGGCCTTTACTCGGGAACAGCAGCATAGGATGCATAAGCGTGAAACATAACTACGTCCTGGCGTGCCTCCACCCACCACGGAGTTCAACAAGGGAGGCAGTGTGCCGGTTAACTGACAATAGTCGGGCACGGCGCATATCTGGAGTACAATCAGAATATAGTGCTACATCATCAGGGCGAGGATCCAACGGGTAAACCCGACACCCCTTATCCGCAGCACTAATCCTGCAGCAGTGTCCCCGAAGATAGGAACCACCAGCCGATGGACAGGAACGGGCTCACTCCTACCACCCGTCTACAGTGAAGCGTGGGTCAAAGGGAACGCAAAGGTATCCCCAGCCTAGCAATCTCCTCCATACGGGAGAAGCGTGGGCCAAGAAAACGCAAAGGATCCACAGAACACAATTTTCTCCTTACGGGACGCCGCACACGGCAAACATGCGGGTTGAAGACCAACGTTGTTAGTTAAAAATAAAAATCAAAATATCCAAAGAAATTTAAGATTTAAATTAAAATAATCAAAATATTTAAAGAAATTGAACTCATAGAAACACAATTAACACAAAAAGTAAACTAAAATATGTTATTAATAATAAATAGTAAGTTTTCTAATAAAAATAGATACTAATCAATACTTTCGCGTTCATTGGAAATTTTTTATGACTGATCTAGATAAGATAAGAAGAAGAAAAGAGGAAATTTTATGACAAGAGGGTCGAAAATAGAGAAGGATCACTAGGGTACCCCGAGTTCGTGACACCCGTGTTTACCAAAAGATAGTAAACCCCTTGGGAAAAGGAAAAGATCACTAGGGCACCTCATACTCACCTAAAGAAGGTGAGCCCCCGAGGAGGATCATCCATTGAAGAAGAATGCTAAGGATGGAGATGCGGGTAGTATGGCGGCCAAGGTCTGAACCGTCCAATCCACTCCCCGGGGCATGTAGTATCGTGCCATTATGCGTTCTGGCGTTCAGTGACCGTTACTCCCTGCAGCAACTCCGGGAGAAGTGGGAAATTTGCATACGTGCAAGTTCCTTTGACCCTACCACGGCTAAATATGATTTGTGATCCCATGTTGCTTACTATCACCCTTTTGAATGTGCAACAGCCTGTGTAAATGTCGGTTTTTTCGGATTAAGATGATTCAAAAGCTCCTGAATTTTTTTATTTGAACATTTCACACAATGTGTAAAGCGAATTGTGTTGTATGTAATGAAACAAATTCAAAATTGACGATGAATAATTAAATGTAAAAGGAACTATCTTTATCATTAGTATACGCCATACGTTTTATAGATAATAACTATTTACTTTTACTATATTACTACTTTGTAGTTTTTTTTTCAAAATAAAAATTTTCCTTTTCACATGCATATAAATACAAATATTGCCATTTATAGTAACAAATTTAAAAATATTATTGACATTATTCATACAAAAAAAATTAAGAAACTTGACTAAAAGAAAATCCTTCTGCGAGATGCCTTATATTCGAGATAGGATGCACTTGAGCTTAAGTATGTTATATAACAAATATACTTAAACAGATCTCGGCCCCATTTAAATGTTTTAAAAGTTTTGCTTTTAAAGAGAAGTTAATGAGCTCCCAGCTATTCCAAGTACATCTAAGGGGACTCTTAATGTGCCATTGGTATCAATCCAATCACTGCAAAGTCCTTAGCGAGCCCATTTCAATGGGTTTTAATCCCGGAAATTTATTCAAGATAATCTGTACGAATTAAATGTTGTTCTAAAATTTCAAAACGCCAATGCTTTCGTTTGAAAACAAACAATGGAAACGAAGATTACAACTTTAAAAATGTCAATTATTTCAGAAAATAGAATTCATTCGTATCTCTGAGGACGCTGTTTACGGTTGTGAGATGCTTGCACCTCTCTCTTTCGGGCAGCTAAATGTATGGGAGGTAGGGAAGAAGCACTCGACATGATCCAATTAATCTATTTATTTCTCACTCAAAGAACGGACTCAATTTTAACTAATAATAGTAAGAGAATGTCTCAATGCTAACCACGAAAGTGAAACAACGACGGTAAAACGCGAACAATTAGGAGACTATCAAACTTGATCCTTACCTTAATAAAGAATCTAATCTATCATCCGATTTAATCTAATATCAATTCAATCTTTGTGAACAATCATCAGTTTAAAGTTTCCTCCAAATAAGTCTCAAATCACAATAATTCTAATATTATACCTTAGGTAGCAATCTCACCTGACTCGAGTATATCTTCTCTCTAAGCTAGAAAACCTCGCCTATATATAGTAAATTAATTTAAATATCACGATTCTCTTCTTCCGAAGGGTTGGTTGTGAATAATGCGAATGGATAGCCCAAAGATTTCCCAAGATGATTCATTGAGAGATACTAAAATGCCTTTTATTCAAAATTTCACTTTTGATAAGAAACACATAGACATTACATTTTCAATGTTCTCATTTTCATGAAAGAATGCTTCCATTCATTTCATCACTCGATTTTGTTTTCAAACTTATATTCGAAAAACTTATTGTAAAAAAAAGAATGTAAGCGAAACAATTATTCAATGACATTAAATTCCTTCGGTCGAAATCAAAAATGAAATATTTTTTAATCTATCATTTATACCGAAAAGAATACATAGAAATGCAAAAAGTTCAAGAACATAGGGTTTCTTTAGTTCTCTAGAGGAAGGTATATTTAAAATGTTACAGGAAGTTACGCAACACGTTTTGTTTAACTATATGCAAGTTCTTCCATTTTTTTCAGATAGGGTAAGTTTTTTTTATTCATGTTAGGTTCATTTCTCTTTAAGTTCATGTAAAGGCCTTAATTACTTTAAAAAGCTCTATAAAGATGCTAAATGAATAAAACGTATTGACTAATAGTTAAATAATAATAATAAGTCGTCTCTTTCTCTCATTCATTGTTGCTTCATTGTACCCTGGTAAATGTGAACTGATATATATATATATATATATATATATATATATATATATATATATATATATATGTTTTTTTTTTTACTTTTAAAGGGAAAAAAATGTTGCGTTTCAGTTAAAATTTATTCTCTCTATTTCCAAAAATTATTCACCCCACATGAACAGAAATTATACTTCATAATTTCATTTCAAAAACATTTATCTGGTTTTAAGTATAAGATGACAATTAAAATCTAGTTAAAACTCTAAATATATGTTGGATACAGTTGTAATAAATTTTTAATAACAGTAATTTAAATACAAAACAAAGAAAAATTGCAATTTAAATAGTTAAAGTACAAAAAACATTATTTCCCTTCCTCTTTTAATAATGGTGAAAAATCCCGCTTCCCCCCCAACTAACCAATATAATTTTTTCCGACTATCTAATTTTAAAAAGTAACATAAAGAACAAACTAAATGTACTAATTGAAGAATTAAGTATTTTAATTTACCTGTGAAATTTTCTCAACAGACTGAAATAAACTATGAAAATCCTCATCGTCTTTTTACCTTTTTTTTTTGAGACTCTAGATAGACTCCTTGTGTGCCGACAAGTGTAACACAAGGCTTACAAACGTAAGTCAATACACAAGACAATGGAGATTACATGTAGAAGTATATAGGCACAAATGGGAACCAAAAGGGGGGATACAGAAACAACAAATACAGAATTAAATACAAGAATGCTCACATGCAGACGGAGAAAACCAATAATAAAATTATACAATGAGGAAGATAAGAAAACATGAAAACAAAACAAAAAAAATGTTCAAAAAACAAAAACATAAAGCATACATACATACACATACAAATATATGCACACACATATACACATGTATATTCACGTACAGAAAATGTTAACAAACACACAAAATTTAGAATCTAATTAATACAGGGAAAAAATGCTATTAATGAATGCACAAAAAAATGTAAAAGATGAATTTCCATCAACAAAAGCTGAAAAAGGAGGAAGCCACACTATATTGTTCTTTTGTAGGCAATTCATGAGTGCACATCTTTCCGAAGAGAAATTAGTACTAGTAAGAATCAGATGCTTACCTTAGAGTGCACAAAGAACAAAACCGTTCAGTAAATTTAAATAAAAATATAAATATCTAAGACTTTCTGTAATTGTTTTAAAATTGCTCCTGGAGCCACGTTAAGAAATTTGCATCTATGTCCCCTCACGCCTGAAAATTTTTGACTTACAATTGGAGCAAAGGAATTTGTATTTAATCGATAAATTGACCTTTACATCACTGTTTCCGGATCAATCTTTGAAGCAATATTTATTATTTCATTTTTTTTTATTCAAAATAATAACCGCCACAGTGGATGATTATCGTTAGAATGCATAGTGCACTCATTAAAGCCCTTTTCGTAGTGAGGTTTGGAGACCATTCAGCCATGGAAACCATCATAAGCAGATGTAAATTTCTCACTACCGGGTTGGCTGATCGCAAGCAGCACGAAACTATTGCACCAGCTATCCATTCTAATCTTTTCTAAGCCTTATTAACAAACAATTTAAATGTAGTCCATTCTGCGTAAGATAATAGAGCTCCAGGTGAGTTGCTTTGTCCAGTGAGTCCGAGCTCTCGGATTAACATGATTATTCCGTGTATCTACTGAGGAAGTTAGGCAGAAGTTCGGGAGTTTTGTGGCAACTAATTCTTAAGAGGCTGGTGGTGAAGTGAGGAGGATGGATAGACAGCGGGGGCGGAGAAATTTTGTGCGGGGGACGAGTTTGCGGGCAACTCTCAGATCTGTGCTTTATCGATCAGATACTAGGTAAAGTCATGAATAGAATCCAATGCGAACGAATCACAAAAGGCGAATTAGAATGCGGGGGTTTTCTCCAGGGTGAATGTCCTCGAAAAACAAAACTGGAACAACAAACCCCTGAACAAAAACTGGAAGAACGGTAACAAAAACACAATACCTTAGTTTTATTTCATTGTTATTGAAAGATAAAATGGGGAAATATTTTTGAGATCATTAAGTTTGAATAATTTATGAGAAATTCTAATAAGATAATATAAAACTATGAAATATAACTCCAAAACTCCAAAGAGTACATAGCGTAACAGACAATATAAAACGTAAATTTTTCACCATATGAATAAAATATGTAAAATTTTTTGCAAATTCAAACTGAATTACATATATCATTTTGATTCCGTTCCTCTGAAAGTAATTTAAGTTTACAAAGATGGGGAAATTAATTTATCTATGTATAAAATACAATTTTCAGCATATATTATTTATTAAAACATAAAATTGATATTAATATTTATATTACTGTATCATATTATTTTCTTCCTGCGTTTTAAAATTGTGAAAGGTAACTAAGAAAATTCAAATACAAATTGAATCATTTTTATTTAAGTGTATAGCATATTCGATCTAACTGAATTCATTTTTGAAATCTCTTTATAGCTTATCGATATATCTCAACAATACATGGTAGGAAAATTGCTTATTGTTGAATAAATTATTTTATTTGTATTAATCTTCGTTAAAAATATAAAGGACCCCTCGTTAAATAATCGTTTTTATTTAATATGGTTTATTTAAATGCTTTGTAGCTAAAGTGTAAAAATATAACTAGGTTAATTTTTCTGTAATCCCAGCAACACGGTAAATATGATAGCTTGTTTAAAGCTGCTTTGATTCCTCAAATGAGTTAGAAATTGTAAGATCATATATGATCCTCGTATACATAAAATATTGAATTATTTCACCTTTATTGTCATCAAAAGTGGATTAGTGTCCCATCGCCCCCCAAATTTCAATTACTTTTATTGTGATTTTTCCTTAATGCATAACCATATAAATTATTTAATCTACGCGAATTCATTACATCATATTTTCTTTTCATTATTAACATTTGGCAATACATGATAAACCGGATTATCCACACCTTTTTCTATAAAATATTTGCTCCTATCCACAACTTTTAAAAATGATATTCTATACCAGAAATCATCCGTAATAGAAGTCTAAACAAGAATTTCATGCATCTAATGTAACATAAGTTATTGATTTTTTTAAAAAAATGTTCATTCGATTATACATTCCATTCGTTTTTTTCCAACTCGCATAACATTGAAAATATCCAATTTAACAAATAATCGCCATTTCCCTTTGTGGAAATTTGATTGATTTGTCAGAGTTCTTGTGAATATGCTTAACTTAGCACATTGCACATTTAAGCCAACACGAAAAGCATCAATCGAAATGTATTTGAGATTCAATTCCAACCAATGAAGATCATACCACTCGTTAAAATGGATTCGTTTGGCATAATCATCATCTCCCCCCTATGTGTTGGTGTGGGGTAGAAATTTAAAGAGTGGAGTACTTGTTTGGTGCGGAAAATTGCGATTTTTATAATCTAGAGCCCTTGCTACAGTTGCAAAGGGCGACGTTAATAATCCCTCCGGTGCCACAAATTCGATTTTTCTAGTTTTACACTTCAGTAGGAATGAGGCTCCATACTCAGAGATTGCAACAAACATGTATGAGATTCGATACACTATAGTCAATATAATTCTTTAGAAATAACACTAATTATGAGTTTTTTCACTAGTATTTCTTCAACTTTAGTTTTTTTTTTACCCTTAAATTTTTTTTATTATAAAAAATTCAAAAATATGTGCCTTGGATATATAAAACTTAACAAAAAAACAAAAGTGTTTCGCATTGAATTCTTTTAACTGAGAATGTCGCTCAGACAAAACACAATGAAACTTTCATTTTCAGGAGAACGTGTCCTTTACGAAATTGAAACACTTTGTTATATATAAATAATAGCAATTAAAAACATTACTTATTCAATACAAAGTCAAAGTGATTCCATGATAGAAATGTGGTGTGATTTCGAAGTTTTGAACTCATCTATTAAACAGCTTTCCTTTTGAATTACTCTTTTTATCGCTTTTTTTACTTCATTCAAAACCGTTGATCTCGCATTGCAACCGATGGAATCCCAACGGTAAAAACGTTGAGCAAACATCGGATTGGAAACATGTTTGAGGATAAGGAATATTCAAAATATGACAATATGAAATTGTGTAAATACCCGCTGTAAATAGATATTCGAAAACTATGAGATACATGGAAAATTGAATATTGATTATTGCAGTAGTGCACATCAGCTGCTTTAACAATAGAAGCTAAATAAATACTTTTAAAACTAGCTAATTTACTTTATCAGTTCATCTAATAATATTTTCATATCTGAAAATTGTAAAGAAAATATTGAATTTAATTGTAAAAACTGTTCAGAAAACGTATCCCTCTTACTTAAAATCATTACAGAGAGGATACTTTAAGATAATAAAAACAAAAATAAATTCCTTAAAAAGCCTTTTTCTTTTTACTTCTTACCCATATTTCTCTTGGTCCCATTTCGATGTAGCATTTGTGATCGTATTCTTATGTAATGTAATGTAATTACTTCTATGTATCTATAATCAGTAGTTGTATGCCTAATTTGCATCCGAGTTCAGGTTAAGAGTGATTAAATATATTTTCAATGCATTAAATATTTTGAACACCAAATTACAATCATCTGAAACATCAGTCACTATTCACACGGGTAACATATACTTTTTAATTGTTTGAGATATAAATTGGCATAAAATTCTAAATTATCTTTCCCAAAATAATAGGTTTTTTTCATGCCATAGGGATGACTTCCTTGTCTTTGTATTTTCCCCCTGTTAAACACACATAGACAATGATTCACAAAACTAAATATTCATGATATGGAATTCAACAACTACATCTCCACCTGGTGGGAGATAGCAAGATGACATCTACAACAAAAGCTTCACCTCGCGGGAAAAAATTAAAATACTGCAAGTTTGGAACTTGACTTTGGATAAAAAGATACAATTTTATGTACTCTATATTTTACCCATTATTGCAATCTTTTACATTTAGATATACTTTCATTTTTCACCCGAAATATCTTAAAACTCAAAGTGTGTGTGTTTTTTTTTATATACGGCTTGCATTAATGTGCTATTCTCGAGAGATCTATCTTTTGTATCTCAAGTATCAACCCCCAAACTGGCATTATTAGCTAAAACAACATTTCAATGTCACTACCGAACAATAAAAATGATTGTCTACGATATTGCCTCATTCGTGTTAGTGCATCCTAAGGCCCTACTGCCATACTAACATTTAGTATTATGTCGGCTCGGTGACTTAGAGTTAGCATGCCCGCCTCGTCAGCCTAAGGTTGCAGGTTCAATCCCGGCTGGAGTCTGGTTGAGAAAATTGTAGGCACGCATGTCATATGATTAGGTGGCATGTGAAAAAAACATTTAGTATCAATTTGATTCTGACACTCACAGGCAAATTAAATCACGGCAAAAAATATTTAACATCCCACGAGATCTTGAACTAAATGTTAATTAGAACGTTCAAATTTGGTATCCAGACCGACATGAAATGCCTCTCAAACTTGGAAACTTTCAGTGACTACAAAGGCTTAGCTACCAAAGAGAGTGCAGCCATTTTGATAAAAAGAAAAACATTCCGCATTCCTTCTGTTTTTGAATCATCAAAGTCAAGTGAGTGAGTGAGTGAATATTAACCTTACACTGTTAAGTTATACGAGGGCTTTTGGCAACGGAAATCATCAGAACCAACGTCGTTCAACGGAATCGTTGAACCATGACCAAGTGACGAGGATGACACTTGAGCTGGCACCCCCTCTCTTAACTACCCCACCACACCACACAACGGGAGGACGCTTGGGCTCTCGACAGATTTGAAGTGCATCGCACCCCTACACGGCGGGTCTTTAGTGGTACTGGGCTCGAACTCGTGACATGCATGCGATGATCCAATACCTTGAACACTGGGCTACCGCAGCCCCTACTTTTGGTTAAACTCCTGAAGCTACTTTTCTGCTAAATATCTAAGTGGAGTATTTAAAACTCCAGATCTCTCTATTAATAAATTATACAGTATACAGAAAAATGTAAAATAACATAAATATCAAGCAAAATAAAGAGGTAGTTCAAACTTAATTGTTTAAATTAGCATACGTTTTGTGCATCTATTTTTATACTTTTATGAATATGCTATTTTCGCAACATTATGAATCGTCAAAAGAATATTTACATTGAAGAAACCACGCTATTACTTTTTTAAGCTACAAACACACAAATAAAAAGAGAATCCAAAACAGAATAAATGTTTTCGCCAAATTAATGATGTATTATATTATTCCCTGAAATGAAAAAGTGCGCAAATGATTTGGAACAAAATAAGTGCTTTATGAGAACATTTGCCCTGCTAATTAAACAGCAAATATTCTGGAAATTTTGCTGGAAGGTACTCTGCCACAACCTGTGATGAATTGAATTTAGATTCAACTAAAAAGCCAAATACATTTCCATATATCTTTGTATCATGATACAAATGTTTTTAATCTGATCTGAAAATGCAGTCACTTGATGAGTATGAGTCATTCGAGTGACTACAAATTTATGCATTTGTCACACAGCAGGAAATCACTGAAATGTTAAGAGGAAGGAGGCATAGCAACATACGGAATGTTGTTTGGTTATGCACTTAATGAATATTTGGAAGTAATCACTTTTTAATCACTTCCAGACGTTTTCGAAATGTTCATGAGTCATTCGAACACAAATTCAAAAGTAAAACATCAGGAAAATATTTTAGATAAAGGGTGGAATCGATAGGGTTTCAGTCAACTATTTTGGTGTCAAAGTGACTCACTTTCTCAACATCGAATCAGGAGGATGACATAACAAAGTATAACGATTGTTCGGAATTGATACAGGTTTAGAGCTTCCCAACGAATTAAAGTTACTACTTCATTATACAAATGATTCAAAAACGATTTATTCTATTCTCATACACTCACGTTATTTCCTTTATTATTTTCTAGAAAATACGACTTCAATCTCTTTATCCCATTCCAAAAACATTTTTAAAAATCCAAAAAAGCTTTATATTTGATGGGTGGATGATAAAGAATGCGACTTTTTTTCTCCAAATATATATTATTGTAGATACGCAGATCTGTGTTCAGATTTAACAACTATCTATGTCAACTACCTCCACAGGATGGTCATTCGTAAATGTATGGGGAGCTATTAAATCAAGAGATTTCCCGCAACTAAATCATAATACGTGTCCTTAAAAAAATAAATGCTTATTAAACATATATTTGGATATATACACACACAAACAGTTCTTATGTGTAGTCTTTCAACTAACGGATCTCATCCTAATTACCTTGCAAGTCTGAAATTTTGTCATTGGAGATTTCACAAAGCAAAGCTGATTCCAATAAGGCCCATGTATCGGTTGCTACAGGAGTACCACAAATTATTTGTCTTTCGAGTAATGTGACTATATTTCAAATTCAGCCCTAATTCATTGAGATGACGTCAGCGGAAAGCATATCAAACTTCAATATGCCTCTTCAATATGAAACATTGGAACCTTGTGAGAATGCACTAACCTTTCCGACAGAATCATCCGTGACTACAAGGTTCGTGAACATGACCACTTTGTCTACCGCAACCACGTTAAGGTTTTTTTGGGGAAAGATGGTTGCATCAATATATTTGTATTGTTATGTGCTTTATATGTGGCGGCGGTTACCGAATAATTAGGGGCATGAACTCGCGAATTTTCAGTTCGAGTTCTGGTACCGCTGATGCCCGTTAAATCTGCCGTGGATGTAAGTACTCACGAAGGTGTGGTGTGTAAGTTTGGAGGGAGGGTCATCAGCTCAAGTGTCGTCTTTGTCTCTTAACGATTGGAAATAAGAATGAAGAGGAACGTCGCGAATACCCCTCGCGTTGTTTCAAATTAAACATGTATGTTTTCTATGTTTGAGATAATGTACGTTATTTAAATTTTATCAAAACGAAAACTATTTGATAAACAAATTTTTTTAATTAACGTTGAGCGAGGTTTCTAGAAACACAAATCTAAATGTTGCTGAATTAAAGCAAAATCACACATGTGTGTTAATTTCTTTTTTAAAATATTTTCATCGCTTTTTACGTAGGGGAAAAAAACAAGTCATATTTAAATAAAAAAAATATTACGTAACAGGAAATTTACCCCTTTTTTGTGTTTTTTTCCGAAATAATTCTAAATTTAAGATCCTTGAAGTTCAATATCAATTTCCACCGCACATATATTATATATTGTGTATCATTTTACATTTTAGTTTTTTAATCTTGCACTACTTAAATAAAACAAACGCAAAATTCTCCACTGCATAAGATTTAAATGAAACTGCATTGTTCTAGCTTTATTTTCTGAATGTTAAAAGCATGTTTTCTATATTATAAAAACTAATTGAATTTTGAATTAGTGATCGATAAAGGAAAGTAGAAAAATAACAATAAAAACCTATAGCGAAACTAGAAGCGTTAATTAATATATAGAAAACAAATGAATAATACAAAACACAAATTGTATTAATCAGTTAACAATAAGTAGTAACAATAATAAACAATTAGCAAAATATTAAATGAAAATAAGAAATCATCAGTATGAAATGCGAATTCTCCCCCCGATTCTGTAACTTTTTAATTTTTTCCAAATAAAATTATTTTGCTTTTTTTATTTGTTTTTCTATGTGTGCATTTTTGTTGTAATGATGCTACACATATAAGCGAAAATAACTTACTGGCTGTTCATTCCAGAAAAGGCCATGTTATATTTCATAGAATTATAATTAATGAACGTCAATAGGAAAAACGAGCTTTTCTCTATGGGTACTGCAACACTCACCTCATCATTATGCAGAAGAGCGAAGATATTTTACGAAACCTTTGTATTCACTAGAATTCAAAGCAGCTCAGTTTATGCTTTAAACATGAAGTTTGAAAACTTCATCGAACACTGTGGATCCAAAAATAATCCCCTTCAAAAGCTAGATTGTTGAAGTTTCCCTTGCAGTTCATTTCCCCCAATGTCATCCGAACCACCCAAAAACGTTGATTCACCATGGCATATTGTACTTAAACATTATTGTTATAAAGAGCTTTATTTGTGCACAAAGTATTTTTAGAAAGTACGATTTTTGTACCATTCCCTCCCAAATTTTTATTTAACTATATTAGGGGAAATATTATTATCTTTTTATAAATAAGTTATATTTTTCATTGCTGTTTTACTTTGTAAGGGAAAAAAACCCACAAAGGAAAATTCATTTTTCAGTTGTATAAGAGAGAAACTGAACTTTATTGAACTGTATCCAAACAATAAAGCAGTTTTAAAATAACTACACAACGTTATTGTGGCATTTTGAAATTGCATTCAAAACAATGAAAAGTTCCCCCAAAGAGATGCACCGAACGATAAAAACGCAAACAACAATACAAAAACTTCTTGACCCCCTTCCTTGGAAATGAATTTTTCTATCCGAGGCTTCTGTTTACTTTTGGAGGAAAAAATAAGTGGGGGGATATGAAAAGAGAAAATAGCGCTTTTTCTACGAGATAACAATTTTCTAGCCTATTTAACATATCTTAAGATCATATCACGATCAGTTGATTGAATTTATATTCTCCGCAACAACATTCGAATTGTAAATTTTGGGGGTGGAATATTTTTTCTTTGGAGATTCGCGCCCAGGGTTCTCTAACATACATAATGGTAAGGTGCTTTCCCTAGATATAAATGTCGTCAAAACAGTTCAGAGAACCCGTTGGATCTGAGAAGTATGACATTCAAATAATAATATCTCAATATTTCCACTACAGAAACGGAATAATGGAGTCAAATTTATTCCTCCGTTTTTTCCAAAGTTCATTTTAAAATCAAAGTAAGAAAGAGAAACGAATTCAAATCAGATTCAGACCCGTATTCTTTCCATCACTTCTTTCGCTGTTGATAAAAATCTGTATGTGCTAAATAAATATATACGTATATATTGAGTCACTTAATAAAAAAAATAAACTCTTAACAACTAGTTAAGGTACAGCAAATTCGTGTTAAAAAGACTTCTTGTTAAAATCATGGAATAAAAAAAATTGTTATTTTACCACCCAATATTTCAACACTGTCATACATTGGAAAAATATCCCCTCGATATTTAAATGCACGAATTACAAATTTCTGTTATGAAACGTAACAGTTTTATTTTTTCATTATGTGAATCTTCATTTTCTTCATAAAAATAATTCTACTGGTAAGAGATGAATTAATTAAAAGGCAAATATACTCTTTTTTTAATGCGCACTTAGACACATGTTTTAAGGTATTGTGACCAAATTGCAGTGCATATTTTTTTCGTACTAATTGTTTTGAAGATATTTTAATTGAGCAAGTGTGTATCTGATTTAAATTCTTTTTATATGACATCTTTTAAATATTTATCGATATTTATCCTGTTGTTCAAAATTTAGAGAATTTGTATATTTAGTCGAAAATTACAAAAGTTCTTAAAGATAATTTAGATATAGAAATTAAGTAATATCAATATAATATAAGAAGTTATTTTTCCCTTCTTTTACAAAAATAAGCCCGGACACTATTTTTATTATACCATATATATATATATATATATATATATATATATATATATATATATATATATATATACATGTGGAATTATGGTACAGTTCTACGGGTATTCAATGATCACACTCTCGTTTGTTTCTAATCTAACGTTTAATGTTGGCCAAAATACACAGTTCTACTCACTACGACAGACGTTTAACACATATAATACAGTATCTACAATTCGATTCTGGCTCTAACGACAGTTCTGGTATAGATGATGACAATCTGCGCGATAGTGTTGAGAGTGACCAACGCGTCTCTTTCGTAAACAACGGATTGGTGGGTCCCTACTCGGTCACCGTTCTCGTCACTCTTTCTTCAGCCCCGGATAATCGACCTCCGCGTCTAGCGTCCGCTCGCTGAATCCCCTCTCCTTCGTTAACTCCTGGTGGCTGCCTTGACAGCGCCCTCTATAGAATGTTTTTGTGGAAATTTCCCACATACATATCAATTACTTTCCTCGCATGCTATTCAACGAACACATTTAAATAAGAATCAAAATTCTTATTCCCAGAGAGAATGCATTAATTCATTATTTATTAACTTAGCAGCAGCATGATGGCTGTTGGCTACCTACTTGTCATTTCAAATGGTTGAATGATGAGAATGACACCTGAGCTGGTATCCAACTTTTCAAATTTTCACTCCATGGGAAACACGAGGACTTTGATCCATGAATACTTAAGTCTTCAGGGGCTCGGTGGCATCAGGAATCGAACTCATGATTGGAATTTACAAAAAGACATAGGCAAGCACACAGAGAAATATGTATCAGAAAATAATAATCTGAGTTTTCTTGTTTAATAGTTTGATTATCTTTAATTCAGGTCAAAAAATCGGAATATTTCTTTTGAATTTAAACTAATTACATCACATAATTTTTTTTAAAAAAAGCGCATTAAACATAGAAATGTCACACTTCAACCAAAAGCACATTTCACGTAAACGTATTTCAAGGAGTTTGAAAGCAGGGGATAAAAATGTTTCATTATTGAAATAGATTCAATTCATCGATAATCAGTAACATCCATTTCAATTTATTACGAGAATACGTGGGAGTCTCGGATGGTAGTTTCAGTATCTAACAAATAAGCTAACGAAAACAAAATACTTTTGTACTTAAATCAATGATAAATACTCAAGGAATTCAGCGAAATTTTATAATTCAGAAATCCTTACCACATTAGTCAGTCTCATCCATCGAAACATTTTCGATCCTTTCTAATTTTTATTTATTCGCAATCCCTCCAAAATTCCTCAAATACCAAATGGAATAATCACCTCATTTGATAACCCATCAACGCTAAGCGTCTCTCTAAGCAGGCCTCGAAACCAACCGCCGAGCATTCCAGTGAACATCGTCACTTGCCTGACGACAATTGCTTTTGAAAGAGAAGTTCATTTCTATTACTTTAAGACTTGTCATGTTTTATCTGCAGCCAGAAGGCGTGCACCCGTCTCATCAACGTCAGGGGTTGTTGCATATTTATGGAAGAGTTCTTCATCACAACCTGGAAAAGTGTTTCGATTCTGACAAACGGAATGAATGTCGAGAAGGATGTTTTTTTCTCAGCACGTGGCTGTGATACCAGCGCCTTCGCCAGAAACAACCTTATTCTAAAATTGAGGAATTTTCCTTTTTTTTTTCTAAAAAGAGGGTGTGTTTGATTTGTTAAGTGTGAAAATGTGTATAATAGAAACGTTATTTAATTAAGTGAAACGCATTGTGCTGTATATAATTCATACTATATCAAGGTGTTTTTTCTATCTTACCTACAATAGATTCATAACCTAAGAAATAAAACAAGGTCATAGAAAAATGCTTCTGAATTCTTTAAAATCAAAAACAATACTTAAATGAAATGTTTGAAAATTTGCATTGGAGTACAGAGCATTTTTTTTAAAAGTTATAAATAATATGTATGCAAATATTTTTAAATAACACGTGTATTAAATGTGCACACGTAAATGTATTTACACGACAGATGCTTCTGAAATGCTTTAATAAAAATTAATCAACTAAAAACTTATTGTGTTACACATAATGCTTCTCAACTCTTGAAAATCTTCAAAAATAATACAATACACTAATCAAATTGTTTATTAACATCCCACTTTTAAGCTACATGAGGGCAATTGCCAACGGAATTCAAAACTTTGAGTCATGTTCTGCAAGTGGACAGTTTTACAGGACATTGGAAGTGACCATCTACCCATATTAGTAGAATTAAAGTGGAAACAATTGACTCAGTTGGTTAAGAAAAATTTTTGGAACTTTAAAAAGGCCAATTGGGAGAAGTACAGAGACACAGTTGATCGTGGGCTGCTCTCAAAACCTCCCTTTGAATGTAGGTCTATTGATGATCTCGATGAGTCCTGGCTTTCTTTCAAGAAAATCATCTTCAAGGCTGCTGGTCAAGCTATACCTAGGGGAAATTATAAACGGCCCTCTCCATTTTTTATGCATAAATCTCCATTGCTTCAACCCCTGTTGAAGAAAAGAGTAGATATTTGCCGGGAAATTAAAAAATCTAACAATCCCTCACTTAGGTCAAGCCTAAACAAAATAAATGCTGAGATAAAAAGAACCTTTATCCATCTTAAGAGAGAGAAATGGAAAGAATTGTGCAAATCTATTGATGCACACACCCCTAATACCAAACTTTGGAAACTCATGAAATCTTTGAGCATTACTCAACCGCAACAGGAGGAGTGCAATACTATCATTGATGACAATGGACAGATTTCCTCTGACAATAAAACTTCGGCCAATTTGTTGGGTTCCTACTACCAAAAGACGAGTAAACTGAATTTTAATGCAATGGACAAGGATACAGAGAATTATGCTCGAAAATTAGTTCATGGATGTCGCAGCTCAGAGCATGGAATCCCTATATTTAAAGAGTTCTTTACAATGCAGGAACTTAATATGGCTTTGAGCAACCTTGATCCATCTAAATCTCCCGGGCCTGACAATATTCATGGCCAGATGATCTCTAGACTTAGTGATTGGGGAAAGAAGAGTCTTTTAGAAATCTTTAACTTGTCTTGGAGACTTGGAAGACTTCCCGTGATTGGAAAAAAGCCCTGATTATTCCTATTAGGAAATCAAGCAAGAAAGCTTGCTATCCTGAAAGTTTCAGGCCGATTGCCTTAACAAACTTATCCTGTAAGCTTATGGAAAAGATTATTCTTGAGCGACTTACTTACTATCTAAATTCTAATGACTTGCTCTCAATCGAACAATATGGTTTTAAAAGGGGACACTCTACTGCGGATCAGATTTTATACTTCGGACAGAGAGTTCGAGACTCCCAAAACCTTAGACCATCACATCATACAGTTGCTGTTTTTCTTGACCTTTCAAAAGCATTTGATAGAGTTTGGAGAAATAAATTAATCATAAAGCTTTTCAACACCTTTGGCATTAGAGACAGAGCCCTATCTTGGATTTTCGACTTTTTGAAAGATCGAGAGATCAGAGTGAGATTTAAAGACTCTTTATCTAAAACCTTTAGGCTCAGCCAAGGTGTCCCGCAAGGCTCAGTCTTGAGCCCCTTGCTCTTTTCCTTATATATTGCGGGCATTGAGAAAATCATCTCTAGAAGGTGTGAGGTGGGGCTTTTCGCTGATGATGTCGTCCTCTGGAACTCTAACTCTGACGTCGTCCATATAGAAACCGCGATCAATACTACCCTTTCTGACATACAGATTTTTGCTGAGCAACATAAACTGATCTTTAATGTATCAAAGTCAACCTCTAGCTTCTTCACGACTAACCGACGTTTATACAATTATCAACCTCAAATTTTTATGGAAAGCAAATCCCTTCTCTATGAAAAACACCCTAAATATTTGGGCTACATTTTGGATCCTGATATACTTAGCAACAAGCATATAGACTATGTGATAAACAAAGGCAGGAAGAGACTTGACTTACTGAAATACCTCGCTGGAAGGGACTGGGGTGCTGATGCTGGTACTCTCAGACTGACATACACCTCTTTGATCAGACCTGTCTTAGAGTATGGCTCTCAAATTTATTTCAGTGCATCACGTACTAATTTGGCGAAACTGGACCGAGTACAATCAAGCGCTGCTAGAATTATCACTGGCATGCGACATAGCTGTCCCACAGATCTAGTTCTTTTCGAAGCTGATATCATGCCCTTGGATCCGAGAAGAAAATTACTGCTTTCAAAGTACTTTTGTAAACTTTACAGTTACGGAGATTATAACCGCACATCTGCATATCTCATAACCTGGACAAACAGACACAGACTAAAATGAGACAGTCCTTTCTCTCGAATGCAAGCGATGGACCTATTAGATCAGGACATTGAAGAACATTTTTTTGAAGAACGTATTTAACCCTCAGGAGGGATTGCCTAGAGTCCATTTTAAACCAGAAATGGGAGCTCATACTTCCAAAAATCAAGATCCACCTGAATATTTACGTCAATTAGCATTGGAGATTATTAACAAAATTCCAGCTACTGCAATACAAATTTATATCGACGGTAGCAAAGACGAACAAAACTCATGTGGCAGTGGCCTCTTTATAAAGGCTCCTAATTGTTCTCATAATATCAAAATTAGGAATTCGGACTTTTGTTCTGTTTTTAGATCCGAGTTAATTGCCATTGATGAAGCTCTCCGAATCATCAAGACGATGACATCTCCTGATGAAATATGGATATTATGTGATAGCCGAAGTGCTATCCAACACCTTAGCGACTGGACAAATGTTGGAGACAAAACATCGGTCTCAATTCTTAAAAATCTTAAAGAACTTTCCCAGCAACATGAGATTTACTTCCAATGGATTCCATCTCACATTGGTCTCTTTGGCAATGACACAGCTGACCTTTTAGCCAAGGAAGGTGTCACTGAAAATTTAATGTCGAGAAGAACTTTGACTTTCTCGGAAATTTTTTCTAAAACGAAATCTTTGATTCAAGAACTATGGAAGACTCCTCCGACTCACCCCTGGTATAATAGGCAGGCCCCAGGTGGTGCCCTTTCCATCAAGGCGGATAGAGTCGTCCAAACAACTATTAGTAGGCTTGCAAGTGGACACATTAGAGGCCTTTCCTTTAACTTAGGCCAGAAAATTTACGAGAATTGTACTAAATGCAATTTGGTACAGGCAACTCCAGATCATCTTTTGTTTTGTGCAGGACTTGAAAGGGAGGACATCTATTCCAGTCCTCTTTTGGTGTACGATTTCCTGAGGACTCTTGGGCGCATGGACCTGGTCTAGCCTGCGGCTAGACAGGAGGAATTAGTCAACAACAACAACAACCCAGCTACCTCAACCAAATAAACAGTGCGAAAATACAGCGTATAAGAGCCTTGAAAATTTAAAGTATTACACATTTCCCTTTATTAAGAATAAACAAGAAATAAAAGGTATTATGTATGCTTTATATATTAAAATGAATTGTGTGGATTTCTTATTTTGTAACATATTTTCCTTCCAATAAGAAAAAGAAACTTAATTTTTTAGTATTTACAACATACGTAAAAAAAATTAAAACTTAACATAAAATACATATTTAAAGCTAAAGCATGTTATACATAGTTATTATTCATGAAATCGCAAACGATATAAAAAACAGAATGAGCTTTTCACTTTGTAAATACCTGCTTCACCAATAATGAATTTGATTTTCGAAATATTAACAACAATCAATTTTTCTTGCAATTCGCATTGAATTAAAGTAAAAAATTACAAACAAATTATGCAATTTTTTACCAATCTATTAATAAATTATTCTATTTTATATGTAATGAAAAGCTCACAAACTTGATGAATTAGAATAAAATGTTTAAGAATGCTTCGACAGTTCAGAAGGTGCGTTCTATTAAAAGCAACGATCTTTATTTTCAGTCGGAAGAAACATTTCCTCGATGCTCTTAGCATAACCCTCCTCAAACTCAATCATCTGTTAAAAAACCGAACTTAAGACAAAATTGCATTGTGCAACGCTAGAGAAAAGGTATTTTTTAAGATATGTAGCTCCTACACCAATGAATGATAATTAGTTTAGGAGAAAAATAAAAATTTTATGAAAATGATGACGTTGAATCATTTAAGTGACACTGAATTTTCAAAAACACCGAATTTAAACAAATATGTGGAAAGAGTGTTTATACGATTATTCTCTTTCTAACCAGGAAAAGTTACAAGACTATATTTTCCTTATAATTTAATAGAATTATTCTTAAAATAAAAAACTTTAATCTCTCACTTTTTGACAGAGAAAAAGAATAAATTACGAGAAGAGCAAAGTTTATTTGGGCAAAACTGTTAAGAGTAGAAAGTAAACCTTGCAATGTCGATCTAAAATTACAAGGAATAACGCTTTCAACTGGCTACATAGCTTCAAGTTGTAACAGAAAAAGACAGATTTTCACATCTTCAAAAGAAATGAAAGAATCATGGTGACTCTAAAGCAAGCAGGTAAATATGTGCCATGAAAATATTGTTTCAAATGCATATGAGGCAAATAAAAAATAATAAAAATAATCAATAATATTAAAAGACTAAATGGTAGTTGTAAAAAAAGAATGATGGTGATAGGACTAGATACTTTCCACAAAAATTGTGTCATGCGTGCGTGATGTGTAATTAATTATCAAATACAAATGAAATTTCTTTACAATTCACACCATAACTGTTTACTAAGACGTTGGTACCAAGGAATTAACTCTGACCGGAAGGTGATATAAACATTCATTCATTAAACATAAGCAACACGCGAGTTTGACATGTTTGCTCTAAAACGTTTCAAAATTAAATATAAATATTTCAAAATATGGCTTTATAAGAAAAAAAAGACATTCACAGTATCAAGACACACGTCTTCTTAGCTCTGTTCAGTATAAACCGGAAAAAATGTTTTAAATATACGCATAAAAGTTAGTATAAATACTTCGCAATTAATATTTGAGATTTATTAAATTTTATTCTGTACCATAGATGTAGAAAAATTACTGCTTTCAGTGTATCACAAGGGGAAAAACTATACGAAATGAATTATTTCATGTCTCATTTTACTGAAGCAATTGTACATGCTTTTTTGAAGCAAACTTCAATAAGCTATTCCTGACACATGTGACCTAATACCGAAAAGATGTATAACATGATAAGCGTTATTTTTTTAAAGTCCAGTTACAACTATTTCGTATCAATCGAACAACGAAATATATGATGAAAATTTGGATGCTTGTGTCAAGTCAAATCATAATCTACTCATCTTTTTACAAAAATTATGCTGCAATGATAAACATCATTCCAGAGTTTTATATATATATATATATATATATATATATATATATATATATATATATATATATATAATCTTTAGTTTATTCAATTATTTCCATATTACTCTGTTCCTGTATTATATAAAAAAACAGGGCACTAACTGTGAATTGCTAAAGTAGACAGTTTAATTATGGATCTATAACGTAATTTATGCAATATCTCATTTAAGTCATTACACTTTATTGTTCTTTCAGTTGATAATATATAATCTCGCATTTTTTCCCACGAAATTTATTTTATAGTAATGCATATCGTTAAATAACATTGATTTTTTTTCGAAGTTGACATTTGTATTAAATACGAGATTAATACAAATTAACTCAATTAATTAAAGATTAAACTCGTTAAATGGCACGATTACTCTACAGAATATTAATTAAAAAAAATTTCCAATATTATTACTTTATTATACTTTTCCCAAATTCTGAATTTTCAAAAATTATTGGATTTTTAAGGCTCAGTCATGATTTATTTACTTTTCACAAGCTAGATTTAATAGTATTATCTACAAAAGAGTCTACATTTAAAATTAAAAATAATTTGGACCAAATTACTGTTTTTTTTAATAATCCCCCTTCCCCGTTTTACATCTACTTGATTTACTTTTTTATGAATCTCGGATTATGAAGGCAAAAGATTCAACTTTAAACGATACAATGTTTCACCGAAAATAAAAAAAAAAAGTTAAATGCATGGACAAACATCATAATTTTTTATCGGAAATATTTTGAACTTTGGTACATTTAGAAACGACCCCTTTTTTAAATGTTCGGCCAAATGTTACTTTTAGCATGAGTTAATGTCCAGCCATGAATTGAGAATTAAAAATTCATTTGAACTCCGCCTCACTTTATGACGTCTGTTGTACATAACAAGGCATGAAAGAATAATCGCAAGTTGAATTATTCAAGAGTCACATCCATTCACAAAATAAGCTTCTCAGCCTGGCAGTTGTTGAATGATCTGTTTGAATCAACTATTTTAAAAGGGTTTTATTTGTTTGGATCAAAGGTATGCGTGAAATTAGAGAGACTAGATGAAACCCTTACTTAGTTTGAATGATAGCACAATTTCCCAATTGAATGTACAGTATTCGAGACAAAGGGTTGATGATACTTTATAATTTAAAGGCAGGGATCCGAATAATATTTAGTTTGGCATCTGGGAAGCAGATTACAGTTAATATTTTTATGTAGGGTATGCAGCGATGGGAAGTAGATATTTGCATCGCTCGGAAGATGTTTTCGGAGAACGGTCACGGGTTGATTTTATTTGGGGTCCACGCGGCATAATTTCTGACAATGTGATTTCTTTTTACTATACTATTTTATTGAAATAATTAAATTTAGTTAATGAATAGATAGTCAACAAAAATAAAAGTCCAACACCCTATAGAGAAAGGAAAACCGCTGTATCCATTTGGTCACTTCCTAGTGTGGTTCTGGCCTATGCAGACATATTTATATTCATTGTAATTATTTAATAAAAAGTTTCTTTGTTGACCTAAGTAGGAGAATTGACTTAAATTAAATTTGTTTTTTACATTACCAGTTTTATAATGCGTTCCAATATCCAGTGCGAAAATTCAGAAATGTTCTCGTTACATTTCTTGTCAACTGATATCTAACATTCAATTAAAACTCGAAAACACACACAAAGACTAAACGTAATTCTTGACCTTACGTGAATTTTATTGATTATATTTGAATCTTTTTAAAATTTGAAATACTCCGCTTTGCCTTTGTGGTGGCGTCTTCCATTGCCCCTAGATCGTGGACCTTTCCCATATCAAATATCGGATTAGAAATACAGTGACTAATTAAATCCTGGAGAATTTAAATTATAGCGTAGAAAGATGACTTCATTTGAGTCCATGAGGATTTTATTTAATTCTTTCAAAAGAATCCTTCCAGCAAGAAATATCCGCTCTAAGCCCCAGTTGGTAAGCGGATATAGTAATGATAAGTGGTTACATGCAATGACAACACTATTTGGTGGTTTCACTTTATTGAAGCGCGGTGTTCGTGGAAAGTGTCGGCTCCTGATATCAAAAGCGAACATCGCGTGGAGTTGTTGAGTCCAACTGGGTCTCGAAATCACTCACGGCTTAGGACTGTAATATGAAGGATACCAATTCCTTGTGAGGCTCACTTTTTATTTTTATTACGGTATAGGATTTCTTTCTCGATAATGAGTAATATAAGTTGATGTCGCCTTATAAAGCTGCACGAAAGCTATTAGCAACGAACCTCATAATTTTGGAACATGATCAAGTGACGAGGATGATACCTGACCTGTCACTCCCTCTCCTAACTTTCCCAACGCACTAACGGGAGGGCGTTCGAGCCTCGACATTTTCAACGTGTATCGCCCCCTCCTCCTGTACGACGAGTCTTCAGGGATACCAGGCCCGAACTCACGACATGTTTGCCACGAGTCTGTTACTTTGACCACTAGGCTAACGCGGCCACATGTCTGTTGAATGTGAACATTTTTGATCTATTATGTTAACTGGCTAAACACTATTGAAACCTACAGCTTGACCGTTATTCAAAAAAATATCATTCGTTCTATGAATGGCAAAGCTTAGCTAGGTAATTTATGTCTATATAAGAAAAAATACCTGTTGTATATACTTAAGAAAATATATTTCTAAATCTGCAGAAGGGGGACTAAATTAAAACGATTAACGTGTGAATTAAATAACTCTAGAAATTTGAAAATATAAAAATGGTGTACTTAAACATAATCAAGTTTTATACAAAAGAATTATTAATAAAAAATGTAATCTATTATGACAAAAAATAAGACCTGTGTGTAGCTCACAGATAGTTCAAATTGTATTAGATCACCAGTTTTAAAAGAGAGGGGTAATTTAACGCCACAAACCTTCATTTCACGTGGTATTTTTTTTCTACTGTCGTTAGAATTTACTGAAATGAATATGTAAATAAAAAATTAAACATTTGATTTAAAATTCTAATTTATCATACGAAACATAAAAATTTTAAATCGTAACAATTTATTTTTGTTGAGAATAATGCCCCAAGACGAATTCAATGCCCTTTTGTTTTCATTTCAAAGGCGAAGGAGAGATGGGGACGGAAAGAGGAAAAATGTGAACTCCTCACCTTGTTTTATGTTGGCGTGCGGTATTTGATGATCTTGAACGATTTATCGACGGTTTCAACAAGCGATAACGGGATTTCAAACCATCGGCTCTCTCGGAGCATTGAATTCAATTCTTCCAACGATTCATAATGTTTTTGTGGATAGAATATATAGATCTTTTTTTAAGTAACTGATATAAGTGTTTAAAATTAAAAAGCGCAAATTGAAAAAAATTAGTGAAGAACCGAGTATATACTATATAGAAGTCTTGCACTTGGTCCTTAATATGAGTACATAAATTTGTTCCGTTTTTACATAAATCCCACATTTTCAAAGGGAATAAAAAAAAATCATGTAAAAATTACATTTTATTCATACGAAAAATGATCAAAAATAATACAAAAAAACTATTAAAAAATTTGTGTTGAAATCTTGTCTTTTTGTGCGTTACACACTTTATTTTGAAAAAACAAATATACATACAATGAAAAGGTGCGCGTCGTATGCAGAGAAGATAATTTTGAATATTAAAAAAAGAATTTCAAATTTAAAAATACAAACAATTAAAAAATAATGAGAACATTTCATGTAAAAGGAGTACAATAACTGTTTTAATTTATCATTTATTGTTTTTAGTCAGAATTTTTTAAAATTTACCTTCTAGTATTTCATTTTTTTTATTCAAATTATTACATAAAAGAAAATATTTTTTTTGGTTTTTACCATTAAGGTATCCGACTACAGTTGGAACCGTGATTTTGCAAAAGTGTATAAATGGATAATATCTATGCTTTTAGTGTCACTTGGATTAGAAAATTTATATAAAATTGTTTTAAGAATAGTACTACAATAAAAAATTATTTAAGTACAATATTTTGACAAAAAATGAACATAGAATGACCCATTTTCAAAATATTCTCCTTTTGTGAAAAATGCTTCTATTATAATAATATTTTGCCCGTATATCGCTCAGACCTCTGTTCAGAGGCTCAACTAGATTTTTTGAAATATATAACTTAGAAGTGGGTTTATCCATGTGTTTTACGACAACAGGAAGGAGAAATTTTAAGAAAAAAACGCCGATAAAATTATTTCGGTTGGTTGTAATTCTGAAAATAATGTGAATTTTTTCAAAATTCATAGATGAGCCTCTGTACAAAGATCTGAGCTATATACAGGCAAAATATTATTATAATAGAAGCATTTTTTACAAAAAAAGAACATTTTGAAAAAAAAGGTTATTCTAAGTTATTTTGCCAAAATATTGCATTTAAATAATTTTTTCGGTCAAAATGTCCTTAAAACAACAAAATACACAATGTATTCTAATCTAAGTGACACTAAATATCATGAACATTATCCATTTATGCGCTTTTTTAAAATAACGGTTCCGAACGTAGTCGGATACCTTAAGCTTTAAATTCATATATCTAACAGAGACATTTTTATTAGCAATGAAGTCTTAATTCGGGATACTGAAACTAACAAAGTAAAGGAAAAAAGATTTTATATATATATATATATAAAAAAGATTTTTATATATATATATATATATATATATATATATATATAAAACATTTTCTATTTAATGTTCACGATTTGTAATGCTTATTTAAAACTCTTCAAATGACAAGCCAATGATTCAAAATACACCTCCAGCTGTCAAAAAGATTCTTAAGAAATACACTTTCACTAAAAAATATTGAAGATGTCGCTAAAACTATATTTCCCTCAGGTACCATTCAAACTAATGTTATTTTCCAAAATAAATTTACAGTTTTTATATAAGGAACTTTTGTTGTTGTTTCTAATGACACCTGTTTGACGGTGTTAGATCGATGGACACAAAATTCATCGCGACAAAGGGCTAGAGATTTACGCTGGTCATCAGCCGAAACTTTGAGCACCACAATGTGACAGAACAATTTGGCTCGGCTCCTCCGCAATTTTGAGTGAGAACACACGGGGGTGGTCAGGGACCCCCACCTCTCTTCCCCTTCCACCAACCTCACGAGAGGACTTGTGGCTCGACGGCTATTTAGAGTACCCCCATGCCGCTAAGGCACAAACATTCACAGACAGCCTTGCCTTATTCGGGATTCGAATACAGACTCAACGGCACAGCAGTCAGCGTTACTGATTAGGATGGGCGCTTTCCAAGTAATATGAATAAACATATTTCTCCAACAACAGTATCACCTTTATATTTAAATCAAATAATTTTCAGGCGTAAAAATATCCGATGAATGAAAAACATCCAACAAGCACCTTACGACAAATATTTAGATTTCATTTGTTTCCACGATGTATTTCCCCATCAAACGTTCACTTGGCGGTCGTTTTTCTGGTTATCAGTTTAAAAGCAATAACATAAACACATTTGTTCTTTTTTTATTATTATTCTGGTAATTCCAGGAAAAACACTGGCGATTCTGCATTCTGTTTTCCTCATAGTTGAAATTCAACAGGATGACGCAAATTAATGTTGAATCGTGAAACTTTGTAATGCAAAAATATTTTCCGCCCGGAACAGAACATTCTTCACTTCATTATCACTGTGGCCTATTTCGGACCAATGGACTTCCGTTGCGAGTAAAAAAAAAGATGGGATGTTTACAATCTCCTAACCGTAGGAATAAACATTTGTCATCGGGGAGCAAGGATAAGCGACGGACTATTTCGCAGGCCTTTAAATAGGACAAAGAAACCAGAAATTATTAAATCTAAGCCATAAAAAAACTAGAAAAACTTCTACGAAAGCGTCCTAGATTTAGTATCATATTTAAAGATATCTAAGGAGTTATATATAAAAATCGACAGATTTATTTGGAATTATAGATTTCCCTCAATATTTTCAATTGATCAAAATGCACTTAAATACAAAAGATAGCCATAAAATGAATTGGTTTTAAATTGACTTGATAATCAGTTGGCTAGCATTTATATTTCTATATATTCAAGAAAATTATTTAATAAATTCCTAAGTATTTGCGGTGTAAAAAAGAATTGAAAATGTTATCAAAGTTCAAGTGTAGTAAAAACAGCCGAATGAAATATATATATATATATATAGGCACAAAAAATTAATAAAAAAATAAATAAAATGTTAAATATATGTATTTCCAACTTAAGTTTTATTGTTTTTTTAACAAATTATTATTTAAGAGAAAAATGGACAAACATGAGAAATGGGAAATAGGACCGAGATGCAGAATGGAAAAATGGGCAAAAATGGAAATGACGAAATAGATAAAAAGTAACGAATGAAAAAAAAAATTCCTGTAAACGATAGAAGTATACATTCTTTTGATGCAATATCACTTTTAATTATTATGTTGAAGCATACGTTTGTGACGATCAAGATTTATGATTATGAAACTTTTTTAAAATATAGTGTCTGATTCATGACTCCCACCAGTAAGTTGTACTTGTTTATTATACAGGAATAAATATTTCACTAACAAGCTCAAACGATATATTTAGAACATACAATATCCAATTACCGAATTTTTTAAAAAAGAAAATAATCTCACAAAAATATTAAGTTACCATACAAGCGTCAGTTTTTGTTCTAAGTTATGTGACGGCGTGCGCAAGTCTTGAATCATTATGTAGTTACAAAACTCGTCAACTTTGTATCGAAATATTGAAAAAAGTGTGCAAATTATACACATGCGATGAAAAAGCAAAACACACATAGTACACACACTTGCTTTAGAAGGATCTTAAATATTTGAAATGACAAAGATGCATATTAAAAAGCTACTATAACGACCCCGTGACGGCTTTTCCATCTGCTTTCTCCTGCAACTGATTTATATAAAGTTAAATACATACATAAAATATGTTTCCTGTGCTTTACAATATATTTTTATGCAAATTGTCCTATCTGTCTCAATAAGTTACAACAAACGACCATTTTCCATGTCTGTTCAAACTTTAAACACATATATGAAGCAAATGCATGGATAATAATGTTTTTTCTGGATCATTTGAGATCAAATTATAAAGAAGTCGCACCTGTATGTGACACCAGTTCAAGGTTGATAAATATAATTTTGAAACTGAATCGGTGTCTTCCGTCGCCCGCGGAGTGTGTTCTTCCTTTCTTCAAAGTATTTGCCAATCGGTCCACGTGCCGAGCACATGAGAGCGCTGAAGTGGTGCCGTCACAAACATGAACGAGCGTGCGCTGAATCCCTAATGAGGAGGTAAAGAAGAAAGTCGCCACAGGTGTGTCCTCAAAAGGTTTCCCTTCGGTTCAGCTCAGTCAATGTCATGGCTTTTGGCCTCAAAATGTCGCCGAGTAGATAAATTTAGCTCTCGACCTGTTACGCCTCAAACGATCAGCTGTCAAGACAAATAGATTAATTGAAATGGACGTAATTACCTCTGTTACAAAATGTTTCCGAAAAGAAACAAGTTCAGAAAAAAAAATGAACGTTTTTAAATATCCAGTTTTTCACAGTAGCGTTCCAGAGTTCAATGGTTGCTGCAATAAACTTAGACGAAATAACATGTTTTGGAAAAAAAAAATGTTTGAAAAAATAAAAATGACTAAATTTTAGAAATTCATTTATTTTTTCATGGTCAATCAAGTGTTCGAGTAACGTTTAAGAGAAAAAAATTCTCAAATTTATGTGAGTTTCATCAAATACCGAAAAATCCAAATAATTGATTTAAAAACAAGAGATATAACAACAATCCATATCACTATATAAATAATTAAACGGCCGTATGAGAATTTCGATGCACCTGAAAACTCAATCTGTAAAAATCACTTCTACACTTCGAAAATATCACATAAAATACACCAATGTTATCATCCATTAGGCGAGTGAGTGAGTGAGTGAATATTAACGTCGTACTGTTCAGCTACTCGAGGGCGTTTGGCGACGGACCTCGTCAGTTTGAATTATAGTCAAGTGACGAGGACGACATCTGAGTGTTATCCATCGGAAATTTCCTATACTTCCTCTTTTAGAATATATATAGTTAACATGTCCATCTATACTAATAAAAGAAAGAGTTTGTATATGTGTTTCGCCTGTTCCGGCCAAACTAAGCAACCCAGAAGTATAAAACTTGACACATAAATACTAGAGATCATAATGCTATGCATTACAATCAGTGTTTTTTCGTCATTCGCTTTAGACTCAATTTTTAACGATTTTCCTACGAACTGCTGATATGACTACTCACTCCTATATAAATTTGCGAAAATTAATGTTTGGAACTGTTTTTTGGAGGATTATTGCATATTTTATTATAAATATAGTCATTTAAGGATGCAGTTAGTCCTTTTTTGAATTCTTTACGGCAGAATTGCAACGCGCTTAGTTTTGCAACACGCTTTTGTTTACAGTTGATTTAGCGATGTCGCGACTGAAGTGAATTGTGTTTTCTTTATTAAGGTATCCGACTACGTTCGAAACCGTGATTTTAAAAAAGTAAATGGATAATTTTCATGATATTTAGTGTCACTTAAATTAGAATATATGCATAAAAATGTTTTAAGGACATTTTGACAAAAAAAAATTATTTAAATACAATATTTTGGCAAAAAATTAACTTAGAATAATCTTTTTTCCAAATGTTCTCCTTTTGTGAAAAATGCTTCTTTAATCATAAAATATTTTGCCCGTATATCGCTCAGACCTTTGTTCAGAGGCTCAACTAGGACTTTTCAAAAATACGCATTATATTTTTAGAGTTACCACCAACTGAAACAAAAATTTCGGCATCTTTTTCTAAAAATTTCTCCTTTCTGTTGTAGTAAAATATGGATAAATCTACTTCTAAGTTATATATTTCAAAAAATCTAGTTGAGCCTCTGAACAAAGGTCTGAGCGATATACGGGCAAAATATTATTATAATAGAAGCATTTTTCACAAAAGGAGAATATTTTGAAAATGGGTCATTCTATGTTCATTTTTTGTCAAAATATTGTACTTAAATAATTTTTTATTATAATGCTATTCTTAAAACAATTTTATATAAATTTTCTAATCTAAGTGACACTAAATATCATAGGTATTATCCATTTATACACTTTTGCAAAATCACGGTTCCGAACGTAGTCGGATACCTTAAGAATATTTTATCCTGTACCGGAATTTCCAACTAAAGTGATGAAACTTTGTTACATTCATTAATGCTAATTCACTTTCACTAATGCAAATATTATAAGTTTTTGACGCTATGCAATATGTGGCTTATCGCTGGTGATACCTAAGTTTGCTAAAAGTTTTGTTTGTGTGTGTTCGGGATACAATTTTATATTAAATCAGTATATTTTGTTTTTAAAAAATTAAATTTTAGATGATAGTAAAATCTGTTTTATGCAAGGCTGTTTTTTATTTTAATATTCATTAAATTTATGTATCTTTTATTTTTCTGCATGGTTATTTCTTATATACTTTGTGGTTTATTACATAATGGAACAATTACCCTTCTTGCAATGTCTAACTTTATTACTGTACTGGCTACTTTTAAACATATTTTCATATCATCCGATATCTTATTTCATTTGATTTTCATGATTCGTTATAACTTTGCTATTAGCATCAAGAAGGCCCGAGAGCACTCTCTCTGTAAACCTTTCAGCTGTATCTGAAAAATGTTTGCTTCTTCCATTTTGGTTACTAACTTTATGGTGACTTTTAAAGAATATACTTTTTTAAAAAAAATGTACAAATTTTGGCACTTAACAGTTGTAAGGACCTCAGATTTGCAATTCTTGCAAAACTGAACGTTAGTGGTACTATCAATCTACGGTTATACGATTAAATGCACATTGAAGTAATTTTTCTTCTGATATCTTCTTCACGCTGATTGTGAAGAATCCATTGAATACATTTTTACATATAAATGTTACATGTTTTGCATATCTGTGCCATTTTCTATCATTGAAAATAAAGATTATTGATATTCTTTTCCTTCATGGGCATATTCAATGTTTTCTTCAGTGCAGAAAAAATATTGCTTAAAGTATAACAGAAAGAAAATGACACTAAATTCAAAATAATTGCTATTAACACGTTGGTAACATAACGTTAACACAATGCTAACATAATGTTAACATAATACATGTTGTAAACATAATGCTTCCTATTTATGATAAACCAGAATGTACCATGTTGTTTTTTGCATGTCATTATTTTTGGCCTTAAGGTCCCTATGACCAATAAGAGTCATATTTTAAATGAAAATAAAAACAGAATTTTTTTTTAACCGGAAGCGATTTGCTGAAACTATGTTGAGGTGCACCTTAAAACAATATTCTCACATTTTCTTTTGGATTCACTTGAATTCAATTTTGACCAGATTTTTCGTCATGACGTAACTTTGCTTCTGACGATCTTATAACCCAGAAAACTGTAAAAATGTTTGCACAGAAAAAATATACACTTTGAAAATATTTTTTTCACATTTCCGACTTGATTTTTTTAAAATTCACTGTTGAAATGATTTTATGCCTCATATCATTATGTTTAATGTTGCTTCTGATAATGTGCTCCTAACACAATTTCTTGGAGATCATATGCATATTTTATGTTATCATACTGTTCATATATGATATATTACCACTATAGATCAATTACCACTATAGTTATTTATCATTGTAAAGAGTGTTTTTTTTCCAGGTATAGAAGTTTAAGTTGGCATTACTTTCCAAGATGGCGATCGATTTAACAGCTGTCAAGTTATTTATTCTCAGTTTGGTTTGGCAATTCATCAAAACGATCATCAAGCAAGGCGTAGATTCGTCGAATGGGCCCAAAACGAGATTGCCGTTGTTCCCGATTTTCATAAGCGAATTTTGTTTAGCGATGAAGCGCACTTCTGGTTGAATGGCTACGTCAACAAACAAAACTGCCGCATTTGGAGTGAAGCTAATCCACAAGTGTATGTCGAAACACCGTTACATTCAGAAAAACTGACTGTTTGGTGCGCTTTATGGGCTGGTGGAATCATTGATCCGTACTTCTTCAAAGACGATGAAGGCCACTACGTTACAGTCAATGGTGATCGGTATAGAGCCATGATTACTAACTTTTTCATTCCTGAATTGAACAATCATGATGTCCAGGAGCTGTGGTTCCAACAAGACGGCGCAACATGTCACACAGCTCGTGCCACAATCTATTTATTGAAAGACACGTTTGGTGACCGCCTAATTTCACGTTTTGGACTTGTGAATTGGCCTCCAAGATCTTGTGATTTAACACCGCTAGACTATTTTCTGTGCGGCTATGTAAAGTCATTGGTCTATGCGGATAAGCCACAAACGCTTGACCATTTGGAAGACAACATTCACCGTGTTATTGCCGATATACGGCCTCAAATGTTGGAAAAAAGTCATCGAAAATTGACGTCCAGATTGGACTACATCCGAGCCAGCCGTGGCAGTCATATGCCAGAAATTATATTTAAAATGTAATGCCACAAGATTATCTTTCACATAAAAAAATTCATGTCAAATTGAATAATACATCGTTGTTTTATTGCAATTTAAATTTATATACCTCTAAAAAAAACACCCTTTATCTATTCATTCATTTGCTCTTTGCAATCAAATTATAATTTTTAATAGAAACATTGCAAAAAAGTATTGTTTCATAATTAATACTTTAGCAACAAGGTTTATTATTTGTTTCATTCAGTACTTTTGTTTTTAGTTTCAGTTGATTCTGGACTCTTTCAACGGGAACTTGTTTTATTTGTTTTAGGTAGATTTTGATTTTAGTTAACACTAATTAATTTTTTAGTATTGCATTACATCTAATACTCTACATTAGATGTATTATAGAGGTGTTAGATAGTATTGCACCCATATCTCATGTAATACTAATTTAATTTTTTTCCAGCTGAAGACTTTCTAATATTTCTTTTTTATATCATTTAGTGAATCAGTTTATTATCATTAATTTTTTTTCCTTTCGGTTTATCTATTGCAGGTTATTTCTCACATAGTTCCCATAGCAGAAACTTATACTACTGCTATCACTTTTCTGTTATAATTTTTATTTATATTTGCATTCAATCATATATATTTATTCTTTAGCACTTTAGAGTTTTCTCTCTTACATGAAATATTTGTTTTTGTTAAATTATTTACATTGAGACCAAATTGCAATTTGTTTAAAATTATTTATAATATGAACATATTCATTTAAAAACAATATTTTTAATTTTTGGCTATACTACTTCATACAGGGTTTTACCCTCCCTAAAAAATTTTATAATTGCTATAATAAGTGAATTTTTTATGTTTTTAAAACTAACCCGTGCGAAGAACGGGAATTTCAGCTAAAGATATATAAAACCTGGCCGGAGTATGCAGCAAAAATTTTAAAGCTGAATCTCAAATCTGGAAGTTATCACATTTTTGTGTAGGGGGAAGGAAGTCGTCGTAAAAATATCACTCACAGAAAAGTGAATGTAGAATAAAATAAATTTTATTTTTTTTTTTTTACATTTTAATTTATTTACTGCTTGACAAGTTCCTTTAATATTAGACTTCAATATTTTTGAAAAAAGAAAAAGAAAAAATCCCAAAACTTCACCTTTCTTTATTTATCCATCATTATACACGAAATTTATTTTTAATTCAACATTTATTTTGTTGGTTTTTCTGAAAACACACAAAAATCGAATCTTTCACATGAAATCTTACACATATTTCGTGTTAGCAGTTTCGTTTGATGGAAAATGAAACTTGTTTTCGAGAGGAACCAATTTTTAAAGTATTCCATGAACACTCACTAATGTATATAGTTAGATGATACTAATTAACTCTTCAATGGTACGCTTTCTTTTTGACACATACTAAAACTCTTTTCTCGGCATATTTTTGGTCAGGAAATTATTACTATATCCATACAGCTAATCGCGCTATATGTATATAAGTATTACTCAAATTTTGTGCGTGTGTGTGTGTGAAGCTCCAATAATATTCCCATTAAATATTAATAAGAGAGCTAATGTCGGCGAAACACGAAATTTTAAACTACGATCAAGTGGTGTGGGTGACACATGATCTCTCTCTCTCTCTCTGTCATCCAATGTCCAGACTCCCACATTCTATCAACTAATACCTTATTTTGCGATAGATTTAACATCCGATTCCGCTACAAGACGTTTTCTTTATTCAATCAATAGTCAAACAAGCGGCTCTAAAGAAATACTGCCGGTCAAGAACCTGTGAAAGAACGAATTTTTCTTAATGTCGCATTCAACACGAAATGTAATGGAGACAGACGTACACTTGAACCCTAGTCAAGGGAAGAGGAAGAAACTTGAATTGGCACTCCCGGTCTGAACTTCAATCCTGTGCCTACACGAGTCTCGACACATTTAACGTGCATCAGCTCTCTGCAGGCGGTTTTTCATTGGCAGCAGAACTCGAACCCGCGACCCGGCAACGTGAGCCTCGAGTTCATGACCAGGACCACTCAGCTACCGTGAGTAGAAGAGAAGGAATGACTGTTGTATTAGTAGTTTCTTATTCGGATGTCAATGTTTGGCAATGCCTTATATATAAGGTAAAAAATAAAATTTAACCTATTTTTAAAAATATTAAACACATTATATTATTCTTTTAATATTCGACTCTATTTCATAATTGCATGGCTTACAGTCACGTTTTGCAATTTTTCGGATGAAATAATTTTATTTCCTATTTTATATTATACTACATTTTTCCTCTCGATTTCGTGAAGAACGTATGAACCGAATCGAAAAACATTTCCCGATCCAGTACCAAAGATAAACGAGTCAAATACAATCTCACTTTCACTCGCCTTCCAAGATAGACTTATGACCCAAACCCTTCCAAATGGCTCATGGAAATGGAGTCGATTCGAAGACAAAAATTAATTTGGTTCACAAGAATTTCAGGAATGCAATCTAGATACATTTTTTCAAGTTTTTTTGCTCACTCTTCCATCCGGGATCTTCAAACTTGACTGAAGCAAAAAACAAAAAAAACCTTTATTATTACTTCCTTTTTCGTTTAATTAAGGTACGAAATATTGTTATTGGGAGTGTTAGTTAGCTGGACTTGGAATAACCGCTCTTTCGCTAGAATGATAATTCCTTTTACAAAAGAGGAACGGAACAGAAGATTTAAACTCCGCATTCATTCATCTGGAGATATGATTTAGCGCTTTTCTGCTCGAGTAATTAATTTATAATTCTACGTATGGAAATATAAATAAGCTTTAAAAATTCAGGTTATCCATTTAAAAACCTTTTTTTAAATTTAATTTTCAAAGGTAAATGTCATGCAATGCAGGGTTGTTTTGGTTCCCTTGTGGGAGCGAAGAGAATATCGGACTATTTAAAATGATTGTATTCATTATAAAAAATAAGATAGAGGCAGTGGTATTCAGCTTATTTACTGTGATCATTGCATATTATCTATAGCTGCAAGCACATTTTATTCTAGAATTAGTTCAAGATATATGACTATACCCCAAAATCCTCAGTCTGTGGAAAATTTTCGATTTTTTTTTTTTATGTTTTTATATTATAGCCCATACGCTTAAGATTCCAAAAATACTTTATTTTAGTTCCGACGATATCTAGAAGCTAAGTTATAGCTTATTTAGTAATCCGGAAATGAATTTTCAAAGCCGGAAATGGGTGTTTAAAGAGACATAAAAATGTAAACAAAAGGTTTGAACGTCTTTTTCATGACTTTTAAGCAATATAAATATCTAATATTTATGGTAAATATAGATCAACGTATCCTTTACTTATTTATTAAGTATCCGTTACTTATTTTTTTAATCTGGCAACTGTTTTTTTTAATTCAAGCTTGCTTTACTGAATGACAATAATATTATCGTTTATAGTTTGTTTACATTGTTCATTCTAATGCGTTCTTCTTAATTATTACTTACCCCTTTGATAATTTTACAGTTAATTGATTTATTTTCATTTAATTTTAACGTTTTATTTGATTGTGAGTAATTTCAAAATGCCGAAAGCTAGATCGAAAGTATCTAGAAAGAGAAAGTTTTATGGTAATAGGTTTACCAAGTTAGCACTTAACAGTAATAATACGTCTGCAAGTGAAGCGAAATTGAGCACTTTTGACAGTTTTGATGTGCCTGAACCTGAATTTCATGGTTCTACAGGGAATAGAATTATTAATTTCCAAGCTTTGATGGGAATTATTTCAATCTTGTGTTGTCTGGAATGTTATGCAACTGGATTGAAACTGGCAGAAGATTCTAAGGAAAGACTTTGCTCTAATTTGTGTGTGGCTTGCAGTTGTGGGTTCACGACTGGCTTTACTTCTACTCCTAAAGAAAATAAGAAATTCTCTCTCAATACTTTATTGATATTTGGATTGAGATTGATTGGCAGAGGATTCACAGCTGGTAAGAAGTTGTTATGCACTTTAAATTTGCCATGCATTTCTAAAAATACCTTCAGAGCTAATGAACTCAAACTGCTGGAAGCAGTACAGTTATGTTCTGAAGAAAATATGAAAGCTGCATCTAAAGAAGTGTAAAATTTAAAAAAAGGTACAACTTGTGGTGTTTCGGTAGATGACACATGGCAGCGGAGAGGCCATATGTCACTTAATGGCTGCGTTTCAGTTATTTCCATTGATACGGGAAACATTTTAGATCTGGAAGTAATGACTCAGTATTGTAAAATGTGCGAATTGAATGTGAAACGTGAGCATGTATGTCCAAATTATAAAGGATCCTCTGGAAACATGGAAGCTGTTGGAGCTTTTAGAATTTTTGAAAGGTCACTAATCAAACGAGACCTGCAATACACCGAGTACTATGGTGATGGTGATTCCAAGGGCTTTTTACAAGTGAAGGATATATATGGTGAAAACAGTGTCATAAAACTTGAATGTATAGGACATATACAAAAAAGAGTAGGCTCACGTTTAAGGAAACAAAAAAACAACACCAAAGGACTTGGTAGGAAGTGGAAATTAACTGATAAATTTATCGATAAACTGCAGAACTATTATGGGATTGCCATCCGTAGCAATGTTGGATGCCTCGAAAAATGCAATCTGCTGTAATAGCTGCCTTCTTTCACTGCTGCTCTAGCAATCAAAATCTCATGCATGGGCAATGTCCAACAGGGAGAGACAGCTGGTGCAAGTATAAACAAGCATTATGTGATGGTAAAGTATATGTGGACAAAACAGCAGGCCTTTCAATTTCATTGATTAAAGTGATAAAGCCTACTTATTTAGCACTCTGTGATAAGGAGTTACTAAAAACATGCCTCCATGGCAAGACTCAAAATAATAATGAAAACTTTAATAATGTATTGTGGTGTGTTTTGCCGAAAGAAATTTTTGTTCATAAAAAAACTTTGCTTTTGGGTTCATACATGGCTGTCATCTTATATAATTCGGGTTATTTAGGGCTATTACCTGTATTTAATTATTTAGGTATAGGAATTGATCCAAAGACACTTAAAAACTATATGGGAATTGACACGGAGAGAATTCAAAAATCGAAACGCCAGTCATTACCCTCAACATAACTCTCCAGAATAAAACAAAAAGCCAAAAAAAGTCCAAATTAGCTAAAAATGAAGTTAAAGAGGGCTTAAGCTATAAATATGGGGAGTTTTGAAAATGTTTAGTGAGTAGAAAAGTAATTATTTTGAGTTAAAATTATTAAATGTGTTTTACGAGAAACTGTTATTCGATATTTTCTTCACGATAAAGCTCACTATACAAAATATTTTTAAGATACTAAATCTAAATTTTCAGAACGTGTTTTATGTAGTTCTATCTGTGCTATGAATCAAAATCTAATCTCTGTGTGTATATTTATGTACCTAATTGCTTTTTTATGAAAGAAAAAGCATTAATTTTTTAAAAATTTGAGTTTTTGCGTAAAATTTGGTATATTTAAAAAAAACTTTCAAAAGTATTACAAATTTTTTTATTCCTATCACAGATAAAGATGTTGTTTATGTACTCCATAAATATTATTTGAATACATTTATTAGAATTTTGTGTACAAGATTTGTCGTAACTGCAATTTTTCACCAAAATTTCGCTAAAAATAACAATTGTTATAGTCTACAAAACTCTCCAGAAAACAACAAAGGAGTAAAATAAAGGTCAAATCAGTTTTACGTGAAGCTGAAAAGAGCTTGAGCTATAAATATAGTGAGTTTTAAAAGTGTAAAATTTTTCATATAGTATTAAAATCTTTAAATGCATTTCCTAAAAACTATGTTTTTCAATTTTTTTTCTTCACGGCACAGTTCACATAAGAATTTATTTTTAAGATATTGACTTGAAATTTTCAGAAAATATTTTAATCAGTGTTATCTGTGTTTTAGACTATAATCCAATCTCTGTGTATATATTTATTTATTTTATTGCACTTTTTGTGAGAAAATAACATTAGTGTTTTGTAAAAAATTGAGTTTTTGCATAAAAATTGATATATTTCAAAAACTTTCAGAAGTATTTGCAAATTTTATAGCTATCAACACACAGATAATTATGTCATTTATGTACTGTATAAATATTATAATAATATATTAATTAGAATTTTCAATAGAATCCTTACCGCAACTGCAATTTTTCACTAAAATTTCACTCACAAAATTCCCAATATTTCCCAAATTAATTTTAACTTTGTAAAAACTGTTTTGGAATTCTTACTTTTATGTCCCATTTCAAATAAAAAAAATTTTATTTAATTGAAATTTTATATATTTCAATAAAAGTGCTCCGAAGGTAGTCACATACCTTAATGAGACACACAAAAATATACCCCTATCAAACTTATATACTATTTTATTTTATTAAATCAGGAATGAGATTGCTCATTTAAATTTTCATCACAGCCTACAAGCTTATGTCATCTTGTTGTACTTGCATCTATATTTCCTCTTGTAAGAAAAACTTTGCTCTTAAATTGTACATGTCCATTAAAATATAAAAAGCAATTTCCCATTAATTTTTTTCCTACATGGAAATTTTTCAGCTAGAAAAGATTTGTAAGAGTCAACTAATATTAATAGTTTCTTCTCATTGTGAATGGGATACACGTGCGTGAGAGAGAGAGCCAATTCCCTTTAAACTCAATGTTCTTCAAATCCTAAAATCTGCTCGTCTTCCAAAATGAAGAAAATCACTAACTTTAAATGAAACACTCTCAAATACATTGTTTTCCTAATAAAGAATTAAATCAATTCTGTTTTTCTAAAAATACAATATACAACATGAATTTTTGATAGCGCACGGGAAACAAATCTCGAGTCAAATTGGATTTTCTGACTATTTTGACAAGCTGCAAAAAATTCTTATTGCGGGCTGCTATTTGAATATCCCTTGCATACGGGATATTTAGGATTTTATAGCAAATCTGTTTCTATGTGTTCCAAAACTTAATACATAGGCTCATTAAAAACACAAAATATTGATGAATATGTATTTTTTTAAAAGTCGAATAGAATTAGCAGACAATATATTTCATAGCATCCAATGCATTGACATTCACAGGCCTTTAAGTTAGAGTGCGAATTAAGATCTTGAAAAGTCTAAGTGGAGTCCGGTCAATGGAGTTGCCTGGAAGATCATGTCCACTCGGTGGTCCTTCTATCGAATAGTGAATTCAATTCCTGGAGCCCTTAAAGGCTCCAATGTAGAAAAGCTAGGGATAATGCGATGAAACAATTGTGTTTGTACATAGTGTACCAAAAGTTACACTAAGGCATCAAAATTATAAAATAAAACGTCATTAAGAACAACATATGCATCGTGAAACCAATCGCAAGGAACAGCATTCGTTGACTCGTTAGAAATCGGAAATAACTAGAGACGAGTTTGACACTCTATATAAGAAAAAGATATTTTAACCCTTACTTCAAAATTATAAATTAATACAAAAATCAACGTTGCCTGAAAGTCATTTCTAAAACGCTTAACTTTCACCACACATCACTCAAGGCGAAAGATTTCACGAATTATCCATTTTCCATATAATTAACGGATTAAAAGCAAAGTAAAAAAAAATTATAGTTAGTTTATTGATGTATTAAGGGTTTTGGAGAGCTATTTGTATTTTGTGAATGTTACATCCACATACATTTCAGCAACGCCTTTTTTCAAAAGAAGAGGAAAAAAACGACTAACTACATTCACGTGTTTCACCAGACCGAACTCGCCGGTTGGAACCGGAAAATTGCTGATCCGTATTTTGCCTACAGGCAAAATGTAGCTTTCAAGAAACGCGCTTGTCTGTAAACTGTGAACCATTTTTACGTCACGCATCATACGTTTTAATCGAAAGATTTGGAAAGCAAGTAGTAAAAATAATATTGATTCATTTATCACTATTTTATTCTTTAAAAAAAACGATATAATCCTATTACATTAAAAATACGATTGGCTTCTTTTAAGACTTCATATTAATTAATTGTATTAATTAATTGTATAATTGTAATCATAAACAAAGGAGGTAAAATAGTTGAGATTTTAGATTTAAAAAAAAATTAAAACACGATACTTTTTTTTGTTCAAAAGATCACATATTTATTGAATAATTTTAGCGTCACATTTTATTGAAGCATTGTTTTATTTTTTTTAAACCGAAAAAGAAACCTCTTTGAATTGAATCGAATCAGGTAACACAATTCTGTGTCTAGCATGTTGAATAATTTTCTAGTCTCAATACTTTCTCTCTTCTTTCAATACTTCCAATTAGCTTGTAATTCTGATCTTCGAAGCAATTAATTTCTTCCATGAACAAGAACATTTAGTGACGATGATTCTTTTCTATTTAATCAGCCGGTATGTTTTGCGCTCTGAAAACTTCAATAACTTCCTATCGATTGTCGGTGTTTTCTAATTTGACAGGAAAGATTATTAATACATATTAAGTAAAAAAGAAAATTCAAGCAATCGACCGCATAAAATAATATTAGGCCATGATTATAAAGAAAAAAGAAGAAAAAATATTCTATCCCGGGATGGAAACTTTATTGAGTTCAAAATCGGATCAAGAGAGATAATTGCTTTGGGGAACTTAAAATTATAATACAACAAATAATGTCATAATATTTGATGTATATGTTAGAGATACATTTATATGAACTGATTTAGAAAAAAATTAAGTTCTATAGTTAATTAAAATATTTTTTCATGGCTGCACGAACACACAAAATTATTTACCATCCATACTTTATTTTTAATACGTAAATAAAAGTAAATATCATATTCAAAGTAAAAAAAATTATAATTAGTTTATTGATATTTGTACAAATACTCAGTAATAAAATACTCAAACTGGTTTTATTTCCGTAAAACAACATTATTCAACTTTTATGCCGATGTACTGCTATTATCAATAGAGATTTTTTTAAAAAACTTTTTAAGCTTTACTATAACAATGTTGTAACAATGTTGAGCGAGGGTTTTCCAGATTTGGCTAACCAAAGGTCAGCAGATTTTCTAGGGAAAAGAGCCAATTTGTGATCGTGTTAATGAAACACGATAACTAAAGTATCAAAAACCATTTATTTCTGTATCCATCGTAATCTATATTAATAAAGAAGAGTTTAAGCGTGTGTGTTTCACCTCTATAGTCCAAACTAAGCAACCCAGAAGTATGAAACTTGGTACATAATTATTCTAGGTTCTGAAGATGTGCACTACGAAGAGTTTTTTTCGAAATTCACTTTAGATTTTTTTAAAATTAAATTTTTAAGGGATTTTTCCATTTTTTTTTTTTTTTTTTTTAACAACTGGGTTTTAGTAAGTTTGTTTACAGTTGGCTAGCGATGTCTAACGAAGCACATTTTATCCTATTCCAGAATTTCAAACGAAAGTGATAAAACTTAGTTTTATTTACTAATGCTAACTGACTGTCACAAATAAAAATGTTATAAGTTTTTGCCACAATGCACTGTGGTGGGCGATGCCAAAATTTGCTTTATTTTTTTATATGTGTGTTCGGGTATCGTATATTTTGTGTTTAAACGTACCTGTGATTTTAGATAATAATAAAATTTGTTTTCTGCAAGGCCATTTTATATTTTAATCTCATTAAATTCATGAATCTATTGTATTTTTGTGTATGGTTATTTTTTATATATTTTTGCGTTTTTTATACTACACGTTGATTGCGTAATGGAACATTATACCCTTCTTGCAAGGCCTAACGTAATTACTGTACTGGCTAGTTTTAAAGATTTTCATACCATCCGACATGTTCACCTTAAAATGTTTACAGTTTATTTTTGTGTATTGTTTCTGGTTTTAGATTTAATTAAGTCATTTTTAAAACAAAAAATGTGAAATTTTTGAAAGCAATATTAAAGTTATCAATCATTCTTAACCTGGAAAAGAAATGAGACAACTTTAAATCTGAAACTCAAAACCGTACGGAAGTATGAAATGTATACATATAAAGGTTTAAAATGAAAAAAAAAATAATAAACGTGACACAGTCTTAAACCAAAATCAGATATTTTTTAACTGTAAAAGGAACCACAGAATTGAATCTAAACCAAGAAATGATTCGGAATAATCAAATAAAATATAAGCAAAACAGAAATGTATATTAAACTAATTTAATACAGTTATTGAAAAAATATAAAATACGTTTAGGTGGAGGACCAGTGCCTCTTCCTACCAGAAAAATACATAAATCAAAAAACTTATAACAAAAAAAATGTTATAACGGATTATTGCTAAAATAAAATTGCTTTTTACAAGAATTCCTTAACGCAGTAAAAAAGAAAGAAATTTTCACTTAAAAAATAAGCCCTAAAAAAATTTAAACTTGAATGCAAACGTAAGTTTATTCTAAGTGAAGGGCTTGGCGTCAAAAACGAATTTTCGAGTAATGGTTTATACTACGTTCCACCTTTGAAGAACAGGTTGACTAACGAATGCAAATCACCAAATTGGCTGAGTAAAAAAAATATGCGTGTGAAAAATTTAATTTTATTTCATTATAAGTACACATCTTTATTTCTATAAGTTCATTTATTACATCCGTTAAGAAAACAAATATTTCCTTAATATTTGTGAAAAATTTAATTGCTCTTACTCCATTAGCATTATTTTGTATAAGTAAGCTTATAATATAAATTATTTGCAATACATTTAAATGTTGTTTTTTGTATGTTATCTTAAGATATAATGAAGAATAAAATAGAATTCTGTAACTCATTGAAAAATTTATCTCTTAAAATTTACTATCCTTCGTAAAACTTTAAGTTTTTTTAAAAAATATCTCGATGTGCACATTTGAAAAATACTGACATAATATGCAAAATTTTTAAACATGCGTGTTTGTGTGTGTGCTTTACCTATTCCGGCCAAACTAAGCAACTCAGAAGTATAAAACTTGGCACATAAATACAAAAGGTCATAATGCCATGCACTAAGAATGATAACATACGTAAAGCATTAAAAATTACCAGTTTTAAAGCCCATATTCAGAAAATTGCAATTAACTTTTTTGATGATCTACCAGCAACCAACAACTATAATATGCAAAACTTAATTCCATACATTCCTAATGATAATTCTAAAAGACAAAGAAGAATACTTCTTGATTCGTACAATCCTCCTTAACTTTAATTTTTCGTGCAATATTTTTATTGCACCTCATTTTACTAAAATTTTACTTTCTTTAAATATTTTTGTCATTACTTCTCTCTTGCTTTCCCCACTGGACTTGCGCCTCCCCATTTCTTAAATCCCAGCCTCCAGGGCAGCCAATTGGGGTCACTTTTCACTGTACCCAGCATCCAATCAGAGAGCAGTCACTAAGCTTTCAGCCAAGTCAAAAACTTTTCTAAATTCACCATCCAGACGAAGCGCCGAAGCCACGCCTCCCGGATTCCATTGACCATCCAATCGCCGTCATGCCACCTAGCAGAATGCAAAACACCACTCTCGTCATGCCCCTCATCGAAGACTTGTCCTGATATGGGATTAAGGACTGTTCTTACAGTCCAGAAGCCCAAAAAAGCAACGCCTATTCAACGCTATGCACTAAGAAAAGGTTTTTTTGAAATTCGCTTTAGATTTTAAAATTCAATTTTTTAGCAATTTTCCTACGAACTGCTGATATGTCACTCCTGTATAAGTTTGTGAAAATTAATATTTCAAACTGTTTTTTGGGTAATTGTTTCATATTTTATTATAAATATATTCATTTAAGGTTGTATTTAGTCCTTCTTTAATTCTTTGTGGCAAAATTGCAATTGTCCTATCAAAAGTCCATTTTCTAAATTTTTTTTTAGTTTGGCAACACGCTTTTGTTTACAGTTGATTTGGCAATGTCGACAGAAGTGAATTGTTTTTTATCAATTAAGCATATTTTATCCTTTTCCAGAATTAAAAACTAAAGTGATAAAACTTTGTTTACTTTATTATAGCTAATGGACTTTAAGAAATGAAAATATTTTAAGTTTTTGCCACTATGGGCGATACCAAAGTTTGCTCAATGTTTTGTATGTGTGTGTTCGGGATACAGTTTCATATTAAATCAGTATATTTTGTTTTTTAAAAAAGCTGTGATTTTAAATAATAGAATCTGTTTTCTGCAGGGCTTTTTTTATTTTAATGCTCATTAAATTTGTGTATTTTTTATTTTTGTGCATGATTATTTTTCATATATTATTGTGGTTTATAGTACTACATGTTGATTGTGTAATGGGGAACAACTATCCTTCTTTCAAGGCCTAACTTAATTACTGTACTGGCTACTTTTAAAGACACTTTCATACCATCTAATAGTCATAATTTAGCACATACAACACATGCAAAATCAGGGTTGGGGAGTTATTTTGAACGTCGGCACTGGTGTGATAAAATGTAAGTAACAACATTTCTTTTCATTAAAAAAACCAAAATGTAACTTTTTTTCCCTCATAAAACACATAAAAATCCGTTTTGATATCAAGGTGCAAATTTTGCTGCGGTGATGCCAATACGTAAGTACGCTTTTCCTTTATTGGCAAATTCCATGTTTTTCCATTGTAATAAGAAAGTACAAAAATGTATAAAGAAAATGACTCTCAATTCAAACTAATTGGGATTAACAGACTGTCAATGGTGTGATTTAAGTGAGAATTTCTATTTACATATAAGATTTCTTGACTCTTTTTCTTTTAAACTGCTTACAGTAGTTTCAGTAACATCAGACCTTAATTGATATATTTAATATACACTGCTCAAAACAATTAAAGGATATTGTAAGTTTTATATAAAATAAAGATATAAGCGAAATTTTTTTGCCGAAAATGGAAGAAGAGAATCGCAAATGCAAATTTTTCTGATTTTCAAACTGTGGAGTATGCTAATTTTGAGTTCGACGTCAAGAACGTTGCTTCAGCAGCAGCGAATGAAATTTGACTTTCAACTGAAAAGAGGACAAGGATGATCGGCATTCAGTGACTGCTTTGTTTCGATGAGTACAATGTCTCAGCGAAGTCATTTAACCGATTCAGAAGCTTGGATAGTTGTTGGTAGGTTAGAAGGGGGCCAAACTCAAGCCGAAGTAGCGCAAGCCATTGGAGTGTCACAAAGTGTGATTTCCAGGATCTGGAACCGTTTTTTGGAGACTGGAAGTGCAGGCCGAAGACCAGGGCAAGGTCGTAGACGGGCAACAACGCCCAATGAAGATCGTTATTTAGTGTTAACGGTTAGGAGACACCGAAATATGAACGCTTTTCCTCTCCAACAACACCTTCGCTCGGCTACTGGCACCACGGTTTCAACTCAGACTGTCCGAAACCGGTTCCATGGTGTAGGTCTCTATACTCACCGACCGATGGTATTTGTTAGACTAACATCAAGACATCGTCGCGACCGCAGGGAGTGAGCAACAGAGCATGTGAACTGGAGGAGAAATGAATGGAGCAATGTTTTTCTTTTTCTGACGAGTCCCGTTTTTCTGTTCATCCGGATAATAGGCGTATTTTCATCTGGAGGGACCGTGGCAGTAGGAATAATTCTGCGTTCGTGCACGAAAGTGTCAGATTTGGCGGTGGGGGAGTGTTGGTGTATGGTGGCATCTCCATTGACGGGTGCAAAGACCTCTACATCATTCGAGATGGACCTCTGACTGCTCGCTGATTAGGGATGAGATCCTCAGACCTATATTGTAGCCCCTTACGCTGCAGCAATCGGAAATGACTTCAATTTAATGGACCACAACTGCATTCCACATCATGTTAACCTGGTGGAGGATTTCCTTTTCGAGGAAGGAATCGTACGAATGGAATGGCCAGCGTGTTCTCCAAACATGAATCCAACAGAGCACGTTTGGGACACTCTAGGAAGACGAGTTGCTGTCCGCCAGCCACCCCCACAAACTCTCCAAGAACTTGAAAGAGATCTTCTGGAAGAGTGGGACAGAATACCGCCAACAAGTGATTAATAGCCTCATTGACTCCATGCCTCAAAGGTGCTCAAAGTTGCTGGCCGTCCGTGGAAACCATACACCCTACTGAAAATGATTTCCTTTGAAGAAAATACCTTTTCTTATTCTTTTTTTCTCATATGCACAAATTGTGTTTTTTTCCCTTTTGTACAGAAATGCGCAGTAAAATGCATTTTTTTCAGCCAAACATGTGTAATTTATTCTCATATAACCTACTGCGTCTGTCGAATATGTATCAATCAGCTAAAAACTTTCCCAGCCTCAAGATCCAGCTAAAACCATAATAGCCTTTAATTATTTTGAGCAGTGCAGCTGTTTGGTTTGAATTAATGTTATAATTTCTACTATGTTTATAAGGTTACTTTTGTATTTGTTTTTTTCTTTTTCAATTTTAAATATTGGAGATTTTTGGTTATGTGTTGTTTTTTGTTGTTCAAAACTGTTTATGGCAATTTTATCGAAAATAGGGCTTACTTTTTCTGTTTTAGATAACCTTTTAATTTAAATTAATATTATAACTAGCTGTATGGCCCAGCATTGTATTGTGATAAAAAAGAATGTTTACACAGAAAAGAGACGCACCTTGAAAAGATTTTCTCATATTTCCCTCCGGATTTCTTTAAAATTCAGCGTTGAAGTGATTTTACGTGTCTCATGCCATCATGGTTTTTAATGTTGCTTCTTATAATCTGTTCCTCACATAGTTTCTTGGAGATCATATGCATATTTTATGGTATACTGTCCATATATGATTTATATATTTTCACTTATCATTATGGTTATTTATCATTGTATGAACTCATTCGTTTTTGCTCTTTACAATAAAATTATAATATTTAATAGAAATATTGCAAAAAAGTATCGTCTCAATTAATTTTTGAGCTACACGGCTTATTATTTGTTTCATTCAGTCCTGTTGTTGGTTCTGGACTATTTCAACGGGGACCTGGTTTATCCGTTTTAGGTGAATTTTAGTTTTAGTTCCTACTAATTAATTTTTTTAGTATTGAATTCATCTAATTTTCTTTTGCACTTTAAAAGTCAGAGTTAATGCAATTTTTGTCGTGTGGCATCATGCTTCTCTCTCTCTCTCTCTGTCTCTCTCTCTCTTTCAACCTTCCTTCTTACAATATGTTCTTCATATAGATTTTTAAAAATTTTATGTATGTACATTTCCATGATATTTTCTTTGGTTGAAAAAAAAAGTTGATTGCTTTTCTTTCTCAGCAGATGCTGATCACTGTTGAACATCATTAAAGATATGCACAGTTATTTAGACTCGCATTCCAATGGTGAAATGAATAAAAAAATGGACGATATTGAACAATTTGTTGATACTAAAAAACAATGCAAAGAAAAATATCAGATTACCGTAAAATCCAGCTTGTAATGCTCACCTATACTCTTGAGTTGCATTTTTTAATGTTTGTTATGTTCGCCATATAATGCACACCCTCTTTTTTACGAAGAAACCTGAAATGTACTTATGCAATGCTCTCATGTTTTGAAGTCATTATTCCAAGGTATAGAAAAAAATAGTATACTTCTATATAGAATTACAACACTTTAAGTTCATAAGGAGTGTCATTTCCCATAGCAGAAACATATTACTCTTATTACTTTTCTGTTATAATTTTTATTTATATTTTCATTCTTTCATTTCTATTCACATATTTAGCATGTTAATTTTCTCTCTTACATTCAAATATATGTTTTTATGAAAACATTATTTTCTGTGAAGCGAAGTTTCAATGTGAACACTCATTAAAAAATTATTTTTAAATTTTGGGTACACTGTTCTGCAATGGTTCTACTCTCTTTAAATTATATTATGCTTGCAAAAAAAGAAAACTGAATTTTATTTATTTTAATATTTAAATCTTGATACCAAAACCACAAAGATTCTAACATATCATGTGTAAAAAAACAAATCGGTCAGAGTTTGGTGGAAAATGGCTTCAATTTGGCTGTGGTGACGCTAATATGCAAGTACTGATAATAATTACTTATTCTTCAACGCAAATATCGGTGGATTTTTTAGACAACCTTCACTTCTTCCCTGCTTTTATTCTTATATGTTCAATAATAATAATTACTGTTACACAAAGTTCCTCTCTGTTAAAAAACACTTTATTACTTTTCTTTGTTCAACAACAATCCCGCTTATTGTAACAATAAAGTAGAAAATCCTAGCTAGCAGTATAACAAGAAGAAAATAGTAATAAATTAAACTAATTGCTAATAACGGATTGGCAATATTTGTAAAAAACTACCGTCCATTTATGTCAACAATTGTTACTAACCAGATTTCTACATGTTGCTTTTCGGTTTGAATTAATGTTATAATTTCTACTATATGCTAGGTTACTTCGTATTTATTCATGTTTAAATTTTTTATATTTATAAGAATTTCCGTGAGTGTGTTTGTTCAGCACTGGTTATGGTTATTTCATCAAAATTAGGGCTTAATTTTTCTGTTTTAGATATATATATAACCATTTAGTTTAAATTAATGATATAATTTCTATTTTGGTGTTGCACATTTTTATGTATGTTTATTTTCTGAACTGTAATTTTCTTGCTTATTGTACTTTCAATTATGTGATACCGTGACTCAAAAGTTAGTTTTTAAGCCAAAAAATGATTTGTTAAGCTTTTTGTAAACAGAAGCTAAATTAAGATAATTGCTATTAAGGGTTTGGCAATATTTGTTAAAAAAACTACCTTCAATTATGTCAATTTATGTTATTTGTTATTAACCAGATTTTAGTATTGTTTCTTTTTTTGACCTCATAGTTTTAAACCGAAAAGTATTCATCTATTGTTCTCATGGAAAGATAGTTAAGTTTATTCATCAAGAAGATCTTCACAGAAACTATAAATGGGATTAAATGCTCAGCAAAATAATTTTCTTTTGCACTTGAAAATTCAGAAATAATGCAATTTTTGTTGTGCTGCATCATGGTTTAACTTTCCTTACAATCTCTGTTCTTCATATAGATTTTTAAAGATTTTACATACTTGCATTTCTATGACATTTTCTTTGGTTGGAAAGAAAAACATTATATTGCTTTTCTTCTTTCATCAGCAAATACTATGTTCTCATCATTATAGGAAAACATCAGATGCTGATCAGTGTTGATCAGATTTTTTGTCACATGGTATCTTGCATCAATTTTACTTTTAACATTCTTCAATTATATAAATATATTTATACCATTTGTGATCCAAAAGTTTTTGGGGAAGAAAGATGCAGCTTGATACAATTTTTTTCATATTTCTCTTTGGATTTCTTTAAAATTCAGTGTTGATGTGATTTTACGTCTCATGCATCCCGGTTTAAACTTTGCTTCTGATAATATGTTCCTCATTTAGTTTTATGAAGATCATATACTTTGTATATATACTATTCATATATGATATATATATTTCAATTATCACTATAATTAATTATCATTGTATTTCCTCCTTTGTTCTTTGCAACAGAATAACAAATATTTTTTAACTTAAATTTAGCAAAAAGCATTGTTTAAAAAATTAATTTTTTTTATCAACAGGGTTTATTATTTCTCTCATTAGGTTCATTATGGTTTTTTTTTGAACGTAGGTCTGTTTTAGGTAGTTTATTTTAGTCCTTACTAATTTAATATTTTCACTCTATTGTATTACATCTGAATTTTATATTAAATGTAATATAGATGTTAAATAGTATTACTTCCATTCCTCATGTGATATTAATTTAATACTACAGAAAATTTAATTTAATGCTTTATTACAATGTAGGCTTATTTTATCTATTTTTTACAATTTTAGTTTGTACTAATTTTATTTTTTTCCAGTTGAAGGCTTCCTAATGTACTATTTATATTAACATTTTAAGGAAATATTTTATGACATAATTTTTTCTTTTGGCTTATCTATTTCAGATTATTTCACTCATAGTTCCCATAGCAGAAACATATTACTGTTATTACTTTCCTGTTATAATTTTTATTTATGTTTTCATCCTTTCATTTCCATTTACCTTTTTAGGAAGTTAATTTTCTCTCTTATATACAAAAAAAAAATATGCGTTTTTATGAAATCTTTCTTTTCTGTGAAGAGAAATTGCAATGAGAACACTCATTAAAAAATTATTTTTTACTTTTTGGATACAGTGCTCTGCAATGGCTCTATCCTCTTTAAAATATATTATGTTTGCAAAAAAAGCTAAATCTTATTCATTGCGCTAGAGGGACACAACGCGAACAATTTTCCTTACTGTATATGCTGTTGGACTATTAGTTTTGTTTGTTGCCATTTTTTAATTTTATAAATGAATTTATATTTGGAAAAACTGTATATTGCCCATTGTCATCCACTACAAGTAAAAAATAAAATAAAAGCAATGCACACATATATTATGGTTCATTATTAAGAGAGAGAGAGTGCCATTATAATACTTCAAGTATTACCCCAAAGAGCCAAAAGCAAACCGTTGACTGCCCGCCCCTGGGCAAGGTTATCTTTCAGGATTCTTTATCATAAATTCGAGTCCTGGTGCCACGAAAGACCCAACGTGTAGAAGGGCTGATATCTGTAGAGATTCAACGTCCTCCCCTTAGTCTGATAGTTAAGAGAGGGTCTACCAACTCAGGTATCATCCTCGTGACTTGATCAAGCTTCAAAATTATGATGTCCATCGGTTAAATATCTCATGTTGCTTTATATATAATGTGACAAGCAAAACTGTCTTCCATTCAGAATTTTATTTATCTCATTACGTGAATAAGATTTGTGGACGACATTTTTAAGTTACTTTCTGTACCATTCAAACTATTTTTAACTAATTTATGATCCCATACTCTTTTTTATTACTCAAGTTGGATTACCTACTTATTATATATGAAACGAATCGGGTAAAAAGTCAAAGGAAAACTTAATTTTTAACCATCAGCCTATTTACCATATTATACACTCGATTGCTTTACCAGAGCGATCGACCTCTCCCATATCAAAGACGATTTCATCCGTGAAGAATATCAAACGCAAAATATCCGTCGGTAACTTAATATCCAGTGTTTTGATATTTAACCTCAATTCTAGAAACACATATTTACTATCCATCGGCCAAGCTTAGTCTTAACATTTAATCATGAGAACTGATGTGCTTTTGAAAAAGGAGGGAAGTCCCTGGAGTCAAGTTCAAGTAGCATTTCGTAAGGTTCTCTTCTTTTGGGGTCATCCAGGAAATAGATAAGAATGGATGTCATCGGCCTCCATCGCCACTTCCTTTCATCTAAATAACCAGATAAGGCTTCAAGTGGAGAGGGCATCAAGGGTAGCTTTGGGTGGCCACTTATTCATTTATGTACACACTCTCCAGAATAAATTAGTATGGGTGCAATTAATAAGAGTAATAGGGCTCATTTAAAAGAGAGAAACATGGGCGCTTTCATGATGAAAGGCTGCCTTTCAGCGAAAGTATTTTAATAAGGCGCTATTATAGACTTCTGTCTATGATATCACAAAGTTTGGAATGTTCATTTCACTTCAGTATCCATTCTTTAAAAAAAATATATAATTGCTGCGGAAATGAATTTTCAAATAATTTTATTCGGAACAATAGAAATCCAATGGAAAATCGAAAAATACTCGATAAATTAATTTAATTCCTAATAATAAATTATTTTTCGTTTCTACTCACAATATAAAGCTAAATTTAATTCGGTGGCAAGTTTCTTATCGGAAAAATCTATGTAACACACAATAATTTGAAAGTTTAAATCAGGGTCAGATAACGGAATCGATACTCCACTCCAGGGATCTCTTGAAACTGGCGGGAATATTCAACATATGATAGTACCAATCCAAGAGCAGGTCTTTATTGAGCCCTGACAATTAAGTGGGCAAAAACATGTGTGTCCTATCCAAATGGATATTAATGAACCACTAGCTGCATAGCCCGGCGCGCGCTGCACGGGCTTTCTCTCATTTATATAATTTTTCCTTTCCCTTCCCTTCACCACCCTCAGCAGTTCCTTAATATTCTTTTTCAAAAATACTTTGACTTTTAGTTTTTTTCTTTTCCCTTCACTTCGCCTAGCGTTGCACGGACTTTCTCTACTTCTCTTCTCAATATCAGCACTGCCAGGGGTGGGTGTGATATCTAAACAATAGGCCATTAAAATTCTCTTTTTCGAAATTCTGACTTATTTGCCCCACCTCCCTCCACTTAGCCTGGCGTTGCACAGGCATTTGCCGAGTGTATCTCTTAATCCCCATGGGAATTTCCTCTTTCCCTCATGACGCCAGAACTTATGTGTGGGTGTGCTATAAAACCAGTATCATTATTCATTATATTTTTGAGATTATTGTCTTTCACAATATTGAGACCCTCAGTAATAACATGCTGGTGATGTTTATTTATAAATTCATTCCATTTTAAGTTTCCCTGATTTATAGGCACAGTATAGTTAAAAAATGATCTACCGATGTGTTTATTGTATTTAAAAGCTTTTTTAATTGTGATATTATTAATTGGGAAAGTTGACAAGTGTTTTTTTTTCAAATATGCTAGAAGAATTAATATTATACGATTTATTCACATATAATAATGTACAGTATTCTTTTTGATATTTTTTTTATTTATAATGACTTTTGTTTTATGTTTATGTTTCAAAAATTTCTAAATATGCTTATTATAATGTGTAAAGCATGACAATTTTTTATTTTTTCTGAATTTAGTACATCTTCAGTTATACATAATTCTGTCTTACTTAGTCAAACATGAAAGATTTGAAGTATATTTTATGCTAAAATTGTGTTATCGCACAACTTTTGAATATATTTAAAATACTATTTGTAAATACATTTTTGTCTCCACTTAATCTTTTAGCTCTAGCCCTTCTAATTCTCTCTCTCTATATTATTAAATTTTTTAATCTCATTTTTGTAATAATAACCTTGAGAATTTTGTTTAATTGCATTTAGAATATTTTTGCCTTGGTATAATATTTTTAGTCCATAAGGATAAATTGCATTATATAATATTTAATGTTGTTATTTTTCCACCATAATCTTTCGTTAAAATATCAGGGACTACTTCAATAATATTAATTGCGACATTTTTAAATCCATGTGCATTAATGTATCGAATCTCTATTTTATTTCAGTTTTTAATACTAATGAAGTATTTAGTATCAGACCTATGTTGATTAATTATAATTATTAATTTTATTAGATGTCTGTCCAATATATTTAAATTGGCATTGTTTGCATGTCAATAAGTAAATACAGTAAAATGTCTTACAGAAGGTGAAATTAGAATTATCTTTGATTTGATTATTATTGATTATTTTACAAGTTTTACATCTATTGACCCCACATCTTTTGTAAAAGGGGTTTTTTTTTATTGCCAAATCTACTATTTTTATGCTTACCTAATTAGTAAAAATCTGTAACTATTAATTATTTTTTCAGGCTTTGAACACACACAACGAGCACTTTGAACACTTTAAAAAACATGTTCCTATATAAACACTTCGATATTGATTAATTTTAGAAAAAATCGCAAAAAATGGAAAATATTATTTTGTAAAAAAAAAAATTATACCGCATCGTGACTGTAAGGAACCGCTGCCTGCACCTGGCAACAGGTCAAACGAGAGATGATATAAAAAGAAGGATCTGGCAAGGACAGGGGAGGAAAGGTCGGAACGGGGGAGAGAGAGGGCGGTGGCGAGAAAACCGGGGGTCGTGAAAAGTAGAGACGGCTGAACGATGTATTGTAATCTTGTAACATCTCAATATATTCTTTATTTTAAGAAATGTCCCATAGAAGGTGTGGAATAAACAGTGGGACAAAACCCTGTCTGCAATTATTTTCAATTGACAATGCGAACACGATCAGAAAAGAACCCACAAGTTTACACTGGTGTCAGAAGTGCGGTGCAATGGAGCAGAAGTGAAATGAATAAAATATTTCAAATTGATCGGTGTTCGTGCTACATAATTGTGAACAAGGTTCTAGTGGACATTCGGTTTGAAAGGAAATTTTTAACAAGGAAATAGATTCCTGCAGTGTATCTTCAAGTTGATGACCACGTGCATCCCGGGAAATGCCCTGCAGCAGTTTCAAGTGAAAAAAAACCAAGACCTTCTTCATATGGAGTTTTACCATCACCTGCCGAGTTGGGCTATGAACGAACAGATGTCGTATTTTTCTTCATTTTCTGATGAATGGAGCCGTGATCTGAAAACAACGAAGGAAATCCCAGTAGTGTTCAAGTACAGAAACAGCGGTCATGTCGAGGTAAGTGGCTATTGTTCCCCTAAGTTAAAATATTGTGTGAATATTTAAAAGAGTAATGGGATGCAGTCATATTTAATTTGATTTTTTAAAAATAAAATAGAAAAAGCAGATATATCTGAAAAAAGAAAATTTCATTGGTTTATTGCAATATTCTATGTTGTTGGATTATTGTATAGATGAAATAAGAAAATTGTGTACTTATTTTACCTGGAAATGATAGGGTATCATTTTAAATGTTGTAAAATATGGTATTTAGAGTTCTAGTGTTAAACTATAATATCTTTTTTATCATCATTCTTTACTGTTTTGAAGTTGTCTCAAAAATTAAAATCTGGGTATAGAAAGTGTTTTGCATAACAATTCAGTTTGCAGAATTTAAAAAAATAGAATTAGATTAATTTATCTTGAAATAATGGTTGCGAAAAATGTATGTTTGAGTGGGTGAAAAATATCCATTAAAAAAAATGTGTATATGTATTTCAAGTTGACGGACTTCCTGTTAAAATGTTGTAAATAAGAGATTTTGTAGGTTATTTATGACTCACAGAATATGGCATGTTTTTTTTTTTTTTTTTTTTTTGAATATTATGATAGTTTTTCATTTTAAGCAAAAGTGTTGCAATTTGTCAGTTAGTTGATAGTTTAATGCAATCTGAGGTTATTTCCTTTGCTCGTAATTTAGGATGTATATATATATTGGTTTTTTGTTTCCTGCATATAAGATTCTTCTTTTAATTAAAAAAAAAGAAACTAAGAGTAGATTTATGATTTGAGAAATAATTCTATGGTAATGTAACTAAAGTATGTTGTTAATTGTGTTTTTATTTTGAAAAAGGTTCTGCGTTCTGATTAGTAACAAATAACTGTGTCGCATATAAGTTTTATTGTAAACATATTTCGTATTGTGTTTCTGGAATTTGAGTACTCTTAGAAAAAACGAGTAGAATTTTTCTTGCTTGTTAAGTATATAGTACTAGGTCATTTAAGTGTTTGTAGTTAAATTTGTCTGAAGGTAATTTGGCATTAGGTTTAGCTTTATTAAAAATGGCATTTCTCATTAGAAGTAAGAAAATTGACTTAATTCAATTAGCGCGTCACCTGATCCGTCTATGTCTAAAATTGTTTTAAGGAATTTAATAATCTCTAGTAAATATTACAAGGAGGAAGAGGCAAAAGAGTTATTGGAAGTTATTACAGCTGAAAGGTTAGGGACAGAACAGCAGCAAAAACTAGAACAACAAGAACAATTATCAATTGAAAAATTACGCTTGGAAATAGAATTATCTAGGAACGCTAATCAGAGTGCTACTCAAAATAATGGTCAAACCTCACGTGTAAAATCTTTAGATGAAATAGTTAAAATGGTTAGGCTGTTAACTGTAAAGGTATCCAATAAATCAGATGGGTGGGACTATTTTTTTTCTAGTCTTGAAAAGGCTTTCACTAGTGAAATGGTTAGCAACGAGTTAAAACCGAAGGTTTTGTTATGCATGTTAGGAGACAAAGTGTCAAACTTATTAGTTAACCTAGGCGAAGAAGAATTAAAAGATTACGAATCTTTAAAACAGGTTGTGCTCAAGGAATATAAACCCTCACCAAAAATATGTTTAGAAAATTTTAGAAAGGCCAAACGTAACTCTGACGAAACTTTCTCTCAGTTCGCGTCCCGTTTAACATCGATGTGGTTATACTACTGTAAGTTAAGAGAAGCGAATGATTTTGAGTCAGTTAATCAACTGATCGTAGCAGATAAAAATGTTTGAAATGTTGGATTCTGAGACGGTGACCCATATTGGTGTGCTCCAAGGGGAAGAATGGTACAAACCCAGGGACTTGGGCAAACAATGTGATATATTTTATGCTTCCAAAGGGAAATCCTACGATGAACCTGAGAGAGCTAAATGGAATGATAGTGAAAAGAGAAGTTTTAATGGTAGTTGGGGTAAACAGCCATTTGGGGAGAAAAAGTCAGATAATTTTTCTTCTAGGAAAAACTTTGATAAGGGTCAAGTAACTGAAATTAAAAAATTCGCTTGTTTCACCTGCGGATCAGATAAACATTTTAAGCGGGATTGTCCGAAAAAAAAGAGGTAGATAATAAAAGACTTAATGTAAATAAGGTGTCAACGGAAGGGACAGAATTGGAAGATGGAACGGTCACTGCTAGAGTTGATTTGCTAGGTAAAGTCATTCCTAGGGGGACTAGTGAAGACAAATTAAGTAAATTAGTGAAAACATCTATCAGTGTAGATGGCAAATTAGTCCATGCGTTAGTGGATTCTGGTACGGAAATTACTGTTATCAAGAAAGACTTAGTTCCTGGAATATCGGTTGAAGGAACTTCCACGATTTATTTGAAAGGTATTTTCGGTCCAGCGGTTAAATGTCCTTTAGTATATGTTCCAATTGGTCTTGCTACCGGTGGCCAGGTTAATGTGGTGCACCAGCAAGTGTTATGTGCTTTGGCAGAAGTTTTGGTAGAAGACGTGTTGCTTCCACCAGATGTTTTGGATATGTTGGGAGGAGCCCAGAGTGAAGAGAATTCACTGGCTCAAAGCTCTCAGGACCTGAGGGTTGACTCAGGAAATGTAGATGAAACCAAGGTTTCATCGGGTATTCTGCCAGAGAAAGCACAGGAGCACATTGAGGATTCTCAAAGGAATATTACTTCATGTCGGAATGAAGTGGGAACATTGGGTACTAAGGATGAGGAGGTGACCGCTGAGATGGATAAAGGAATCATGGTGGCTGATAGTTTTCGTTCCGAACAGGAGGGTTGTGCCGAGTTAGCACTGGTTTGGAAGTATGCTAAGGAAGGCAAAGGAAACTACTATGAAGTAGATGGGTATCTATTTCATAGAGATAAAATACTCGGGGAGAGTATTGGGCGGCTGGTAATTCCGAAGTGCAGAAGAACTGAGGTGTTGAAACTAGCGCATACTTCCGTCTTCAGTAGTCACATGGGTCCCAAGAAGACGCTTGAACGAATAAAGTATTCTTTCTTTTGGGAGGGTCTGAGGGCCGATGTGAAGAAATTTTGTGAGTCATGTAAAGAATGTCAGCTCACTCGATCGGTTAGGATTAAAGACCGATCATCCAGTACACCTGTGGCAAGGCCTGAATTGCCATTTGAGGTGGGGAATATGGATCTGATAGGTCCAATTGATCCGCCAAGCTTAAAGGGACATAAATATATTTTATGTCTGGTTGATCAGCACACTAGGTGGAGCGAGGCTGTGCCGTTGACTAGTCTCAGTGCGAAGGTAACCTGTGAAGCTTGGTTAAACATATTTTCGAGAACCCCGAGATTTATCTTTTGTCGAAAAGGGAAGGTTTTGTAGAAAAGAATAGCGCAGTATCGTGGGTCACGGTACTGGATTTGTGGAAGTGGTATTTTTGTCGTTCTCTCACGAAGAATTATGCCGCGTGCGTTATGTCGTTTGGAATTTACATGACTAAAGAAACGAGATTTAAGACTGCATGCGCTTCTTATGGATGTAATTTAACGGCTCAGAGGTTTTAAGAATGTTAGAGCAGTTTGTTGTATCTCGAATAGTCGATATAGACATTCTGATGCAAATTTGGAAAAATCGTGTAAAGCAAAGTAACTGTGTATTAGAATGGGTGAGATGGGTTGGGTCGGAAATCATACCGGCCAAAGACAAATTAGAGCCGTAGGAAAGTTTTTACTGTGTACTTAATATGGATTTAGTGAACTCTTTAAGCATTCACACACATTCATGAGGTATTGAAATAAACATTGTCTAGATTAAGATAAAAACTGTAATGTATATATTTCGTGTTGTTTTTTTTTGTATAATGTGTTTTCCATGTATCTGTTTGCAATCCCATTACAGTTTAGATCTTTCTGGGAACATAGTCACTTATTTCAATTGGGTGAACTATTAATATTATTTCACGTGTTTGTTTTAAGGAACTTTCACTAGAACAATCATCAAGACTTTTGACTGTTGCAATTATTGTGTGTTCTGTTTGTGGATTTTCTGTGTCACACGGTTTGTGAATTTTCTGTTCCTGGTGTCTGATATGGTAAAATCAGCCACAAGGGGCAAATTTTACTCTTAGGTGGGGTGTGTAAGGAACCGCTGCCTGCACCTGGCAACAGGTCGAACGAGAGATGATATAAAGAGAAGGATCTGGCAAGGACAGGGGAGGAAAGGTCTGAACTGGGAAAGAGAGAGGGTGGTGGCGAGAAAACCGGGGGTCGTGAAAAGTAGAGACGGCTGAACGATGTATCGTAATCTTGTAACATCTCAATATATTCTTTATTTTAAGAAATGTCCCATAGAAGGTGTGGAATAAACACAGTGGGACAAAACCCTGTCTGCAATTATTTTCAATTCACAATGCGAACACGATCAGAAAAGAACCCACAAGTTTACACAGTGACGAAATAAATTATCTTTCCGGTTCTGTAATTATTGTTTGTCTGATTTTGATAGAAAATTAGATTGCTGTTTTAAAAGCGTCGAAAAAGTCGGAACTTCTTTTTTTCGCTCAGTTTGGAAAGAAGTGGCCGCGGTAGCCGAATGGTATAGGTATCGGACCATGGCTTGCCTTGTCACGAGTTCGAACCCAGTACCACTAAAGACCCGCCGTTTAGGGCAGCGATGCACGTTAAATCTGTCGAGAGCTGAAATGTCCTCACGTTGGTGTGGTATTTAGGGGAGAGGGGTGCCAGCTCAGGTGTCGTCCACGTCACTTGACCATGATTCAAAATTACGTGGTCCGTTGCCAAAAGCCCTCGTGTAGCTGAACAGTGTGACGTTAATATTCAATCAATCAGTTTGGAAAGAGTCTCGGCGAAATAAAAAGTACACAGGTGTAAGACAATTATGCGTTTAAGGGTTTTTAATTAATATCTTTGTAGCTAATTGCAATATCAGAATAAAAATGGCTTCCTTGAATCATTCACGATTTTTTGGTACCTTAGGCGAGTTTTTGCGTGATGCGGTTTTTGAGAAGACAGACACACATAGATAGATACATACATACGTTTGTTTACCTACGAATTTTAAAAGTGCAGATTATGTATATAATTATATATACTAACCCAGGTTTTATTTCTTGAGAAAATTTTCAACCTAATTTAAAGTTTTTGAAACGGTTGAGGAGTCCGTACAGAAGAATCTTATATTACCCTAGTGTAGATCAGCTGGGAGAGAACACGCCACCAAAAGCATGTTAAATTCACGAGTTCGGTCGTAGAGAAATATGACCCTATTTCGTATGGTGCCAAAAATCTTCAAGTTGGTGGTATATAAGGAAATATGCTAAAATAGAATGTATCCAACGTATACGACTAAATAGAATAATTAAAATAGTTATACGGTTGCATCTCATTCAGTAAAATAATTACTAAACACGGTTAAAATATGTTATACATACAGCACTATATATATAGTGTGTGTGTGTGTGAGCTACCATATTTGTTGTAATATTTCCCATGGGTGTTTGTTTAAAAAAAACATTCTAATTCTCGCGTAAGATACCACTAGGATATATTATGGTATAAGTAAACAAGCAGTTCTCTTTTTTTTAACATTGTCAAAGAAATTTAGTGCTATTTCAAACATTTAAAATCTGAAATGTTTTCGGACACACATGCATAGAACATAAGGCGCCTGCGGCGTTTCGATGTCTGCAGTAATAATTGTAATGAATGGATATGACGGAAATCCATTTATGACAGATAGTTTAAAGATCTGTGTGGGACTCCGTTCAACTCTGACAACGACAAGTTTATAAGTTATGTATCATGTACCTTCACTGCAAGTAATGGCAACAATCGTTCTTAATAGCCACATAAAGACCTTATGTCGAATACACTTCGTTAGAAGTAAGAGACATACTCAACAACGTCAGATTTCCCCTTTAATCAATTTATCCGATATTTAAATAACATTTATCAAAATAAACTAAATGAGTGAAATAGTTTACCCTAAAGGCCTTCTGAATGTTTTCTATTGAAGACATTTTAACCTCAAAATCGTTCTGCAACGTTCTCTAATTCTCTCCTCTTCTCTATCTTTTCTCTTCTTCCATTCAATTAACCTTTAATTAATTTATGTCTAGGAATAAAAACTAATGCTCTCATTTGTATACATCACTGCTCTTTGCAAGACAAGGTAGCTGAACTCGAGGCTGAAATATCGCGGGTTCGAGTCCTGGTACCGTCTAAGATTCGAGGGAGCTGATGCACGTTAAATCGGTCGAGTTTAAATTTGGTCTGGTATTTAGGAGAGGGGATGCGAGCTCAGGTGTCGACCCTTAACCGAGGCTCAAACTGACAGGTTCCGTCGCCAATAGCCCTCGTGAAGCTTCATGGCGCGACGTTCATTCAACTCCCTTCAGAAGGCGAGGTACTTCATAGAAAAGCAGCGGAACGTTAAGATTCACTCACTCAGATGCATTTTATTGTAAAAATATAACGAATTAAACTCGAAAATATATAAAAACTTACAAGATTTAATTCAATTTCGAAAACATCTAAGACAATTGTTTAATGGGAGCTTTAAAATGCAAATGATATTTTTAGAACGATTCCATTAAAAGATTAAATATTTTGGAGGGGAAATCAGGGTAATAGATTAAATTTGAATTTAAAATTATCTCGACTATTTTTTAGCACATTTTTCGACTCCATTCAAAATGGCCGAGCTAAATAACAGATCGAAGAGATAAGAAACGAGGAAGGAAAATACCAATGGAAACTTAAAATTAAAACCAGGCCTTAAATTTATTTCTAAAATTTATGCAGGGAAACATGCATTTATTAATTTAGAGATTATGGATACTCATTTTTAATAATGAATCTTTTTAAAAAAATGTCGGAATCTTAGTTTTAGATTTTAACTCTTATTTTCCTGCATAGGAATCTACAATTAAACGTTTTGTAAATACAACGCATTTTAATGCAAGTAAAAAATCCCGGATTCATATAAAAAAAGCTAATAAGGAGATTCGTTGCGTAAGTTGCATAAAATTTATTTCGAGAGGCAACACAATAAAATATACAATCATGTGATCGCACTCTACATCGACTCGAAAGCTATCGGTGAGGGACTTAGTAATTTTGAACCACGGTCAGGTGACAAGGATGACATAACGCTTGGCACACACCTCTTTTATCTTCTACGCCAGCATTGGGCTTGGGCAAATTTAACGTGCATTGGCCTCTTCAGCGCAGCGAGGCTTCAGCGGTAATACTTGTGAATACTTTATTGAAGAAATGGGATTATTTTCTCACTTCAATGGCAATCTAATTTCTGTTCATTAATACTGAATTTCAGTAAGTAGGGAAAATTATTTTTTTCGTCAGGTTTTTCCAGTTTTTCACAAACGAAATGCAGCTATTGTTATTCGTTAGGTTATTTTAATGAATAATCTTAATTTTCAGCATAATTAACTTATATGTTAAGTTTTTATAGAAAATTAAAAAAATAAGTAATTAAATTTAATTCGACTTCTGTAGCGGATATTCTAAATGAGTTGGTTCTAAATTACGTTTTTTTCCTCGATCAGCTTGCAATTGAAAATACCGAAAATTAAATTTAGAATGTATAAAAAGACGTTTTTTATACTCTCAAATAGTATTTAAATGTTTTTTATTCGCGAGCAAAAAAGTTTGACTGAATCTATTAATAAAGTGAAATTTCGTCTAAAAAATGGCTCTTGGATATTTGAAAACTCGGAAAAGTAACATTTGATTGTACGAAATACTCAGCTCAAACACTATAAATTTTTACGCGTTGCATATTTTATTCAACAAAATGTGCATGCATAATAAAATTTATGTATTACATAAAATAAAGTTTTGTTTGTCCTGCCATAAAATTTGTTAAACCCACTTTTTTAAAGCAGTCCTCAGTCTGCTATGTAAATAAATAGTGCAGCATCCAACTATTTATTTATCCCTAAAATTTATATTCATATACATGTAGAAGTGTGTGTGTGTGTGTCTATTATTCAATTATAACTTTTTATAAATAAGTGTGTGTGTTCTTTCAAAAAAAAAAAAAAAAAAAAAAAAAAAAACTGCTTTATCCTTTAAAACTATCATTATTCAATTTTAAAAACTAGATGAGATATTTCATAAAACGAACTTCGTGATGCATGCAAAAAAAATCAACACATTTTAAAACATTTACTTCATTAAAAATACTATGGGGGTAACATTTTACTTTATATTATTCTTAAAAAACAAACTTTATAAGCAAGATGCAATCCTACTAATTTCTTTTGTGTATTAGTGCAATGTTTTTATTCTACTTACAACTAAAAATCTATGGGACAGTAGAAAGTAACAGTGAGTGACAAGTGTTGTGAGAAATAAACAGTATTTCATAAAGCTGCGAGGGTTTTTTTTCGCTTCATTTTATCCAATGAAAAAAAGTTAAAAAGCCTTAAGAACTAGAACAAAAATTGCTCTTATGTTTTCATGATACTCACAAACAAAATTTTTAGGCTTCAAAAAATATCGATATTTTTATTAAATTTCATAAAATCTCATTCAGCTTAGAAAATTGGACTGCTTCTCAATTATTTTACTTCTAAAAGCAAAACAAACAATTCATTTGAAAAAGATAGAACGAGAAACAATCTAAAATAAATCAAAGATGAACAGAAATCCTTCAGACTTACAATATATTAATAATGATCAAAATGATATATAGAAAGATCGAATAAATTTTATATTTATGTTCCTTATTGTGGAAGCTTCCATTGATTGAACAGAAATCTGCAAATATAATGTTATTCCTGGGGGCATTTTTTTAATGGGTTCTAAAATCTTAGAATAATTCTTTCTCTGCGTGCATTTAAACGCATCCAAATATAGAATGAGGAAAAGCGCTTTGAGAGAGCTTAGTTTTTTCTCACATCTAAAAAGGTTTCCAAATGTTTTGAAATGCAATATTAATTAGCGAATCATGAAAGAGGGGAACAAATTCTAAAAATAAAAAGAGTAAACGTTTCATTTTAGTTTTTCGTTTGAAAATACCACGTTATATTTATAAAAGAATTGCAATATTTTACGTTTTAAAAGGAGAATTTTATTTTAAAAAAAAACTAACATTACATTTTGAGTTTTTCATGACAAGTATCTTAATTTATATTTCAGAATATTTACTCATTACTGAACTTAAACTTTTTTCACTCTAACTCCAGTAAATATCTCATCGATTTACGGATCAGAGGTACTTAAACAAAAACAAACGAAAATAAAATATTTGATGAATTTGATAAATCTTTCGTGACACCTTTTGACCCTTCATTGAAACAAAACAACTCTTGACAGAAAAAAACTTAATTCTCTTTTAACGTCACATCTCGAATTTTTTAACCCCTGTCCTGTGGTGCAGACAATTCAACTGGCTCACGACACCAGCAGGAGCAATTGGATCCTCGACAGATTTAACCACTGCACGTCCTCCACACCACGGGTTTTTTGTGGTATTAGGATTCGAACTCATGGCTCGTTAGAAATTAAACCAGTCATGAGTTCAGCCACTAAAAACTAATGGGCAAAACGCACTCTTGTTTACTTTCAATAAAGTATTAAATCTTGAATAACCTTTTCCTGCTGCAGGCTGTAAAACATCTTGAACCATTTACATTGACTTTTGAGTTGCATAAATAAACTAAATTTCAAATTTTTGTCAATCTTGACTGGGGATATTCTTAGGCGATTTGTGATAAGCATTCACTAAGTCAACCGAAAACGAGTACTTGAGCACATTTACCGTATTCCACATCTCCTTTAAAGGAAAATACACACACGTTATATAAACAATTACAATTTTTTAAATTACATTTTCAATCCTAAAAAAGTATTCATAGATGTTGAGTTTAAAATTCAAACGACTTCAAAATTAGGTCCCACAAATTCGATGTTGGTCTTTGAAGATCATGTAAAAAAGCCAGTTTCTTGAAAAGTTTTCGCACATCGGATGTTAGTGCGCTGCTGATTGTACTCAACGCGTCTGGTTTCATGGTTTCGGATGAATTCGCCTGTGAACGGCTTTTTCGCGACAAAAACTAAAGTCGTGCGAATCTTTCCCCAACTAAGCCAAGGAAAACCCAAGTGCAATTATTTCTTTTGCGCTGAATTTCCGCTTCTTGAATCACCTAAAAGTATCAGCAGCTGGATCTCTTGCTTCACGATTACATTCACACAAACAACGCCATAACAAAAACCTCTAATATATAAGAAATATCTTTCATCTCCGGGAGTTCTGAGGATCAAAGATAATAGTGCAATGCATTTTTATGTTCGATTTGCTCTTTTGGTAGCTTAAGAGCGGTTTGTTGTGGTTGTTATTCATACCCCTGGGAATTCTTATCACTGGATAATTGGTATTCAGTGATAAATTGAAAAATACATCCCAAATTAGTTTTTTTGAAGAATTTGTATAGAGAGCATATGCACAAATATATACAAAATAATTAAGATTTTCTAAACAGATATTAATGAATTCTTTGGAAATTAAAACATGCATAAATATATCAAAAACAGTTTCCAATATTGCATTTTTATTTAGAACCATACTCAAATTTTGATCAATAATATACGAGACTTTTAAAGAAAGCATATAATTCAATGAAAATCCATAAACGATGAGAAAATAAGAAAATTTTTGAGGATAAAATAAATACTATAAAAAAGGACCACTTAGAATGATGATACGATTTAAAAATAAACAAATGCTAATTCAATAAGTACAAAACATTTTTTTTAAAATTTTAATTAATTCCATGAGACCACGTTTGCATTATTTTAAAGTTGAATGAGTTAGAAAAACACAAAAATTTTAGGCTATTAAAATTCTACAACAAAATATTCTAAAAATCAATTCATTAGGTACCATTTAAATCAAGTTGAAAAAACTTTCTGAATGATATACTTAAAATTCTTTGCTTTTACGACCATTCATCTGAATAAAAGCCTTTTTTTTTAAAATAAATCAAACGTAAATTCCAAGAGTGGTTTTCATTTCCGACTCTTCTAATGAATACTTTTTAATTTGGTTACTAAATACTATCTGAATAGGGCATAAACTCGTCTGGAATCCTAGTGAACACAAAATTATTTGAAAAATTTTGCTTCAGTGATCCATTGGATATTTAAATAAATTTTGTTTCACACAGTTCACCTTAAGAAAGTCCAGCACATGACTTTTCACTTTTTTATATTTTCTAAGAGTTAAAATATTTCTAAAATTATGTATGATATGAGGAAATACTATAGTTAGAAGTATTTTTATTTATTTTTTAAACGAAGCTACTCCTTGAAGCGCATAAAAGGAGCCTTCTAGGAGCCATTGTGTTTCCCCTTGCATAAGTTTCTGGTAAGCGCGAATACATATGATGTTCAAGTGGAAAAATTAAAGTATATTGGGCATAGCCAAAAATGTATAGGCACATGTCTTTTGGATCTTAAAAGCAATAACAGAAAAAGGAGGTGATGGGCCTAAGTAGTCGTAACCGACTCACCGATATTTTATCTACACATCATGAAAACTACTCTTTGGGTTGTTTATTTTCAACTTCTGTCTTCAAACGAGAGCCCTTAGCATGGACTGTGTCCGGAGGGTATATAAATTCATGGTGTAAGTTTCAAAAGGAAGCAGGTTAATGTAACGAAAGGCATCATGATCATATACACATTCAATATACCATAATGAATTAAATGAAGCCAATTTTTAGAGATCTAGGCGATCATACGTTATTAAGAAAATGTTTAACTGAAAAGATTCAAAACCCAAATGAGTCAGTTAATAACACCATATAGTCAGTGATCCTAAAATCTACGACTGTGGAATTAAAACCTCTAAAATTAAGGAGGTAAATATGGCTACTGCACAGTTCAATATGAGTTGTGTAGCAAAATTAATTATCTTAGAACCAAGTGTTAACGGCGCGTCATACTGCAAAAAACTAGATACACGTGGGATTCGTTTTGCCCAACAAAAACATCTTGAAATCCAAAAACAAAAAATGCTCAATTGTTAAAAATAATGAATAGAAAAGAAAATTAGAAGAGTCTTTTATTGGAACAGAGGGTAAAGAAAATGCATTATATGCTTCTGGAATGTACTAAAAAATGTAAACGATCAAAAAATTACAAATTTTTACTTTAAAGCCAGTTTTCTCAAAATGTAATATTTTTCCACTTTATGTACCTTTTTTCTCACAAAAACTACTTATCATTTAATCTTCAAATTTTCAGTGAGCAGACTTTTAATATATTCACACCTCTAAATTTTAGGGGGGGGGAATTGCATACTTTTTAAAAAATTCATAGTTACTTTAATTTATAACAAAAAAACAATCTTTCGTTAAAGTTTTATTGATAGTAAACATAACCCCTACTGTAAAAATGTTATCTATTAGAAGTGAGTAGTTTCTGAGAAAAAGGTACATAAACTTACGCAATTTAACATATGTTTTTATGGATGTGTCGGCCCGCTTAAAAATGAAACACTGATCTTGTGTTTCATTGCTATAAAAAGAGACATGATTTAAATTATCCTAAAGAAATTCACAATTATAAATCAATGTAATAAAATACCTTTGAAAATGTCCTTGTCAAAACCTTTAAACCTTTTCCTACTTTGTTTCCTATTCAATAAATAGAACGTGATATGCACCGGTTCATTAACTTCCCGATGTCTATGCATTTCTGCTGTCACGTGACAGAAAAGCTTTTACACTTTAAAAAACTTATTTTCAAAAATCATACAATATATTCATGATCATTCCTCTTCTAATTTCTGAAAATTATTTTGTCTTTTGTATTATGTCTCTCCTTAAGCTCTCATTAGATTCAAGTAGTTTACTCACACCATTCACTCACAGGTCACGTTGTAACTATTCCTGTTCCCAGTGCAAAAGGTGAAGAAAAAAATTAAATGAGACTTTAAGAGCCGACTTACACAAGAAATATTCTAATCAGATGCTATCTCAGTTCTAGAGAAGTCGTAAAACGGTTTTAAGGAGATAATTCAAAAGTAAAAAATTGAAATAGAGAAATGGAAATGAAACTGGTTTCCTTTTCTGTAAGATATCACTTAAATTTATCAGGTAGACCAAGAAATATTACACAGACTTTTAATTTAACTGATGGATTGCTTTGAGTGTCGCACATCTGGGCTATTGGCCTCGGTCGAATGACAAGGTCTACACCCGAGATAGCATCCTCCAAACTTTCACAGGTTTAAGAGGACTTGGTACCCCAAAAATCACAAACCTATCGTTTTTTTTTATTTTCATTTAATCTTATTCTTTACATTATTATCTTTCGATTGATATATCACTTGTGTATATCGGAAAGTTAGAAGTTGAATAAAACTTCATTTGAAAACAAATTAAGCAATTCAGCCACGCCCCCTTTTTAGAAAAAAAGCTAAAAAAACGTTTTGATAAAAACAATCTAATTTATAAATAGAAATAATAACATTAAAAAAAGAATGTGCAATATATAAGCAGAATATTTCCGAGGCAATACATACAATCATTTTTTTTTTTGTGTGTGAAATGTGTGCATGTAAAATTTTTAAATTAAGGCATTTTATATTAATAATTTTATAAAAAAAAAAAAAAAAAAAAAAAAAAAAAAAATTTCTCAGTTCTTATTCCTGATATATTTTTCATACAAATGTAATACTTTTATATTATAAGCAGAAAAACAGCTAAAATTTCTGTCGCGACAGAAAAAAAAATTTTCTAACGTTTTTCTTGAATTTTCTTGTTAAATTAGTACTCTCTAAAAGTTGATCATTTATAAAAATGTGTGAGTTGAAAAAATATGAAAATGCAATTATTTTAAAGAAAAATGTATAACTAATATTTTAAAGTGGTATTTTAAGTTTAATTAAGCTTATAATAATTATTTTTTCAGAATTATAAACTTTAAACTGGTTTTTCTCAGTTTGTGTTTTTCGAAAACTTAGTGCATTCAAAATGCTACTCCTTCGACAATTATTTACCAATCACTTCCATTTTTTCCTGCGTGTTAAAAATAAAGCATGTAATAAAATTAGGGATCCGTTTTGCTATAAATTGAATACTTTTTTTAAAAAAAAAATGTAAGACATGTTGGCTTTTTCATTGATTTTTAGCCTGTATATCAACATTTTATTTTTTTTTTCTCGAAAACGAATAAAGTTATTCTAAAATGGATCCCTAAAGTTGTTTAGAACATCCATAAGAATATTATAAAAAAAATTCCAGGTCAAAAAATTAATTTTTACAAAAGGAGTAAAATTTTAAAATTTTCCCAATTTTCTTCAAAAAATTTTAATTTTTAAAATTGTGTGAATAATATATGAAAATTTTCAACTGGTATCATTTTCTTGAATAGAAACATTGTATAAAATGCTAAAATATAATTTTTAAATACGTAAATAAATAAATTTGCTGAAAGGGTGCCAAGTCCCCTTAACGTGTCGTGCGGCAAGTCTTGAGTGGCATCAAAACTCGAGCCCACAACTCGATAAAATAAACAAACTCGTGTCACGAATTAGCAATCATGGCCACTTCGCACATCAGTTTTTCAACTTGACCGTTTTCAAAACATACATCAACAGTAAAAGAAAGACTCGCCGCGTAATAAGATTTTCAACACACTTCTTGGCCGTCTGAAATGTATCGAATGATATTGGTCAAAGTTCAAAAAGAAAACTAAAGGGCTGGACTTACTCCCTTAAACATTGCCAAAAAGATGGAAAACCTAAAGAAGAATGGCGAATCATTCGCATTCTATCCAGAATTCTAATGGCGCAAAGATAGGAAGGACCTCGGAAAAGGATCACTATCTATGTCTGTTTCGATGCAATAGACGGACCTCGCCAGTAGACTGCGTCTAATTAATAACGTACAGAGACTAAAAAACCGTAAAAGCAACGATTCTTAAGCGACCCACTTTTATGTATCAGCCGGGCATCCCAGGATTTTGATTACATTTCCTTAAACACATGGCTGAGTGATTAAAAAGTTCCTAAATAATTTTAAAACCGCATTTGCTACCAACACTTTAAGGAAACTTTTAATATCTAAGTAAAAGTATTTTGAAATACTTAGCCGAATTAATACTCTTGATCGACGTACTCAAAAATGTTCTAGTAGATTTTTCATTGAGGGCAATTTAGCGATCTAGCCTAGCGTGATACATCTTTTATTTTTTCCACGGGGCCTTTCAGAGTCTGTAAAAGATGGAAATCTTCACATGAAACGTAGACCCCTGGAAAAGCGACGGCTCAGATTCAGAGATTCATTAAGGCCATATAAACATAGTTTTTAGTTAATATCAGCACCAGAATTCACATTTTATTAATTCAAAATAGGAGTATAAAAACTAAAAATAGGAGTATGCGCGTAAAATGAAAAATAGGAGTATACACTTAAAACTAAAAATAGGATTATACACTTTAGCAGTAAATAATTAGATTAATGTCAAGATCACAGGATTTCTTAAACGCTGGGGGCTTATGTATCGGAGATAAATCATTTCCTAATACATCTTGTTTGTTTTTATGAAGGTAATATTGTCCTTTTAACGTTGTTTTTATAAACTAGTGTTTTTTTAATTCTAATTCTAAGTTCACTATTCGTTTGATTTTATCTGTTTTGGTGATTTATATAGTTGTATAGACTTTTTTTCCTTTAAATACATTACCTTTTGTAGCTTATGAATGCATTGCAATTCACAAGGCATAAAAAAAAAAACATTTAATATTACAATGGTTTAAAATGACGGCATTCATTGGTTGAACACTTGCAGTGTTCTTTTTCTCTTCTAGAAACCAAATCGCCATGATTCATCTTAAAGTTTCCAACGCAACAACCTCTAGACTGGAAGGATAAAAGTAACCACAGCCATTAATAAATAGTCATATATATATATATATTCAACGCATATTACTAAACTGTTACACATGATATTGGTGAATCGCTTGTTGTGTACCATGCTACAAGAAAAACATAGAACATTGGTTTGCATGTTCGATTGAGATGCTAGCTCTAATCCGTTTTTCGAGAAAACTTACCGGAACATCGATTAAGGCTTCTGTACAAAATCTATATTTCTTCTTGTAAAATATTTTTTTAAATAGTTTACAATTATCTGAGTCGTAGAGGTCATTATTTTCTTGTCATTATATTTATAACAAGGAGAGGGCACGACTAAGGAAATTCATTTCGAGTCGAGACTAGGTGTAATAGTAGTACTCCTTTAGTGTGTTCAATCCTCAGTGTAACTCCACCGAATGGCCAGTCAATTCGGAGAAAATAACCTCTAAAATTCATGCTTATAGCTTTTATATAAAATTAAGTTTCAATTTCCTTCACCGGCCCAGTGGCTAGATGGGCAAGTCGTCCATCTTCAATGCGGGAGGATTCGAGTTCTAATTGTGCGAAAAACTTTTTTCTTTAAATTCCTTTAATTATTGTTTAAAATTAACTAAATTTATTTATGAAAGGTTTATTAAATATTAAATGATATTTTGCTGATTATTTTGTATTTTATAAAGTAAAAATAAATAAATAAATGTATTATTTAAAATTATTATTAATAAAATTAATTATTAAACAAAATTATGTAAAATTATTATTAAATAAAATAAATTATTAATTAAAATTACTTAAAAGTATTATTAATTAAAATTATTTTAAAATATTTTAATTAAAATTATTTATTCATTAAAATTATTTAAAATTAATATTAATTGAAAATAATTAATTATTATTAATTAAAATTATTTAAATACATTTATTAAAATATTTAAATAATTTTCTTAAAATTAAATAAAACTTAAAAAGGACTTATTAAACATTTCATATAATTATAAAATAATTTAAAAATAATATATTTTAAAAATTATTTTATATTATTTATAGAATATTTCATTTATAGTACATTGTTTCAGATTATAAAACTATTCGTAAATAATTTTTATGTAAAATATCATTTAATATTTATTATACATTTTATTATAAATGTTATTTATATTTTTATGTAAAATACATTTATTAAACATTATATAAATATTTGTTTAATTACAGTAATTTTACTTTATAAAATGCAAAAAAATTATGTAGAATATCATTTAAAATTTAATAAACCTTTCGCAAATAAATTTATTTAATTTTAAAAAATAATTAAAGGAATTGAAAGAAAAAAAATTACCTCGTGATTCGAACTCTGATCCTTCCGCATTGCAAGCAGACGACTTGCCAATCGAGCCACGAAGCCGGAGAAGGTAGTTGAAATTTATTGTATAAAAGCTAAGAATGAATTTTAGAGGCTATTTTCTCCGAATTGACTGGCCATTCGGCGGAGTTACAATGAGGATTGTACATCCTAAAGGGGGGAGTACTGCAATTACACCAAGTCTCGACCCTAAATGAATTTCCTTAGTCGAGCCTTCTCCTTGTAAGTTTTGCTGTAATATCATATAATATGTACGTCAGTTTAACTAGTATTACCCAGAGAAGTATATGTTATTCATTAGAGATAATAATATATCATTAGAAAAGTATAAATAGGTTCAGGAGATCGAAGGTGGAGTGATTTTAATGAACCAGGAAGAGGGAAACTTAAAAGTGATTGGCATTTAAAAGAAATTCATAATAAAAAAATGTCAGTGTGAGTTATTAACGTTGCTGCATGAAGCCTATTGGCGACCCGTATTAGTATGCTAAAACTCTACAGATTATTGATTTTAAGTTTTTGATATTTCTGAAATCTCTAATTCGTTATCTTTCCAGGAATGTAGCAAAATTGCTATTTTATGTGAATTAGAAGTATGTCAAAATGACTTCTAAAAAAAATCATCAGCTGAACTGCCACGCCTACTTTGACAGATCAAATAGTCAATATTGGCCTGTTCAACATAGAAAATGGTTCCAAAGCCTCTACATTTTTTATTTATTCATACGCAATTAACTATAGATATCAGTATAATAACTGCAAGCTTAACTGTCAAATATGCTAAAAAATACTTTTGGAGCGAAGTTTGTACTTCATGGTTGGAGTTATTTGAAATTAAGTTTTAATCTTTATTTATTATTACTGAAATTAAGCTTAAATTTGTACTTATGTTTAGTGAAATTTACTTTTAATCAATTATTTTATAACTGATTATTTCAACATGACATAACTTAGTAAATTGTTAAACAAGTTTAGAACTATTTGTAGATAGAACTGTGAGAGATGCATAGATGCTGGTAACACATAACTAATATATATAATATAATTATAAATGCTTTAATATAATTATAAAAGGAATTTCATATCAAGTAATGGATAAGTTAGATAATATTTCTTAATTATCTATAATAATGTAAAAACAAGGCTAGTAAGTGGTACAAAATACTTACTTTGACAAGATCAGATTTTTTTAAAATAATTACTGTTTTCTAAAAATTTTACTTTTAAAATTGTTTGTGTTATTTCACCTAAACATGCTGTATGCATGGATATATACTTGCGTATACTGAAGTGGAAGTTTTGAAATATATCTAAAGCATTAAGCTATAAAACAGATTTCGTAACAAAAAAAAATCACAATTTTTGTTAAATTCCCAATTATGTTATACAAAATTTATCTTTTCAACAAAAAGAAACTGAACAATTTATTTTTAAAATTTTATTTAGGTATAAAGATAAATGTTTATTAATATACAGACAAAATTTGTTTAATATGCAAACAAAATCTTGAGTCTTTATGTTTTATAGTTTCTAAGAAAAAGTTACAAAAGACATATTACCATTGTCGTTGCCAGAAGCTTTGTTACATACATAAAAATAAGTTTCAGATTTAAAAACAAAATTTAAAAAAAAACAGTTTTCTTGTGGATGTTTTAGAAATCACTTGTCTAACATACTGAGAAACTTTAATTCTGGTGCTTAAGGAAATTGTTAGTATGTGAACATACAAATCCATACTGAAAAAAAAAAACTTTCGAATTGTATAATTCCATATTCTTAAATCATTACTTTTAAGTATTGATACATTATTTATAAGGTATTCATGGTGTTTTATGGTCACTTTTGATGTGGGTAATACATCATAACTGAAAATTTTTATAAGATTAATACAGAATTTGACAAAAATGCTGTGTAAATGCTACTAAATATCTCGTTAGATAAAAACTGAAAAATGCTATGTATGTATTTACTGAACACAATTTAAGTAAAATAGGAAAAAAGTCTTAAAATAAATTGAGAAGATAATGTTTAATAAAATAGGGAAAATATTCTTAACGTGCAAAGGCTCCCTCTCCACTGGGGGTATTCAACGGCACAAGACTCGAACTCATGACATGCTAGCCAAGAGTCCATGATCTTGACCACTAGGCTACCGCGACTGCTTAAAAATTGACAAATATGGAAGGCAGAGAACAAAATAGCGCATCCCAGCTCAGTGACTTTTTGCATCTGTTTATGTAAAAAAGTATATTAGAAACACGTTCAGGGAACAAGGACGACACCTGTGCTGCCAACTTTCTTCCCAAAAAATCTTGAGATTCATTTATAATTAATGTACAGTAACTTTATCAATCTTCACAATGAGTGAAACGGAATTCGAACCCAAGAAGACGGTCCCGGTAGCCTAGTGGTCTTGATCACGATTTCGTGACCGGCATGTCGATAGTTGGAGCTTTAGGACCTCTGTGTTGAGAGGCTAATGCTCGTTCAATTTGTTGTGGCTCAAAGATCCTCAAGTGATAAGAGTGTTGTGCCCTCTCAAATGTGATTCTCGTTATTTAGTCGTGGTTTAAAATGATGTCCCTGCGAACAATTTTCGTGTTGTTCGACTTTAATTAAACCCTTTTTCAAACCCAAAATATCGTTGGACAAGAGGTCAGCTGGGGGTAGATTAACATTTCAAATTAAAGAACTGCAATAACGATCGAACAGTTGCATAACAGCTTCAAAAATAGATGCAAGTTTTTTCGGGGAAATATGAATAGAATGACTGGAGACAATAAAAGAGTCACGTTTGGAAAAACAGAATAAGTCAAGAGGAATGTGTATTATTTTGTACTAGAGTCACCCAATCCAAGATTTTAAACCACACTCCTTGCTTCAGTATCATCCTCAAGACTTGGACTGAGTTTAAAAAATATGTTTCTAATTGGACGTCACTCTCTTGAATCCGTGCTGAATGATGGGTGTTGATAAATGAATAGAGCCATCTGGTCATCGTGTGCCGCTGCACGAACAATAATTACAATATTCTATCATCTATCTGACTGATGTCCGTGGCAATAGCTCTTATCCCACTTCAATTTAACAAACTAGACAAATATTTGTGATTTCTAATGCCAATTACAATTTTCAAGATTAGTAATAATAAGTACATAATAATAGTAAATATATAATGTACTTAATAATAATTCCATAACAATTTCAAATACTTATATTAACAAATCTGGGAAAATTATAAAAAAATGATAAAGGTTGATAAAAAGTATTTTTAATTCCACTGTATGAAAGATCAAACAATTTCTTCTATCTACAGATTTTGAAAATCTGTTCATATCTTTAGACATGAATGATATGTGATTAAAACACACTTTTACAATTTTATAAAAATAATATACTTAAAAAAATGTTATTCCTTATTATTAATTATCTTATACAAATACTACAAGAGAATTACTTCTATTATAACAGCAATCACCTTCAACAAATTCAAGACTTGTCACAGATAGTAATTGTGTAGCCAACTTTTGTTTTAAATAGCTCTCTCTATATCACCAATACTTCATTTTATTTTTTATATATATATAAATGAAGTATTTCTGAAAAGAAATGTAAGAAATTCAGACCAAATATTTTAATCCACACTACCATGACCTAACCCATACAAATAATAACACTGATCACGCAAATTTTCTAGATATTAAAAGATAACGTAGAGATTTCTAATATTTATATAATAAGAGAGATTTTCACCTTAATATTAAATTACCTTATTGGAAAATACATTTATCAATTTTCAGAAACATAATAATGAATTACATACAACACTATGGATTTCTAAATTTAAATAATTAGAAGAATAGAAAATGACCTCATTAAATACTGCTTAGAGCAAATTTGCCCAATTAATTTTATTAACAGTTATCTGTATGAATAAATTTTTAATTGTACAGATTGGATTGTTATTTTTAGATCATTAGGATGCTTTTATTAATTAACATAATATCCATATTTCCAAGAATATGCATTTAATTACCTCTCTATTCAGTATATAGCTTTCAAAAATATATTACAATAAACTCTCCCACTCTACCGTAAGTATTATAGTATAGATCAGTGGCGCACACAAAGGGGGGTCCTGGGGGTTCAACCCCCAAAAAACCCCTTGATTTTTTTCCCCGATTGACTATAATTCTAAGTATATAGCACGTAAAATTTAATTCAGTATTTGTTATTAATGATTAACTTTATTAATTAATGCTAATTAGTTATTCAAAAATTAGTTTTGTACTGTGTTTTGAACCCGAAAATCAACAAAATCAAAAGGAGCATGATACAAGAATGGTGAACTTTCGACCCCGGACCCCCCCTTGAAAAATTCCTGTGTGCGCCACTGGTATGGATAGTTACAAAAATATTCTTAATGCATTCGCTGTAATTTTAGTATATTAGCTTCATATTTTTAGCTTATAATTATTTCAGTAAAAATAATTTTATGTTTACAGCTAATGCTACATTTCAGCTTTAATCTTGAATCTTTGAATATGTATTTGGATCGTTAAATCAGGCAATAACTTGTTTAGTTATTTTTGATTCATGTATGGAAAAAAATGCACTGTTTTGAATTCATCTTTAAGGTGAATTACTTTTTCAAATATATGTATTTATTAATATTTATTTTTATAATGCTTCATATAATTTACAGGATTTGACTCAGTATCATGAACAGAAAGAGGGTGGGGATGTTTGACCAAAAATCTGGTTAACACACAAATTTTAGAAGCATTTCTTCGTCAGCGTTCATTCTTCTGTACGTGATTCCAAAATCTTAATGATATTTTTTATCTTTAGAATTCAAGTCAACTCGATATCTAAGGTAGAGTTTACTTTTAAAAAGAAATATACACTTCAAAGATATCAAATAAAACACATAATAAATAGCCTGACGGTTAGAAATGCGCTAATGCAGCGCATAAAAAAAATGGTTCCCAAAATTCGTTCAAGGTGATAGAAAAAACATTTATCTCCCTTTTAGATACTTATTGGCAATAACCTATAAGCAGTTCAACACCATATCTTATTTACCTTATCCAAAAATCATCGTGAATTTCCTCAATTCTACGACTCTATAAATTTCAGTGTATGGAAATGCAATTTTAATCATCTAGATGCCTTACGACATTGGTTATAAGACTTTCCTCTGAACTGTAAACATGACCAACACTTCTCGTCTTTATCTGCTTAGAATCCACAGTTTCTCATTTTGCTAGCAGCAATTTTATCTTTCTCTAAGTATGTACTCATACATCTACCTGATAAGACCGTTTCTCATCAGATAAACAAAAGCAAGTATTGGATTCAATTCCCTTTCAGAAATGTGTTTAGTAATCTGTAAGCATGGGAAAACTAAATAGGAGAGACGTGAACAGCAAACAATGTGCGTAATTTAGATTTAAAAGTCACAGCAATAGGATTTTATCTATGTAATCGTCCAAAAATATGTACTGTAGATAAAATATATGGGAGAATGGAATTTCTTTTCATCTGAAATAAGTAACACTAGCAACAACAACAAAAAAGGTCCATTGGCGGTAATTCAGTTGAGTTATTTTATAAAACTCTTGCAAAATATTGGCGCGATTTCAGTTGGTTTCAATAAATTCGAATAATTCATAATTAATTTAATGTGTTTGTGGTGGAAATTAATAGCAGGATTCCTTATAGTTTTGTCCCTGCTTCATTTTAATCGAGTTGCGGTAAAAAAAAGAAATCGGATTTTGCTTCGATTACAAAATTTATTTAAGATACATTTACGATCGATACAGATTTTCATCCATCGCTTCCCAACTTTTCCTGAACTGAGCTCGGGGCAGGCGAAACGTACCTCCTGGCTCGTCCCAAGTGTAGCTCAAGCACTGTGAACATTTGCACTGTACACTCGGTATTTTCAAAATCATTCCGCATGTATTTTGTACTGTTTCGAAGGATTTTGCTTACTTCTCAAGTTAAGCATAAAAAAATGGACAGATCTTTTATCCATAATCCCGAAATAAAATAAGCCTGGAAGGGGTTATAACGTTCGACAAAATTCTGTACAAAATATTTATCTATAAAATATAATTATAATATTTTAAGTAGAATGTAATAACTATAAAACAAATTTTAAAAGAAATCCAAATTTATCAAGTTCTTATCAGTCGACTCTACTTGTTTATGAGCTTCTAGCGAAAAGCCTCATTGTGTGAGTGTGTGATACTTTATTTTAAAAATAAATATTTCAGCTATTATACGTTCTCAAAAATAACGCTGGGGAGATAAATTTCATACTTTCTCCTAAAATCAATATTAATCACACGATACGTAAACATAACCATTGAATGGTAGATTTTTTTAATTTTATGAATATTAATTCACTATGGCATAACACCAGTTTTCAGCATAAATTTTTGAGTTACAAAAAAACCATAAACTATCACTTCGTTAAGGGATTTATCATTTCGTTTTGAGACAGAAAGAGGTGTATCTTTTTTTTTTCTTTCGTAAACAGTATCCAAATAGGATGTGAATAAAATTTGTGTTATCATTTGGATTCGAATTTGCTAATTGTTTTCCTTCAGCCGTACGACACAATTAATTTTAAACATAGAAACGGTGGTGCTTATAAGCGACTAAATAAATTTTTGACACAAATATCCGAACAAAAATGCAAATAAAATAGAACATTTAAATCAAAACTGCTTCTCTCTAAATGAAGTGATGATAGAATGTGCAAGATTATAGAAAAGCATTTGTTCTAAGAGTAACGAAAAAAAATCGATTAGTGATCATATTCATTAAAGAATCAACAAATTGTTTAGAAGTGCGTTTATACTGCGTTATATATATATATATATATATATATATTTAAATCTAAACTGAAGAATGACAAACAGCAAGAAATTATTTTAAAAAGGATTACGAAAAAATACTGAATGTTAAAAAAATAATTAATCCAAATATATTCAATTTTTGATAAATGATTAAAATACATAAAAATATCGGTCTATATATATATATATATAATTATAGTATATAATACTATCGTAAATCATTTATTACATTTATAAATACTTAATATCCATATTTAAAGTAGAAAAAATATTCTTTAAAGCTACTCACAGGAAAATAGTTTTGATTTAAAATGTTTTACAATTTTTAATGATTTCAACCCAGTTCATTTAGCTGAATATGAAAATTTTAAACACACATATATATATTCCCATGGAAAGTACATTATAATTATTTTCGTTTTTATCGACACGTGATGAAAATTTGCTTTGAACAATCATCCTTAAATTGCAAAAAAAAAAAAATGTATATATATACTGAAATGCTTTAATTGCTACTCGATGGAATTTACAAAATTACATTCAAATCCAAAGAATGAAAATGAGCACACTATTAGCTACAGAAACTAAAAAGATTCACGCGAAAATGTTAGTAAAATAGAAAGGGCTCTCTTTCCCACTCTAAGCAATTTTTAAACTTCAATCCGTACTTGTGAGGTTGCAGGAAGGGAAAATATGTAAAAACTATCTGTACGGTGGAGGTGGAATCCAACGTGAGTCATTAAAACTCAATTACAGAGAAAATGTATTCGCGTGAGCTTTTAGCACAGTTTACAGACAAGACACATTTTTTTTCAACAACGAGACAGCTTTGCAGACAGTTAAAAAATGCACAGCGGTTTGTCATAAAAATCACGAATCGCCTTTGTAAGTTACTACATGAAACACGTTGTGGGAAGAATAATTAAACGCTTTATTATTTTTTGAAAAAATAAATATTCAGTTAATTTATAAAATATGATAAAATATCAGTATTCTTATAAAACGTCCATCTTTGTTCTTTACGAATAATTAAAGGAAAAAACAATGAGTCTTCGTGGATTTAAAAATACAATACACCATTCAAAGATGTTGTTTAAACAGAAACGAAGGATTATAGATTTTCATTCATACAAATAGTTCGATTTTGACGCACAACCACAAGAAGTTACTTAAATAATAGTCAGTTTATTTAGATGGAACTAGGGCAAAAAAGTGCAATTGCTAGGAAAACATTATACTGAAATCCACTTTTTAAAGTTAAATCAATTGATTTTTTGTGAATGAAAAAACTAGTAAATGCAGATAATAAAGCCTTTCTAAAACAGAAGAAATATTTTTCGATAGAGTATGCAACAGCTTGCAATCACTCGGAACTTAAAAAATACAATTCACAGTACAACTGATTAAAAAATATTTGGTTGTTATATTGACACAATCATTATAAAGTAGTATGTTTTCAGCTATAAAGGAATTATCGAGAATCATCATCCAGATCAAATGAACTTTGACAAAAACGAAAATATGTAATCAAGTATAAAATAATAAAATACCGAAAATGTAGAGAAGTACTAGTACTAGAGAACGATTGTGTAAGGCGTTAGAATTTGAAAAAAGGCACATGAGATAGCAGTAGAGTAACAAAAAAAAGTGTTATTCATGCATCAAAATCTCTTCAAATGTAATTCGATTCATAATATATTCTACAAACGAGCGATTCATGAAAAACGTAACTATTTTTAACTGTTATCATACAATCATGATCACATTATTGCGCGCGTTGCCGTCATTTTAAACTGATGGATTCTAAGGGGGAAATGACGGAGTCTCAGAGAAATCATCTTTCGTAAATGAGAATTCTGCTTTGAGGAATTTTAGAAAGGGTTGACGGAAACAAAAAAAATCCATACTTTTTTAACTATAATAGGAAAATATTTTTCTTTTACTAATATTTTTATCATCTATACATCTTTCAAAAAACTAACATTTAACTTTTGCCTTGTTAAAAGTCTTATCCATCCGAGAAAAACAAAATAAAATGAATAAGAAAAGCCAAATAATAAAGATTCTTTAAATAAAATATTCTACATTATTGATAAACCAGTGCAAAATATAACGAGGAACATTCACAAACAACTAATTTAAATTATATACTTCTTCTATAATATTATTTTACATCACTTATGAATTGAATAATATTAATGTAAAACTATGACTTGTTTCTGCTTACACAAACATGGGAATGCACACACACATTGCATAAACGCGATTAACAATTTCTTTTTTTATATAGCTTTCGTGTAGTTCTAAAAATAATTTATGCAAATCGTTATCACCATTATACGTGACTCGATTTAAATTTAAATATTTTAAGCAAAGTAAAGCAATCATTTTAATCTTTCAAGCATGCACTGTTAGCAACTCTTGATTTTAAATTCCAAACGTTTGTTTTACTTGCCTAAAGATTGCAAAAGTGTTTAATTGATATCTTGGCATTTAAAAAAATCACCCACTTCAACAGATGAGATGAAAATTGTTGTCATTCATGGAAATTGTTTTTTTACATTGCGATCCATTTTACTCTTCGTACTGGGAAAAATGTATAGATAAATAACTTATCACTCCTACAAAGACAACGCTGTTGCAAGTGCTTTCCTATTGAAAGATGGATTTTTGAAAATCGGTTGACGATCATGCTAGACCGTTCCCCCGGTGATAAAAACACAATTGATAACACATAAACAGCGGAGAAATTGCAAAGGAAAACTTTTCTGAAAATAGCAATGGAAACGTTTTGAAAGAACCATTAAACGGCCAAATATGCTTCGTTAACTTTGAACTGTGATGGGGTCGCGACACCTTAACTAACCAAGGTCAAACATAATTAACGTTATTGAAAAAATTTGTAACAGAGAATATCTCGGTTTTTGATTTTTATGTGATTTTGTTAACATCACTCTCTAAAGCAATGTGATGGTCAATGCGACGGATTCATCCTTTTCAAGCCACGAGGACGACACCTGAGATGGCACACTACATTTCAAACAGCTACGGGAGGATTCTGTAGATATATAGAACTTGGGTTCCTTAAATCGATTTTAGTGACACTAGGGCTCAAACTCGTGATTCAACAAAGCCGGCCATGAGCCGATCGCGACCGTGACTCGCCATTGAGGCAACAAAAATATTTCGGACGAATGATTCACGTCGCACTGTTAAACTACACCAGGGCTTTGGGTGACCAAAAATGTTTCAGAGTTTCTCACAAAAGTCTGTAAATTTCTATTTTTGAGCTAGCGAGATCAGGTCTTGGTCACGAACTCAGCACCTTCTAGACGAATTGCATGTTCGAGTTTTTATTGTGCTCAAGATATGCTGAGTAGATGGGTTGCTACATCATAAATCAGTTGAAGTTTCGAAACCTCCCGTTGGTGTTGCGTCAAGTGGGTTGCTAGCCTGGTGAACGCTTTTTAATATTAATCTTGGAAATTTAAGGACCGAATGTCTACAAGTTTCCGCGTTCAGAGAGAGGACTTGATCGCTCTTCATTACGAGTTTGGATGATTGGACTTCCGAAAAATGAAAGGATCTATTGTTCACCAAGACCCAAAAGCCTGCTTTGATACAATATAAAAGTTTACAAAGGATATGTAACAATTCCAGATTCAAGGTATATCATTACTTGCCAGCACGTCGTAGCTCTAATGTGATAGAATGTAATGTCAACTTAACTAAACATTTTGAATTAATTATTGAGGGAAATTGAGTATTGCTTAGATTGAATTCATATTTCTCTCAAAGACTATAGCCGAAGGATTTGTAAAAAAAGGAAACACAGAAGAACGAATGGGGTGAGGTATCGTTCTTCCTAGGCCCGAAAATCGCTTCAAGTGAACAATCTAGGGGGAACGTACTCCTTAATTTTTGCTCCTTTCATTGATTTCTTTGCAACAAAACACGCACTCGGTTTCGAGGCAATGCACTCACTCCGTATGGTCCATGGATTTCTACTCGAACACTTTAGGTAAAAAAAAAAATTATACTTGTTACTTCAACCCCCTTTCATCGTCTAAATCAGGCGTCGGTAACCTGTAGCACAGAGTGGAATTCTCAGAAGTACACTTCGAACGTGTCAATCTTTCGAGTGGATTGAAAATGATAATTTTGAAATGGAGCTTATTGAATGAACGTATTCAGAAATATGGACAGTATAGTTGAAAGAATTACTAAAGAATCTGAAAATCAACTCTAACGGTAAATCGAAAGCTATTTTAAGATTTCGGATGTTATTCTGCTTTCGCTTCTACAACAAATCTTTTCTTACATGAAAACTATTTTGAGTCTGCAAAGAATTTTAACAACTGAACGTTCAGTGTCGAGTCAAGTCGAAAGCCACACTTATTATTGATATATGATATAAAACGATGCAAGGATAAGGTTTGCAATGGGGTTGTGAGCAGCCTAGTGGTTAGAGCATCTGACTCCAGACCGGAAGGCCTGGGTTCGATGCCACGAAATACCCTCTGAGTACACACGGAGTACGTGCTCGTTAGTCATTGGGTCTGAAAATCTTGTGAACTGTATCACGAGTGCAAGTGACAGGAGAATATTTCCCTCCCCTTCAATTCCCTGCCTAAATTGTGGAGGTGGAGATTGGTGGTATCGCCATCTATCGTCCCTTCAGGAATTTCGCCGAACTAATTCGTACTTTCACCTGTATGGTGCTCAAGGTCAACGACAGGCGTACTTTTAGCCCCTTGCCACGATGACTACGTCAGACAGGGGGCATTAAAAACAAGAATAGGTTTGCAATAAAATATTTATTTTTTAACTATATTGAAGGAATATTTATATGTTTTGTTTATTTCTTATTTTAATAAATATATATGTTTAAAAAATACATAACATATGTACGTTTTATGTAGAAGGAATAATTGTATTTTGCATGTTTTGATAAATATTTTTAAAGGATGTAAAAACTAATAATTAAAAAACTCAAAATCTGCATTTTTGATCTCTGCTCCTTGTGCATGCATTGTCACTAGAATCCCATTGTTACAAATGTTTCCTTCAGTGTGGCACGTGGAATCCTATTGGTTTGGCCCACCACGCGTACACAGTTGCCAACTTCTGATCTAAGCGATACTCCGTTCAACAGCTACCAAGAAAGGGAACTGAATTCGGACGGAAATCTTGTTACCTATTTAAAACACCCTCACATATTAAATACACGGCTGACAATAACGCATCTGTAATGCATCAATACACTAGGGGTTATGCCATTTCAGAGGGATGCCGAACACACTTAAGAAATGAAAAAAAGCTGTCATTCATTAAGCACTCCTTCTGGCGGAAAGAAACGACAGTTTTGATTCCTGAAAAGGGTCAAAAGCAAAGAACTGAAAGCATTAGTCTAATGTACTAAACTGTTCCAATCAATCGGGACAAACATGTTTTTCTTGTTTGAGTTGGTATGTGATAACTAGTGATGTCCTGAACCACCTCAAACACGTTATATCTGCTTTTCGGTAGTGCGACAGATCGACTTTGACTCTATTATAATCATTTTAATGTATCAGGAGCTCAGTTGTGAGCCTTTCAGTGTAACAGTTGGTCATATTAAGTTTGCATTCTGTATAAGACGTGTTACTTTTACTGGTTCAAAGATGATAATACTCAGAGGAACCGTTCTAAAATGAATCAATGAACACACTTCTATGACTGTGAAACATATAACTATGGCACCGGTGTGATCGAATTAAGTGTTTAAGAACAATTCAAAATTCTGACTCGTCGTTTCCAAAAAGAATGAGGGGGCAAGTGAAAAACTACTCCAAGAATTGATAAAATTTTAGTAAAAAGTAGCAAATTAAATCCAAGAAAGACAAACAGAACATTGAAGGGATTTAATGGATAATGGTGGTTAAGTGAGTACCTAAACTGCACGGAAAAGGATTCTGGAAGGTGGTCTTAAGGGAACAAGACTAAAGAAAAAAAACTCTTTCTAACTCGGAAAATGACGAAAAAACGTTTAACATGGGCCAAAATATACCGACCATAGACTATTAACGACTGGAAGAAGGTGATTTTGAGTGATTACACATTTATTTGTGCAGGGATATAAATCAAGTGTAGTTAGACTAAGTGAAGTTGAAACTTTGTTACCAGATCATATCCAACAGATTGTAAAATACCCTTCTAAACAGATGTTTGGGTTTTTTCACAACAAATGGCCCTGGAAGCTTAATTCCTCTTAAATGCATGATGAATTATATCAAATTTACAGAAAGGTTATGGCAGTAGGATTGTTTCATTCATGGAAATATTTGATGGAACATTTCAACATGAATTTGGTCCCTTGTCACGATTCGAAATTGGTCCATACTTTTATGCGGAAAATAAAAGTGCTCGATTGGCTTGAAAATTCCCAAACTTAAATCCTATTCAAAACTGATGGCATATTCTCAAGTATCGTTTCGCTAAGATGAATCGCACGAGAACAGAGCAAATGGTAAAAAGGGCTCTACTAGTGTGTTTCCAAGATGCGGAAAAAGAAAATATGTGTGCTACCCTAGTGGAGGCAATGCCAAGATGGGTTGGAAAGGTCATTTCTGCTAAAGAAAGACATTCTTCATACTTATATACAGATTTTTCAGTCTATTTAAGGTATGTTACGGTAAAAAGCTAAGGTTTTAGAAAAAAAATCACATTTTCCCATTTGTTCTAATTAATTCGAACAGGATAGTATAATTCGAAACTAATATTTCCTTTTGTATCCCACATTTGACATCCCGGAAGTTCCGCGGTATTAATTCTAGTCATTTAAGAAGCACTATTTTTAAAATATCAACAATTTAATATTTTAATTCTGATGAGTGGATAAATTATTTATTAAGAGGTCCGTTATCTATGACCTTAAATTTTTCATCAATATAAGCAAAATAAGCCCTGATTATTAAAACAAATCCACAAACCCTGTTATAAAGGTCCACTATATGCACCATTTGTTTATGTTTTATAAATTTTTATTCAATGTATTCTGCAGTGTGTAATATATTTAAGGTGAAGGGAAGCCATAACAATAGAATTACGAGGTCGTCGAATACTTAGCATATAACCTGATTTGTGTAAACAATGTGGTGATCTCTTTCTCGCGAAACGCGTTACAGGAGAAAAATAACCAAACTAAACACGTCAAGTGAGTTAAATTTTTAAAAAAATCAATTTATTGATTTGTTCAGAATGAAACTTAATTTGTTTGCAGTAAAGATTTATTTGAATACCAATAAAAGGCCTTGGGATGTTAACACAATTAGATCCTTCGGATGGATAACTTTGTAAAATATAAACATCAGGATAATATTTATAGGAGAGTAAACATTCTGAAGGTTAAACTATACTTCCTGTAAACTATCACAATATTTTTGTCCTTAATCGGCACATGAGCATTCCCCCTCCCCCTCTCCCCTGTTTTGAATAATAACATCTTCAACTGGGTTTAGACTGCTGCGGCTGTGAGTTAATAAATGGATACCTAAAATTTATTTACACAGAAAGTTACTTACACATCACATACTTTACATAGAACTATTGAAAGAGCTTGTGGCTCTTACAATGTGACATAATGTTGAAGCTCAGGTGTTAGTCGTACTCAGTTTTTTTTGTACTCAATCGTAACAATGTTCACACACTAAACATTACCATTTTCTAATAAATGTCAATTTTTTTGCTACTTTTTATTTTTGAAGTCTCAGTAGGAAACGTGGTCTGTTTCAAGAAAGATAATGTTTATTAAAGTCGCACTCAGAAGCTTATTTTTGAAAGATTGATGTTTGCAAAGTAATTCACTCTTAACTATATTTTAACTCTGTATACAAAATCGAATATTGAATAAAGTTTTCTGAAGAATTCATTTGTCTCGAGAGTGGAACGAGCTACTGTTAATTAAGATACAAATACCAAAGAAATAAAATAATTCATTCATTTCTCTTGTACAACGGATACTTTTGGATTAACAGTATTGAAAATATTTAAATAAAATTTACAGCGTTTCAATGACCTACCAATGAAAGTTTCCATTGTTAAATAAAACATAATGCAAAATATATTTAGAATTACAAAATTTTCAAACAAAAAAAATCATTCCGTTTGTTAGTCACTCAAGAAAAATGCTCAATATATATCATTGTCTAATAGTATTAGGAAAATGATTTGCAAAGTATTTATTTTTATTTATGAGTTCAAATCATAAGGGATTAAGTCTTTTACTCATTCATTAGATCTCCACCTTCTATGAAATGTATTGCTTGTTATTAATTTTAAACATATCACTCATTGCATCAACCCTCCAAAATATATTGAACGCAGATTTTAGTAGACAACAAATATTCATGCTTAAGCATAAATTTGTAAAAGAATTTCTTGAATTCGGAAGTTCTAACAAAAGTATCTATTCAAAAAGAGCTTATAAATGAGACAAATTCCATGGAAATATTGGACAGTACATAAAATAATATGAAAACAAAAAATGTGTATTAAGACAAAAGAGCATTCTCCAAAATTTGTTTTGAATGAAACATTTAAGAGATATGTAGGATTACGTGTATTGAATACTCAGAAATGAACAGATAAATATTATTATACACAATTTGTTAAAAAGACCAAACGACATTTTAATTAGACATTAGCTCTAAACCTAGAATGAACATGTTGAAAACAAAGTAAGGTTCTGTACTTACGTAGGATATCATGGGGAGATTTAAGGAAGCCGACACTGTTGCCTCCACTTCGCACGAATTTTCGGGTCCAAAAAATGCAATGACACCTTTGCGCCACATGTTGATGACCGCATTGGTGCCCTCTAAGGTCTCACCTTTGGTGTCTTCGAAAATAAATTGTAGCGTGTGGTTCTCCGGCAAAATGCGTTGCTCGTTGACCTGCTTCACGGCGTAGGTCATGGCACCACTGATGATGTGACCTTGCCGATTCTTGCCATGGTACCCGAAAATGTTGGCCAGGTAACCAACGGTCAGGTTGGTAGCGGACGCGGACACAACGAACGCACAGCATAACAGAAGACTGACCAGTGGACGAATGCTCGAGGTACTCATGAGTTACTTGGGAAGGGTGATGGAATGCAACAATGAAGACAGGTGTCACGTTTGAGTCGACTCATAGTCCAAGAGAGCAGTTCCAGCGGAATGTTTTCGAAACACAGCGATTGGAAAGGAGTACGACATGCAAAAAGGACACTTTCTTTCAGTCAATAGAAAAATTGCACGCTTTGATTTTCTCACTTGGATCAAAACGGATTCAGTGGAAGCCGATATTTGAGCAAATATTTCTCCACAGAGGTCAACAATCCAACTCCGTAGAATTGTTTAAGTATAACCCGGTTTTCAGCAAGTCTTGATATAAATATACACACACTCCTGTTTCAAGATCGGTATAAAACACGAATTAAGTTTGAATTCAGAATTATTTGAACACAGTGAATGACAACTTTTAAGTAATGCCAGGCCGATAGGTAATCGTACGCACTTGAAATTTAACTTTTTCTTCGCTTTTTGGCACAATGCAATATAATTGACCGTGAGCTTCTGAGTTAAATACTGTACATTAGAATATCCACGAAAAAAATTAAAACCGCTTAAGAAAATAAAAACTTTTAAGGAATCTATTCAATATGGAATTGCTTTCGAAACTTGACATTCACATATTTTCTTCATTAAGTAATACTCTTCCAAAAATGATCAGATTTCTGAACACAAAAATTTCGAATAGATATCCTTATATTTCATTACACACAAAAAAATCCTCTCAGCTCATGTCTCACTTCGGGAAATCAATCACCGAGTTTCATGGCGAATTAGAACACATATCGCAATTTTTCTCTCGTGTCAGAAGGAATTACGAATAAAATCTCGGCACCACACCTACAGCGAATTGGCATTCCGTCGCAAACAAAGCAACGACATCGCGGGTAAACAACTCTGGATTTCGTAACAGATGGGAGTAAAAGTTGTCGACACTTGTTGCTGCACGGTGTGTTTGTTGTAAAAGAGAGAACGCGAGAGAAGCGATGGTGCTTTTTCCTCCTGCGGCACCGGTATGACCCGCGTGAGTCGGGAGCAGCTTCCTGAGTGCGGCGGTCGGTCCCTGCGCCGCTTCTCAGGCGCACGTGAGGCGCGGTTACGTCACCCTCCCCGACACGTGGTTGGACGTTCGTCGTGGGTCGGGACCACTCAGGGCGCGTCGCTCTTCAGAATGGAATAACTTTCTCTCATCTACTCACTCTCAGAGAAACATTTTTTTAACAGATAGAGATGTGTTTAAAATATGAAAATAAAAGAATTCGAATAAAGGTAAACTTTTTTTAAAAATATATATATATATATTTAATAAAGTATTTTACCAATAATGCAATATTTATTAAAATATATGAGGAAACTAATTTTTTTTGCAAAAGAAAACGCACTTAGATTACTTTAAAAGTAAAAATCATTTGTTTTCCCATCGAAAAATTTCTGGACATGAAACAAATATGTAAAAAAAAAAAAAGTTTTCCGAAAACTTCTGGACAGAAATTTAAGATGTTTTCCTACCTTCTGGGGCAATAGAAATCTTATGGATTCAATACAAAATTGTTATACGTGGTTTTTAAAAATGTATTTGCTTGCTAAAATTGCACTTTACCCCAAATACTTTTGCGCGTGTCACAGCTCTACTTTAAATCAGTATCTGTAGACGTCTAGGGGCTCACTTCCTTTTTAAAAACTGCCATTGCATTGAAAACATTGTAGTTCTGAATTGCTTCAGAAGCAGAAAAAAAATCTTCAACATTTGTACCACCTCACATATCTAATGATCAATAAAAAAAAACTAGAAATTTACAATACACTGAGAGACAGTGGAGTAACGTACACCCCCGCAAACCCCGCACTACAGGGAGGGGGCAAAGATTGACTGACACCAAGTACATGTTTAACTAGTTTATAAAATTTCAAAGACAAAACCTGACTTTGCAGAGGGGACTTAATATTCTAAGCTACGCCACTGCTGAGAGAGTCATCCGTTGAATTAAACTCATTTGAATATTTGAAAAAAAATGTCATTCTTTTCATAACTTTTTGGTTTATGGAGCATTGTTAATGTATGCAGCTCTCTCTCTCTCTCTCTCTTTTTAGCATGTGTGCTTAGATTTTTATCAAAATAAAAATATCCGGATTGCATTCTTAAATTTTCTTGAATTAAATCTTTTTTTTTTCTTTTTGGTATATGATCTTGAATGGAAGCTTAAGCGATATACACAAAAAGTTCATTTAAATTTTAGAAATTCATAAAAAAGGTAGAAATGGAAATTAAAAAGTTCGATTTGCAAGAAATTCGGATATTTTTTAAAGAGAAAAGTATTTTTATTTAAAAATATCACTGGTAGAGGGCGCTGACAATTTGAAACACAAAAAAGTATGCTCCCATTAATTTATTCTTCCAATAACACATCCAGAACATTGTCCGATACAACTAAGGCAGCCAAGTGATTTTCACCCTCGACCAAAGGTAGCCAACAGGAATCGGATTGTCATACTATGAAGGTGCATCATTCTGTACGAAAAATATTTATAGTGAGTGTTATTAATGTTGCACTATAAAATCTGCATGAGGGCTATTGGTAACGGACCTCGTAATTTTGGACCATGGTCAAAGGACGAGGACAAGATCTGAGCTGGAACCACTTTCTCTTCACTTCCGTACCACATCAATGGGCGAGCGTTTGAGTTTCGATAGATTTAGCGGCATCAGTCCTCTACACGGTGAGCCTTCAAAGGTAATAGGCTCGAATTCATGACACACCAGGCACGAGTTCGTTACCTTGGCCACAAACATTATTACAGATAACACACTTTGATTTAATGTGGACACACGACTAAAAATATTTTTGCTGCTGAGAAAAAATCCGTCTATTTTTGAGCCTTTAAAGTTCGTACAAACTTTTTTCGTGTACCCCGTATATATAGTATAAGCAATATATTTTTTTTCGCTATTATATTTAACTATTAAAATATTTTCACGATTATTTCTGAATTGATTGTTTGATAGTTTTATTTAAGTGGAAGAGATTGCAAAATGGATATAACAGCTTGTTTTCCTTCTTCATGCTATCGAAAAACTTTTCAAGTACCGTTTTCTAAATATTCATTAAATGATTTAAAATAGGTTTATTTTTGAAATAGAGAGAACTATTGAAATGTTTTGTACCTACTGTATTTTAAATTAAACACGCAATTTTAATTAACAAATTAAATAGATTCATTTTTCTTCTTTAACATTGAATAAATTAACAAAAGTTGAAAAAATGAAGTTTTTGTTGGGGTGAAGCGAGTGAACTTTTTTTCTGGCAGAAGGATAACTGTGTGCCCCGCCCACGCGCGTTTTTCCCGCTTCACTCCTACGCATTTCTTCTACGGGGTTCACTAACTGACCAGTTGCTGTATGCTTTTGGGTCAGACTTGCTGTGTGCAGTTTCCGTGATCATTTTTCGTATTTGTATATAAATAAATGTGCTGTCCCGAGATACCTAAGTGGAAGTAATTTCACAAAAAGAATAATAAGTGGTAGCAGGGTGCGGTTAAGCTGTGTGGTGTGTTAGTCAACTTTGTGAGCGTTTAAACCTTTCTACCTACAATGGATAAAATAACAATTCCCGATTTAAACGGAACGAAATATTTTATTTGGGTGCTTAAGATGAAAACTGCCCTTAGCGTAAAGAGATTAGACTCTCTAATCATAAACAAAAAACCTGGAGACCTTAGCCGTAAGGATGAGATTGAGTGGCAAACAAAAAATTTAGATACTATATCACATATAAAGTTATCGCTCGCAGATGAACAAACGTTGCAGTTCGCGGCGGAAGACAACGTGAAAGTGCTGTGGGATAAAATTAGAGCGGCTTTCAACAGCCGAGGTGAAGACCGAAAAATTGACGCGAGCAATGAACTCAAAAACATCGTCATAAAAAGCGGCGAAACTGCAGGAGATTATATTGCAAGAGCGCGGGGGATATCGACCTAGTGTCACTCCCTAGAATTGGACGTGTCGCCGAGGGAATTGGTCTACCATACTGTTAGAGGATTAAATGGAAAATTCTCCAAAGGGCGCGATATTTTAAAAACTCATAGAGAAAAAAACACGGAGGAAGTTCTCCAAATTCTGAGGGAAAAAGAAACAAATTCCAGCTTGTCAATTAAAACTCGTATGGCTGGGATTAATGCTGAAGGATTTTATTCCAGGAGAAAAATGAAAAGCAAACGAGACTTTGTTATATTTGTAAAAAACAGGGTCACCAGGCAAAGGATTGTTACTATAGAAACAAGAACTCTCCAAGTACAAGCCAAAGGAATATAACACAAAGAAACAATTCGTCTAGAAATGGACCCGTATTTACAGCTTCCCATCGAGAAAAAAAACTTTGTGACAATACCTAGATCCTGGATAGTGGTGCATCCTGTCATACGGCTAAAGAATCTGTGTGGTTCAAGAATATTAGTCCAGAAGTAATGGACACTTATTTAGCCGATAAAAACTCTAAGATGATGAGCTAAGGAACTGGAAACGCTTTAGCTAAAACTGTGAGTACAAAACATTGTAATTCTATTAATCTAACAATTACTAATGTCAGTTATGTTCTTCAATTAAGATGTAATTTACTGTCTGTAACATGTTTAATGGATAAAGGTTGTAAGATTAAATCAGAAAATAATTGTGTATTGATGTATGATAAAAATAATAATGTAATAACTAAAGCATTTAAAAATACTGGTAGATTAGAAATTAAATTGGAACATATGTATAATTCTGGGTGTTATATTTCTGACCAATCTACTAATAATTATGAAATTTGGCATAACAGGTTATGTCATTTAAATTGTAATTAGATGCTTAAAATGAAGGATTATATTGATATTGATAATGTAAATAATTTCACATGTGAAACTTTTGATATAAGTAAAGTAACCAGAAAAACTCATCATAGTATTGATATAAGTCAAAGCTCACAAATTCTTGAGTTGCTCCATGCCGACCTGTGTGGTCCAATTAATATCGAATCGTATGATGGTGCAAAATATTTTATGGTAATTGTAGATGATTTTTCTGGCATGTGCTTTACTTATTTCTTAAAAAATAAATGTGAAGTGTTTGATATATTTTCTCAATTTAAAGCCAAATATGAAAAATTAACTGATAAAGGATTAAAAAGATAAGAAATAATGGGTTAGAATTTGTAAATGAACAACTAGATACTTACCTGGCTAAAATTCAGGAATATTTCCTGAAAAAAACTATTTCATACAATAGTGAATCAAATGGCAAGGGAGAAAGAGCCAACCACGTTCTTCTAGAAAGAGCTAGATCTTTATTATATGAAATTAAGCTTCCTTTAAAATTTTGAGCTGAAGTTATTAATTGTAGTACTCAAGTATCTAATATTACACCACGAAAAGGGAAAGAAAAAATTCCATTAGAAATTTGGACAGGTAATAGACCGAAATTAAATTGTCTCAAAAAATTTGGCTGTGTGGCCTATTTTCACGTTCCGAAAGTGTTGAGAAATAAATTTGAAGTTCCCGGAAGACGCGTGGAATTATGCTAGGATATGCTAGAGAAAGAAGGGGATATCGAATATATGATATTAAAAATCAAAAAGTAATTGAGGAGAGATCAGTCAAATTCAACGAGTCTTTAAAAGGTAGTAATTATTTAGGAGGGATTGAAAATGAAACATGGGATATATTGACTCGTTTTTTAAAGTTTTAGCCTTTCCGATCTTCTAACACTGTTAGAAGATCGGAAAGACTAAACTCTAAGCAGATGTCTATTCATTTAACGAATAATGTACTAAACTCTTATTTTGAGGCAAAAAATAGTGCTAATTGGCAAAATTGGAAATTAGCAATGGAGAATGAATTAGATTCGTTAGATAAACATAAAGTTTGGGAAATCGTACAAAAACCTGCGAAATCAAAATTAATAAAAATTAAATGGGTATATAGTTTAAAACAAGATGATGCTTGAAAAAATATGAAATACAAAGCAAGGCTTGTAGCAGCTGGTTTAAATCAAATTAAAAACATAGATTATTCAGAGTCGTATTCACCAATTGTAAATAATGAATCTTTTCGATTGTAATTGCACTTGCAGCTAAATTAAAGTTAAATGTTAAATTTCTTTGATGTAAAAACTGCATACTTATATGGTGCTTTAGAGGAGACGGTGTACGTGTTACTCCCTCCTGGTTATGAAAAATTAATTGGAGAGATGACAAAGTTTGTAAATTGAAAAAGAGTATTTATGGTTTACCATAGTCTGGAAGAAACTGGTATATGAAAATAAAGGGTGTGAATTAGAAAATTTTGGTTTAAAACAATTAGCTTCTGATAATTGTTTTTATTAAATCTGATAATTAAAGTATTCTTGTATTAAGTATGTATGTAGATGATTTAGCTATTTTTTGTAGCAATGATAAAATGTATGAAGATATTGTTAGTAAGATTAAAAATGTATTTGAAGTGGTGAAAACAAAACTAATAGGTTTTTAGGCATGGAAATTGAAAATGTGAAAATGGTATTCATTCATCCCAGTGTGACTACATTAATTCATTATTAGTCAAACATAATTTAGAAAATTATAAAAGAGTGTCAACACTCCACTTGTGAAGGGGGAAGACAAAAATGTTCCCTCTCCAAATGAATTTATGAATGTATCAGGAATTAATTGGTGAACATTTATATTTAGTTAATAGAACTCGCGCCCTGATATTTCTTTTGTAACGTCTTATTTATCCCAATTGAATCATAATCCAGAGAAGAGACATTACAAGTTGGCTAAACGAGTGTTAAGATGGGCTCAAAAGATAAAAAAATGTTTTATGAAAAAGAATATGGTATTTTAAATGCTAGTTGGGGAAATGCAGAAAATGGAAAATCATTTTCTGGAGGTGTAGTTTTACTTGGTAACTCATTAATTTTATGGAAATGTCGTAAACAAAAGAATGTTAGTTTATCAACATGTGAAGCAGAGTTATTTTCTATTTTTGAAATTTGTAAAGATATAATTTGAACTGTAAATTTGTTAACTGAATTAAAATGGGAACAATTTATAAATAATGCTGTAACTTTAAATTCAGATAGTCAAGCAGCAATTCAATGGATTAAGGGTACCCGTTCTTCAAATAAATTAAGGCATATGAACTTATGTTTTAATTTTATAAAGGATTTAATTGAAGATACTGTAATTATAAATTAGAAGATATCCAAACAGAATTTTTAACTGCAGATTTTCTTACGAAAGCCATGAATGTAGAAAAGTTAGAATATTCTATGCAAAAAAATTTCATTACCCTCTTGATTTTTATGTCAATGTGTTTATTGTTATATTTTATGTGTATCGTGTATGAGTTCATAATATTAGTATTGTTTGGAAAAAATGTATCACTCGCAGGAGGGGTATGTGGGGGTGAAGCGAGTGAGCTATTTTTTCTGGCGGAAGGATAACTGTGTGCCCCGCCCACGCGCGTTTTTCCGCTTCACTCCCACGCATTCCTTCTACGAGGTTCACTAACTGACCGATCGCAGTGTGCTTTGGAGTCAGACTTGCTGTGTGCAGTTTCCGTGATCGTTTTTCGTATTTGTATATAAATAAATGTGCTGTCCCGAGATACCTGAGTGGAAGTAATTTCACAAAAAATACAACACACACCACACACACACAGTTTTTCAATTCAAAAAGAAATTCAACAAGAAACAAATTCAACAAAGAAATACCAAATATTATCATGACCAAAATCACACACCTCCAAAGATGCATGGTTTATACAGCGATCAAAAAAAGTATCCGACATGTGAAGATTTCTGCATATATTGAATTAATAAATAAAAACTGTATACAAAAATAAAACAATTTTTATCGATTTTAAACCAAAATCATTAAGTATTAAATGCAGCAACTTTTGCAATACATTAAAATGTAATAAATTAATAAAATGACTATTATTTCATTCAAAGGCTGTTAAACAAAAAAAAGTATTCGACAAGACATAAAAATAAATGAAAAGTACTCAAATAATATAAAAGTAATATCTAGTTGCTCTTCGACTCCAACAGGTGACTTTTTTTAAACACTGTGGTCGACTTAACAAAATTTTCTGTCACCTCTTGGTCAATTTTTGCCCATTCCTGTCTAAGGATCTCCTCCATTTGATGTTTGTTGGAAAAATGACACTTCCTTAATCTTTTTTTTCAGTATACACCACGGGTGCTCAATTGGGTTGAGGTCTGGACTTTGGGCGAGTGTTTTTTTAACTTTTGGGCAGTTGTATAGTAGCCAAAGTCTTGTAATGTGAGCGGAATATTTTGGGTTATTGCCTTGGTAAAACCGGTAGTCCTCCTCGATTCCAAGTTTTTCAGCATGCACTCAAATTTTCGTTTAATATCTGTATGTAATACAGATGGTCCATTATGCAGTTAATTACGACAACATTACCCACTCCTAAAGCAGCCATACACCCCCGAACCATTATACCTTCTCCCCCACGTTTTATTGTGGACACCATGTATCGTTCTTCCAACTCAGCATTGCTTTTTCTGTACACTGTAATTCTGCCATCGCATCCAAAAATATTATATTTGCTCACGTCTGCAAAAATCGCATTGTGCCAGAATTCGATTGACTTGTTTGCATATTTTCTATGAAATTTCAGTCTTTGCACTCGGTTGTTTTGGATATGCATGGCTTCTTTCGAGCTGTTCTAGCCTTAAATCCATTATTATGCAGATAATTTCTAACAGTTGGGGGCGTAACATATATATCCAAACAATCCTTAAAACTGTTGCCAAATTTGATGCATTGGTTTTGGGGTCCTTTTTAATTTGACGCACAAGCCATTACTCCACCACTTCGGAAAGTTTTTGGTCCGCCAGATCTTGACTTGTTATCAACCGATTTTTTTTTGAGTGTGTGTGCGCTTTATACTTTTTGATTATATTGTTCACACTTTTGTTCTTGGCCTGTTTACAATAGCCCAAATTTCGTTTTCAGGTAACCCATTTGTAAAGTGCATTATGATTGCAATTTTTATTTCCACTGATAACTTTCTTGTTATCGGCGCATCTTGCTCATTGCTTAAAATAAAACCTTCTACACATGCCCTCAGAAATAGTCCAAATCGTTTGAATTACAAAAATTTGTAACCACACTTAACGGTAATCTTGCTTCTCAGTATAAATATTTATCAAAGGCTCCTATGTCGAATACTTATTTTGCTTCCCAAACTGCTTTTGAAAACGATAGCGGCGATTTTTCCGCTTACGTTTGTTTTTGTAAATACTAACTCCTCGACATTAGAAACTGTACTGTTATGTGCAACGAATAATGAAGCATGGTTTCGTTGGTGTTACATATTAAGGTGTTTAAAGTGAATATATTCGCAGAAATCATTGCAGGTCGAATACTAACTTTAACTGCTGTAAATGTCTCCGCCTTGGTCATAGAAAACAAAAATTCTAATTTTCATTTTTACTGCCTTTAAAAAGCTTTTGTGTTTCTCGGTAGCAGGTGTTGCTTAATACTTCAATATAAGAATTTAATGATGATCTAACTTTTAAGTCCTTCTGCTATAATATCTCAGAGTTTTCCAATTTTTAAATGCTTTAAAACAGGGGTGTCCAACATGCGGCCCGCCAGTACGTAATAAAAAAAAAAAGCTGTGGCTCTCCGACTCTTTATAAAAAAATTTTAAATATCAGATTTTTAAAGGTTTTTTTTTCATTTTGAAATTTATTTGAGGGGAAATATACATATTTACATTTGCCTGTTACCTGTTCTTGTTTTAAAATAAATCATTTTTGATAATATAAATGTCCTTTAGATTAAAATAGATTTATATTTTATCAAACAGCTACATTTGATCTTACTATAGTAAATTACTTTTTTAATAAATTTCGAATTGGGGATTATGCATATCCTTTACTATGGATGGTACATGATTCTCTGTGTGTGCAGCTTCCGTTTCACCTCCTCTTTTTCTGTTTGGAGTGACCAAAAAACCAGAGGCAGTCAGAGATAATTTTTAAAGTTAAAAAAATATTCAGAATGGTTACGATAAAGGACAATGTATACTTAATCGTTTGCGAATCATGTCACTATCAAATTTCAACAATGAATAACGAAAGATCAACTCGATAGGAACACTGCAATTTTCAAGAAAAGGGCAACACTGTAATATTTTAAACATTATTTGGTCATTGCATTATTATATTATCTATGTCTGTATACATGAAAAATAATGAAAACAATAATAATTCATTCTGTTTTAAATTTCCCTCCAATAAATGTTTTTTTTGTTTCCAAATCTGATATGAAAGTACATATTTTTATGGGCGGCATGCGAGATTATAATGTTTTTCCGAAGTGGCCCACAAGGAAGGACATTTGGGTTGGACACCCCTGCTTTAAAACTTCCATTAGTAAATGGAATCACTGAATCCTAGGCTCCAATCGTGCTGTTTTCATACATGAAGACCTCTTTTGAAACCCTTAATCAAATCGTTCACAAAAGCAATCATTGGCGTTTTCCGAGTCTCGCAAATCCTTCGATAACTCTCTTGAAGAAAGACTTAATAAACACGTTAGGTTCTATTTAATACTTCACCGAGTAAACCAGTATCCCTTTCTGTGTTGGATGCTAAAGTTCTTTGATAATGACACCAGCTGTCTGCCGGTAGATCATTGGTTGCTTTCAATTGGATGCGCAGTGGCAACAATTGTATTGTGTTGCATAGTCGGTATATTTCAAACTTTGTCTCGGCAGGAAATTATATGAAAGTTCTGCAGGCAGCTTCCATAATGTTTAAAAATAATTTTTAATGCGACCTCAATTGAAAACCATCACAAAAACCCATATCGTTAATTTTTTTTTATCAGACATTTCACACTCCCTCTAACAATGGTGTTTGGGAAAAAATGCAATTGAATTGGATGCGAACACAGCACAGAATAATTCCATTGAAGGCCTTATTGACATTCAGTGAAATGAAAATATCTCGAACTTCTCCAAAATCGTAATAAATTTAAAAATCGATATTTTTTGGAAAATTTATATCAACCTTTATTATTTCACTTCAATATAACAGGATCAATATAACACCCGTAATTGTGATCAATGGTCAAGTGACGAGGAAAGCGCTAAGTTAGCAACCCCTTCTCCAAACTACGTCAACGTGAGAACTTTGAACTATACAGGTATAACGTGCATCAGGCATCGTCTGTTGCGGCTGTCTCAGGAAAGGTTGGAACTCGTGACCATGACCACTAGGCTTCCTCGTCTACAGTGGCAGACATGTCATGAGTTTTAGCCCAGTGCCACTAAAGACCCGCCGTGTAGGGCAGCGATGCACATTAAATCTATCGAGAGCTGAAACTTCCTCCTGTTGGGGTGGTGTGGTAGTTAGGAGAGGGTTGCCGGCTCAGGTGTCGTACACGTCACTTGACCATGGCTCAAAATTACGTGGTCCGTCGCGAAAAACCCTCGTGTAGCTGATCAGTGCGACGTTAATATTCACTCACTCCTCGGCCACAGCCCTCTCTTTCATACGACTGCTTATCGGTGGCATTAGAACTCGGCACTGATAACATGGGTCAAGAGCTTATAAACATAGTCCTTTGGGCGACCGCTTTGATTTAAATAGACATTTCTTAAAACTGATAAAATATTGATATTTATGAAGTGGTATATTTTGGTAAAGGATGGGGCGCTTTCTCGTCTCTTCAGTGCATTATTTCGATCATGATTTGCTGGCGATAAATCTCTAGGCAAGGTAAAATTATTCTCAAAGACGAATAAAGAGATAAGCCGATGAAGTGAAACGGACTTTTGGCATTTCTTTTTTCCTTTGTGTACTAATTTTATTTTTGAGCACTTGATATCATAAGAAAGAGTAATTCAGATTTATAAATACCATTGGAAACAAAAATAAAAATATACAGGGGATGTGTTCCGCGTCTTTTAAAATATTTCATAATCGCCTTTAAAAATAAAGAAATATGCGATATAGTAAGAAATGAGATTTTTAAACATTAAGTGGAAAGTTTATCATTTTTTTAATTTGTAAAACCTTTTTGTGCATGAATTTTAGCTTCATTATATAGTGAAAGAGGTGCACTTTTTACCGGTAACATTGAAATCATTTGTTTTTATTTCCTCGCTGAGATGCAAAAAAATCAACTATTGATTTACTACATCTAAAAAATAGTTATTAATGTTGTTCAGTGTACGTATGTAAATCTAGAGTGCCCTCTAGCACTCAGAGTGTCTTACTATTCTGTGTAACCTTTGACTCCATCGAGAAAGGAGTCAAATCGAGCGAGCTGAGCAATAGAGTAAATAAATAACAGTCCACTTAACTGAAAGAGAATTTCTTGAGTTTTTTACTTGTGACCCAACAAATGTATTTGGATGAGCTGGTAGAAGTTGGTTTATTTCATACAAATGTGGATGAAAGAAGCCTAAAGTACAATACATGCATTGCTTTGGAAGGCTATTTTCGGATTAGTCAGGGCTTACCCGTTTGGTATTATGAGATTGATCCGCCCGTGGCATCGAGGCCGTATAGATATAATAGCGAGAAGTAGGAAATGATGTCAACAAGATACTGGAAGAGGGAACGATTATCCGTATTCGGTATATCACTGGTGCCTCAAAAATAATGGGCTGCCTTCAGAGTCGCCAGAAGTTTATCATTTTGGAATAGATGTTAAACGCGATAACTAAATATCCTCGGCATCCATTGCCACTCATAAAGGATTTAATTTCGAATATGCTGAACACGAAGTTCATGTCAAAGCTCATTCTTCGGTCGTGATATTTTCAGTTAGCAATGGATCCCAAAAATAACTCTACGACGTCATTCGTAACAAAGAATAGTACATACGCATTTACGAGGATGCCATTGGGTCTTTCGTGAGCGGCTCTGAATTTTCTTCGATTGACAACATCCTTAAGCTAGTAGTTGGGAGGTTTTTGTTCGTCTACCGCAGTGTTTCTCAAACTGTTGGGCGCTCCCCCCTGGGGGCGCGAGCATATCGAAAGTAAAAGATTTTAAAATAATTAATTTAATAGAATGAATTAAAACAAAATACTTTCAGACATAATAAAAAATGCCCTTTTACTCTGATATAATTTATAGGCGCGCGATTTTAAGTCATCAAAAATAAAAACCTCTTCAATACCTAATTAGCTATCTTTGATCCTATAACCAAATAAAAAAAAACTTTTATTTGATTTGCTGTAATCCCATGATGAGAGATTTTTTTTATTACGCTTTCTTTTAAAACCTAACATACTACTCTTTCAGAGAAAAAACAGATCCCAGACCCAGAATCGAAAAAATTTAGGAACATAAAAATATTTATCACTGTCATTTTTTTTAAATACTGCACATTATAGCTGTAATCTGTTTGATCTTCTAAGTTACTGGTACAGTTAGTTATGACCCCTCTCTTATGTGTTTGTTTCTCATTTAGGGACGTTGTAAGTAATGTATTTATCTGTTGCGCTGTTTTCCATGCAAAAGAGTTTTATGATATTTGGAAAATCACGGAGAGCACTTCGAAGGATTACTTGGCCAAGTCTTATTTTTATGAGTATTCTCAAGCATAAAAAGCATAACGAAAAACGTTTTACACATTTTTTTTTTAGCAGTAACGTACATATTATCATAATGAATACACTTTTTACCAGGAAGTGGTCGCGCGGGACACACAGATTACGAAATCGTTAATTCATGCAAAACTGTTTATTTGTTACGAAAGAAAAATTGAAAAGTCCTTGAAAGTAGGTAAGTTAACTTTCTCTTAATTAAATTATTCACTGTAATCACGATTTGCATCGTGTACAATAAAATAATTACAAAAAAAAAAAAAAAGGATTGGGAGGACTCAATAACCCCGCTTGACCGTATCGAGTGCTCGCCTGCTCCCGGGTTAAAACATGTTGAAGTCTTTTCGCTTTAAATATTAAAAATAATACAACTATTCTTCATCGGAATTTTATATTATTGTTCATTATTTAACATCAATTATAAATGCTAATTCTGTGAGGCTTAAGATTACAATTCGCTTAGAACTAATTATATTTTGAGTAACCTTTTTAAAAAAATCATTTTACATTTTTGTAAACATTGCCGAGCACTTGTGGCTTTGGATCTCCTTACAATTCACCTATTATATCAATAATATTTTATTTTCTTATAAATGAACTCGGACAAAGAACGGGCACTTCAGCCGGTATACTTTTAATGTATCAGTGCTGCACAGAGTATTTTATAACTAATTAATTAATACTAAATTAAGAACAAGTTTAATAAGTATTAACGACTTCCATGGGCTTGTCTTGCAAAGCAAAGTTTTATATAAGGAATGCTTATGATTAGAAATTGACCATTTGAGTTTTTTTTCTATATTTAGCAGATATCTATATTTTGTCTTCTAATCAGCCACCGCATTTTGCTATAGCTTCAATTTAAAAATTAGAGAAAGAAAAAGTAACATAATAATTATCCTATTATTTTATTTATTTATTTATTTTTGCTTAAAAGTAGTATAAAAAATTTAATACTTATGTTACTAATTTGTATGGTTTATAATTAAGATCGCCTATTGTAGCTTTAGCGTGAAAGCGCATTATTATTGCATTCAAAAAATTATTAATGTATAAGGGGGGCGCGATAAAAATTGTGATCGAAAAGGGGGGCGCCAGTATTGAAAGTTTGAGAAGCACTGGTCTACAGGGAATCATCGCGTCACAATCGTTTCAGCAGCATGTTGAACATTTAAGGGAAGTTTTTCGGTTGTCGCAAGAGGGCGTTCGTTCGTGTGAGAGAAGAGTCGTTTCGTGTGTGAGAAGCTGAAGTATTTGAGTCTTGGGATCAGTCATGAGGAGGTCGAAACTGATGAATCAAAGGTGAAAGCGATATCGGAGTTGAAACCTCCAAAGAATGCAAGTGACGCATGATGGGTTGCTACCAAAAGTTTATTAGGGGTTATGCGGAGAATGTGTTATAGAATTAAAAAGGCAACGAGTTAAGAACAGTCAGTAGGCTAAAATTTTTCATATTGTTGATTTTGAGATTTCTAAAATTTCCATTTCATGACTTTTCCAGTGATATAACATATTTGCTATTTTATGAATTTCAAGTATGTCGAAATGAGACTTTTAAAAAATAATCAGCTGTTGTGCCACGCCCACTTTGACAGATAATAATGTAAATATTGGGCTGGGAAGTAGTTACAAAGCCTGTACATTTTTTTCATTTATTTACACACAATTAACTGTATAATAACGGCAAGTGTTTAACTGTTAGTTTGCTTACCATTTTTTTGAGCGAAGTTTAAAAGTTTTATGAAATTGTTCGTTTATTTATTTGAAATTTAGAACCTGTGTGAATGATTTTGGTTTATTGAAAAAGGTTACATTCGCAGTTTTATCCTAACTCTAAGATGATGCTAAATTTAAAAAATGCAAAACTTGGTTATAAGGACCCTGTTTAAAAGGTGGTAAGAAGCTATTTGCAAAAATGATAATAATACAAATATTTTAAGTTACTTGAAAATAAAACGCCAGAAATGAGGCTATACGTCGTTTAAGGTATGTGACTACCTTCGGAGCACCTTTTTTGAAATATATAAATTTTTAACAAAATAAGTACTTTTTTTTATTTGAAATGGGGCATAAAACTAGGAATTGAAGTACAATTTCCACAAAACTAAAAATAATTTTGAATATACTGGGAATTTTGAGTGAAATTTTAGTGAAAAATTGCACTTATGGTAAGGCTTGTACTGAGAATTCTTATTAATATATTTGAATAATATTTATACAGTACATAAATTATCTGTACCATTATCTGAACTAAGAACTATAAGTTTGTAATACTTTTGAAAGTTTTTGAAACACTTCGTTTTTTATGCAAGAACTCAATTTTTTAAAAAAAACTGATGTCATTTTCTAACAAAAAGTGCAATAAAATACATAAATCTATACACAGAGATTAGATAACAGTATAGACGATAGATAAAACTAAGAATACATTTTCTAAAAAATTTCAATTCAATATCTTAAAAAGAAAACGAACTTTACAGTAAGGCAAAAAATTGAAAAACATAGTTTCTCAGAAAATGCATTGAAAGATTTTAAAACAGTATAAAAAAATTTCTACTCATTGCACATTTTTAAAAATCTCCATGTTTAAAGGTCAAGATCTCTTTAGTTTCATGTTTAACGATCAGTTTTGCTAACTCCATTTCTGGTTTACTAATCATGCTATAACTTTGCTTCTAAATATCGTAGAAATAAAAACAGAGTGTTTTTGGAATCCTAAAGGTAGGGGCCATACAATAAAAGCATAAAAGGAATTTCAAAAATGTTCACCAAAATAGCGAATTTTGGGTTGTCACATATCTTAAGGGTGCAACCAACCTAGGTACTGGACAGGTAATACATAGAAAGTTTTCAATTTGAGTATTGTTATGTAAGGGGGAATTTTTCTGGGGAGATGGGAGGCAAATGCTCGTGATCGGGGGTCGTAAACGATGTTATCTAGTTGAGGTTTAGAGTCCTGGTACCATTGAAGACCGTTAGTGCAGAAGGGAGGATGCACGTTGAACCTGTAGATCCGTGGTTGGTGTGATGTAGTAATTTGTAGAGCGGAATTCCCCAGCTCAAGTCTCGTCCTCGTCACTTGACCGAGGTACGAAATTACGAGGTCTATGACCAAAATCTATAATGGCATATCGTAATGTAATGTAAAAAACTCAATCCGAATTAAATTTGCAGAAATTTACCTTGAAATGTACATGAAAAGAAAAAACTGACTGAAACTGCTTCTCATATTAAAAGTAGCCAACACCCACTCTCTTCGTGTGTAGTGTGTAATGTTACAACGTCATGGAATACTAAATTCCATGACGTTGTAACACTACACACTCTTTCAAGATGAATAGTCTCCTAGCATTAAGTTTTCAATTGTATTAAAAAAGTTCTTCTGACCCTAACCTCCTGATTTTAAAGGGACAGAATCTGTATTACAATAAACAAGTATATCTATCCTCCCTACCCTTATAGTTCCTTTCCTGGTGTCGATTTCTACAAATCCCATTTTCAGTAGATTTCTACTCAACAAAAATAACATTGTCGGGATCCTTCGATCGAGGGTGTGGGAGGGTTTGAGTAAAGATGAGCCATTTCTCAATCTGAACAATTTTTATTGCCTTTTCCCACTTAATAGATTTTATCAACTTAACTGAAAATGCACTTAAATAACTAAACCCGTGGAGCAATCCAACTTGTTACTTTAATTATAATAGAAATAAGAGCACTCTTATCTACTCGTATTATCCTGAGTGTTCTTGCTTCAAAGATTGCTTAAGGTATCCGACTACTGGCGACAACGTTTTCATTAAAAAAACGGAGTTGTGTGGATTTTTAGATTCATTTGGTATATTTTAAGAAAACAATTTTAAAATAAAAAAAAGAATATTTTTTTTTATTAAAATGGGTGCAAATAATGCAGTGATTTAAAATTCTCAAGATCAAAATAATTCTACTATTATACAGAACAATACACAAACAATTTCAGTTAATTATTTTCAAAACTTTTTCAGCAATCCTTGTCCCCGTTTGAACATTTTCTGAAAAAATACATTTCGAGTAAAACATATTTTTGAAGTTTGAAGTACTTTTTCCTAAATATTAATACTTATATACAGGTTAAAAATTCCCCAGATATATACGTAATAGCTTCCTTGCTCTCAGATAATGCACAGTTCCTTTTTTAAAGTCCTCTGGGTTTTTTCTGTCGTTTTTTGTAGTTGGCAATGAATGTCTCTAACTCGTCATCCACCTTTGAATATCCCTTCACAATGAAACAACGCTTTGGGATGTGTAAATGTTCCTACACAGAAAGAATTCCTTTAGATCCATCATTGAACTGTAAGAAAGCTCCAAATTGTGATGTCAGAACTTGAACAAAGGTTTTGGGGGGATTATGCTCCACAAAACGCCATTAAAACTTTCTTTGGCATTTTGGGCCCTTCCGTGTAAAGAATTTTTGAGAAGTGATTGGTCACATAAATCCATATAGTTGGTTTTCACCATGTTCAATACAGCAGTTGGTAAGCCTGGTATTCTATGTTTATGCACTTTTCCTTCTTGCTTGGCCTTTTGGTATTTGCACCAAGCATCGGATCCAGACGGGCATTGCCCATGCATGAGTTTTTTGTCAGTGGAGCAACAATGAAAAAATGCAGCAATGACCGCAGTCTGCATGTTAGACAAATTGTCGACATTACTTCGAATTGCAATTACAAAATAATTTTGCAGTGTGTCAATGAATTTGTCGATTTACCTTTCCCACCTAAACCTTTTGTAGACTTCTTGAGCTTTCCTAAACGAAAACCAACTCTCTTCTTGGCATGTACCATGCACTCCTATTTAACTATGCTGCCATAACCATACATGTTTTTCACATTATTGAACGCTCTTGAATCCCCATTCCCGTAGTAAAACATGTATCAAAGTCCACGGTTTGCTTCGGACCTTTCAAAAATCCTACAAGCACCGACAGTGTCCATATCCTTTGTGATTTTTACTAAAATGTGACACTACACATTTTTTGCAGGGTCCTGATATTTTTTTCGTTTTTTGTACACACTCGGCGATATTAACTGAGAACTTCAACGTCGAATATTTTTTCAGAGAAATTGCCGAAACACATCCATTCAGTGAAGAGTAGCCACGTGACATTTGCACAGGGGGCGAACCTTTAGGCAGCCATTTGTTCTAAAGAAGTGTTGAATGAGTAAAATAAAAAAATCCTTTTAAGAAAAGTTACTAGGATAATTCTATCCATTAATTCATTGACCTAAGAATTTAGTTCCGACTGAGTTCTTACTCCACAAGTATGATATGGCCCCCGAGTGATCTGGGATTCGACTCATGCTGCCGACGAACACTTGCCGCGCAGAAGGGCTGATGCAAGTTCACACTGTCGGGACTCGATGCTAGCAGGGATTGTAGCTCAAGTGTCGGACTCCTCCTCACTGGACACAAGTTCAAACTGACGTCACCAATAACCTTCGCGTTGTTTTAAAGCACCTCGGTTAGAAAAATGGCTGCGGTAACCTAGGGGTTAAGGCATCAGAGCGTGTCACGAGTTCGAGCCCGGTACCACCGCCGTGTAGGAGAGAGATAAAGCTGTCGAGAGCTCAAACGTCCTCCCGTTGGTGTGGTAGTAAGGAGAGGGGGGTGTCTTCTCGTCACTTGGCCATGATTCAAAATGACCGTCGCCCAAAGCCCTCGTGTAGCTGAACAGTGCCGCGTTAATCACTCACTCAACAAAAAATCGATTCAGCTCTAATGATCATTGCTCAATTCTAGTAAAATGAAATTTTTATGTCCATCTACTTTTAGAACTTTACTATACAGAAACTCATTAAATCTTGATATCTGGATATAAATTGGATCGAATTCGATACAAGTACTCTGTAATTTTTTCTTAATTAATTAGAATGACTTATTATTTACATCAGCTTATTGGCTTATTAATACATTTCAGTATAAACAGTTACATATCAGCAGTATAAGGAAAAAATTGCATGTGCATTCCTTCAGTCGATTCTAAGAAAAAGGTACACGCAGTTTAAAGAACATTATTTTGAAAAAATTGACTTTTAATATAAAATGTCCCTTTTATTACAAAATTTATGAATTACATGTATTTGTCCCATTTAAATAAACATTAGCATCTTCTCATTTTATTTTAATTAAAATAGAAAACAAAAAAGTTTTAAATTTTGTGCCCAGAATATACATACATAGCATTTTTCAGTTTTTGTCTAATGAGATATTTTATAGCATTTACTTTTATCTTTGGGGCATTACAAAGATCAAAACTGACCATAAAGCGAAATAATTTTTTGTGAAAGTGTTATCAATATGGTTTTGGTATGAATTTGTGATTGCATTTGGGAATACATAGTTCGAAAATTTTTCGAAAAGTTTCGAAAGTTTTCGCTAGGGCTTTTAAATTTCTGAAACTTTTAAAATTCAATAGCTTCTCTAAACTGGACAAATAACAGCCCCCAAAACAACTGTTTTTATGTTTTTAAACATGAAAGTAAAAAGCTTCTCGTAGCGACAATAAACATCCCATTTGATGTATCATCCCATACCTTTTTCTCGAAAACTATTAATAAAAATTCAAGATTTTGACTGTATATTAAGTAAAAATTTATATTTTTTTACTGAAGTAAAAGTTTTTAGATACATTAATTAGATTTTTCAAAGACAATTTTTTTTACCGAGGAAACTTAAGAATTTATTGAAAATTTTTGTTACGGTATCGACTTTCTAGCTGAATGTTTTTAGAATATTTCGAAATGTCTCACTTCAGTAAACACAATTGCATTTAAGAATTATAGAGGACATGCATACAGGAAATTTACATAATTTTAAATACATAAATTTTAGAAACCAGTAATTTTTCAAAATAATTTATAATTTATTGTAGAAGGTAATGAAGGTTGAAAGATTCTTGGTTTCCCTTCAATTTTCCATTGATATACTGGATGATACGGAAGTTCTTTTATTATTCTTTTGGTGAAAAGGCAGGCTTTTACTTTTCCAGTATTTTAACATTACATAGAGAAGGCTCTTCTGCGGATTTCATTCGCTAAGGTCATTGATTCGTCGAACAAATTTCATCTCCTGTAGATCCAATGCATTTTGTAGCGATTACATCAAGGAATGTAATCGCTACAAAAATCAGAAAATGAATTCAAATAGAGGTTGCGAAAGACGTATTTTCAACATCTTTTGAAATGTTAACCATTATATTTCATTAAAATATTTTAAGAGAAATCCACCGATAAACTTGCAGGAGGTACAGAGGTAATTGGAATCCCATGGGAATGCAAGTGCGTAGTTCTGAGTTGAGTGCAAAGCAGCTTAGAAAAAGAACAGAAACGCATATTAATGTGTTGCTGTTCCTTGCAGGTCATATTCCCCTGTATAATTCTTGCAGGAATATTTCATATAATGATGTAAAATAATAATTCCTTTCGGTTTAGTAGAATGGACGTTATTAAAAAGGAAATGACTAATATATTAAAAGAAAAACCGAGTATTTTTCCATGACTATGAAATTGAGTTTAACAATTTTCTTGTTTTCTTATAAAGTTGTTATAAAGTGATAAAACAAATCTGTAAAATATCGTTACTACTATAAATGGGAGTTCACAGAACATGAAATCAATTTCCATACTTAAAAAGTCAATATATTAACCATCAAAATTCCCTGTTTGTGTAGAGTCGAATAAGCTAAACGCAATTCAGTTTTAAGGTAAAAAAGCATTGTCTTCAGTTTATAACCTGTTGATCATGAAACAGCTCAGACTGAAATCCTAGGATATTAAAAGGATAAGTAAACTCTTTTTTTTATATACTTCGTTAAATTTGTATTTTAAGCCTTTTCTTTAAATTTCAGGACGAAATTCTGCAAACTTTATTTTCGGGAAAAAATAGTACAATATTTTTTAGCTATTCAAATACCAATGTGCATCATCTCTATTTATTCCACTCAACTTTGATGGACTGTATACAAGATAAATTACGACTCCCTCCATTTTGAATTTAGTAATAGTTGCTTATAACATGAGAACAGACACAGTCCATTTGGGTCCTGCAAATTTCTCAAGTGTTTGGTCTTGCACTCTCTTGACATATTTCAACATAGGTTATTTAACTACATCTTATTTTTCCATCATATAAAATTTCTCTTTGAGTTTTACAATGTGTATATATTTCAATTATAACCTACAAAGTGAATATTGATAATTTTTCTGTTCGAAATAGTGTATTTTAATCCGAAATTTCTTATTGCTTTAAAACTATATTTACTCTATAAAATCATAGTAGCAACAAAAAAATCTTTCTAAAAACTAAAAAAAAAAATAATTATTTATAATCTTTTTTCTCCCGAAAGTGATTGCATGTATCGTTTTAGAATCGAGAAAGAAATTCAATTAGCTGATGCTATATTAACGAACGACGCGAGCAAAGTTTTTCTTGAATTTTGGCAACAATTTAAAAAAGTAAAACACTTAATTTTTTTTTATTATTATTTTGTATAAGTTTATTTTATTCTGAAAAATGCCAATCTATAGTCTATTCCTAATTAAGTTCATTCCTCTGGCGATTGAGAATGTTGCCGCGGTAGCCGAGTGGTCAAGGTATCGGATCGTGGCTGGCTTTGTCACGATTTCGAGCCCAGTACCACTAAAGACCTGCCATGTAGGGGAGCGATGCACGTTAAATCTGTTGAGAGCTCCAACGTCCTCCCGTTGGTGTGGTGTGGAAGTAGGAGAGGAAGGGGCAGCTCAGGTGTCATCCACGTCACTTGACCATGGTTCAAAATTACGTGGTCCATCGCCAAAATCCCTCGTGTAGCTCAACAGTGCGACGTTAATATTCACTCACTCACTAGCGATTGAGAAAAAAATGATGCCAAATTGCGACAGCAAAAAACCTCACCAGGTTGACAATAAATATAGATAACTAAAATAGGATCCAAACGTACTTCATACAAAATTAATGCTTCTTTTTCGTTTTCCATTTACAATATCTGGTTCATTAAATATAAAGAATATTTAACAAGTATTTAAACAAAATTATTGCTAATTTACAAGCATTGTAGAAATGTGTGCAATATCAATCCGTTAAAATAACTTTGTTGTTTAATATTTCTCAATAAGTAAAATGCCCGTAATGTTCACTGTCCGACGCAACGCTGCATTCCAAGGTCCAGTTTGAAATGTGGATTGGGCGAAATCTTAAGAGATAAGGGACTATAAACAGAACATTCTAATTCTTTAACATAAAAAACAGAACATCACTCCGAAAGCCTTCTCTTTTTGACAGGTTTATCATTCAGCTCCGACAGAAGCTTTTCAGTAGGATTATTTTATAACAGAGGCAACATGTGTGTGTGTTGCAGACATCGCCGTGTGAAAGCACAGATAAGAGTCCCTTCTGTGTATTTATTATCGAACAGTTACACGCCAATTACGCAAAATTCTGTTATTTTTCTCTTGGTGAAAGTTCTATTTCAGACACGTTGTTCAACTGTCTTCTCGTCTGGAATTATTCTTAAGCCACGTTTAGAGGGTCCCATTTTTTGAATTTATTAAAACATATGTTCATTAAGCTAGCAGAAATATTAAGATATCATAATTTCATGCAGCATTATACATAATCAATGCCTAAATGTAAATTAGAAATTATTATTACCCATAAATCTACTATTGAAACGCCTTTTTCTGAAAATTTTTCGGTGATCTATGAAAAGTTTAGGATAATTTATTCCCTCTACATATATTCAAATCTATACTTTCATTTGATTAAAAATTACAATTTTTTAAACAATTTTTTACAATAGAAAATATTGTTCACTTTAAAATGGCTTGGTAAATTAAAATATATATGTAGGAGATTATTCAGCCCCCAAAAAAAAAATGCTACAAACAAACCAGCACGAATATAAAGAAAAAAATGAAAAAAAAAGATTGTTTTCAAGAAAGTAACGGAAGTTAGTGAGCTTTATGAAAAATATAAGATGTTACTCCCATTTCTTTCAGAATATATATCCCAATTATCTTTCTTTCAGAATAAAAAAATAAATGAGAAACATTAGCAGCAAAAACATTTAAAACATTTAATGCCATCTAGTGGGAAAATGTCAATTCAATGGCTGAATTACGAGTTTCCTACTTTATTTAAAAATGTAACCTTCTCACATCAGAACCAAACTAAAATTTATAATTATTATAAGGATTTCCGTAACTTAATTAACACTATTAACAAAATGACAGATGAAAAGTGGCAAACACTTGATAAGCAGATGATATAAGGAAAAAATGTCGTGGAATAATTAGATTTAATATTGGGTGCTCCCCGTCCTATGATGTGACAAAGTAATTCCAGAGAACAATTAAGGGCAGAATTCATACGAGAACATCATTATCGAAAAAGCAGTTCAAATATAACTTCTTTCAGTCTTAAGCATGATTCTGTAATAATTCATAAAAATGAACATAAAATTTTCGGAAAGCAGGATTTAACTGTTTCTGAAAGTGGCAACAGTAAATCTTTTTACGTGCGGTCAATTGGAGAAAATTCTGTGCAAAATGTATTAAAGGGAAACAATTCCCATTTTTGGTTGATTGGTAAAAAACAAGGACTTTTAACCAAAATTAATTTAACCGAATATTTTTTTTCAAATATAATTAAAAATTTAAAACAAAAAATTGGTGGCACACAAAAGTTGGACGGCACAGTGGTTGAGAATCACTGCTCGAAAGGATAACAATTATATGCACAAAGAGTGCTCCAAAGATATTTGACCTTTAGTCGTATAACAAATACTCCGTTTCAGATCTAAAGATTATATGTATTCCTACATACACACACATATATATTCAGACAAATATATACTTCTTTGCTTACAAAGCCATCTGATTGGACGTACTTCATCCACCCTCATACTACCACCGTCAAAAGTAAGCATTTGCTGAGATGATGCTGTAACGGCGTGGCACATAGTACACTAGGAGGCTTGACACATAGCACACGATAGACTAGAAAGAGGGCGCTGAACTGTTATCGCCTTTGAGCGGGAAGGAGAAAAGAAGAAGTCGCGAACGTAAAATGGATGAAGCTGCCTGTAGTTCCCGATGTGACTTGGAATTGTAAATGAAATTATTAATATAGTTATGTGTTTTGAAGGAAATAATAAAAACGGTAAACCCGGTTAATTAGAGCTGATTAATTCAACTACAAGACAATCTTACAGACTGGTGGCAGCGATGGCACGAAACTAAAAAAAAGTGTCTTTAACAACAAAAGAAATAGTTGGGGTAAGCACTTTTTCTATCTGAAAGTACCTTCAGGCGTATTTTAAATTTGATCTCACTTTTTGCATTAAAATATGGGTACAAATTAAATACAGCAATCATTCTTAATTCACTTTTTGTATTAAATGCTGGATTTTGATTATTTTAAAGCATTTTACTTATCCCTGCTATTCTCGTTAATTTATGATTTGGTTTTAAATAAAAACAAAAATTTATCCTATATAAAGGAAGAAAATTTATTTTGTCTGTAGTTGAATTGCGTACATAAAATTGTTATTCTTTTTTAGTTTTAGTTAGTGTATTTTGATTTAAAACTGTGTTTTCTATGTATATATATGAGATATAAATTAAAAGATTCTCTCAACGGTGGTTAAAAAAAATCTGTATTGTAAACACAATATTAAGAATTTGTGAAGAGTGAATCCTACATAACTTATGAAAATTTTGATTATAGCAGGATTTGAAGGTGCAGTGAAAAATATATATATATAAAGTGTATATTTAAGTAGAAATATTTTTGATTTTTCTGAGTCAACGAAATATTTATGACTCTTCTCTTTTACTGAGAGGAAAAAAAAGCTGACTCATTACGTTTCAGAAGTTCTCAAGGTTAAATGCATAAATTATGTAGCTATTCGAATCATATAAGAATTTGTTTTTTATAAGTTGTTCAGTAAAATTTTTGTTTCTGTGGATTCAGAATACTAGTGGAATTATTATACTCTCATTATTGCCTTATAATATTTTTTTTTGTTCCGAATAGAAGTGTTTGGTTTTTCTGAAAAAAAAAATGTTTGTTTTTGCAAATATAAACATCTATTATTATTTTCGAGTTAAGGGTGAAAATGTAGAATTTCTATAGCTAGAATTTTTTTAACATACTTGCTCGCATTTGTTTGTTTTAAATTGAAAATAAATGACAATTAATGAGTGACAAATTAAATTTTGAAGAGACTTTATGAAGAGATAATTTGCACTTAAGGTGTATGTTTTGCATTAAAAAGTTTTTTTTTTTTATTTTTGGGCTTGTTTGATTATTCTGGTATTGTAGTTACGTAAATATTTTAATCACTTGAAACTTTTGAAAAATAGAATTCGAAAGTGCTGAATATGTATGTATTCATTATAATTTAAGTGTATATTTTTGCATATTTTGGTACAGTGCAAAATCGATAACTACTTTTAGTTAAATAATGTATCGAAAAATAAGTTTCTTACTTGTCTTATTTTAATTTTCTTTTTGGAAAGCATTCTGATCTTGTTAGTCCCTAAATCATGGCATATTTAGCTAAAGGTAATAAGCCTGATCTTTTGTCAGTACGTGAGGAAATGGGGGTTGAAGTAGATCAGTCCAGCAAGGTAGTAGATATAAAAAAATTGATTCTAAATAGCGAATCTTATGTTGAAGAGGAAGTGAAGATAATTCTCGACAGAGTCATTAGTGATAAGAAAGAACAAGAAAGAAGTAAACAAGAAGAAAAAGAAAGGGAAGAAAGAAGTAAACAAGAAGAAAAAGAAAGGGAAGAAAGAAGTAAACAAGAAGAAAAAGAAAGGGCAGAAAGAAGTAAACAAGAAGAAAAAGAAAGGGAAGAAAGAAGTAAACAAGAAGAAAAAGAAAGGGAAGAAAGAAGTAAACAAGAAGAAAAAGAAAGGGAAGAAAGAAGTAAACAAGAAGAAAGGGAAGAAAGAGAAGAGCGAATGGCTCGAGAGGCCAGACAACACGAATTAGAATTGAGAAAATTAGAATTATCACAGCAGAATCAAACATTAAATGATGAATCTGGAAGAAGAGCTGAAATTGGACCTAAGATTCAATTGACACAAATCACAACTAAATTTGATGAAAAACATGATGAGATTAGTTTATATTTAAATAATTTTGAAAGGAAGGCAGAATTATCTCAAGTACCAAAGAAGGATTGGGTGGCCTACTTGTTGGCGGTTTTACCAGCAGAACTCTCTAATATGCTAGCTAGAGAACCTACCGAAAGGGCAAATAATTACGATTTTGTGAAAGATCTTATATTGAAGAGGTACAGGTTGAACAGCGAAAAGTTGAAGCAATGTTTTTACAGACATCAAAAATCAGCAGAGAAGTCTTGGAGGAATTATGCTCATGAGCTGAATAGTTATTTTACAGAATGGATAGCTGAATTGCAGGTTAAAACTTTCGAGCAACTGAAAGATCTATTAATAACTGAACAATTGAAGTACCGTGTTTCAGCTGAAGTAAAAGAGCATTTTCTTGATGACTGGATCAAGTTAAAAACTCCCTATGAACTTGCAGAGAAATTAGACGAATATGAAAGCATCAAACAGAGTTTCAGAAGAGAAATCCCTAAGAAAAATAGTTACAAATTCCAAGGTGGTGTAAATTATAATGGTGCCAGACCAAAAGAAACTCCTAAAGATTTCAAGTCCAAATTTCAAATATAAAAGGAACCTGTCCATGAAAAAAATCACGAGAAAGACTTTGAGAAGAGGAGACAGCTTCGATGTTATGAATGCGAGTCTTATTCACATCTCAGACCACAATGTGATAAACTAAAGAAGAATTACGAAACAGTCGTGTCTAATGAAACTGTTAAAAATGGTACTGATGTATTGACTCCATATACAAGTTTAGGAACAGTAAATAGAATTGAAATGCCTATACTATGAGATACTGGTGCAACTCTCGATTTAATATGTAAAAAATACGTAAAGCCTGCCATGTTTATAAATGAAACTGTGTGGATTCGAACTCCTCTGGAGGAAACCGCAGTGTGTCTGCCAATGGATGAAGTTGAGTTGGACTGTGTGTTTCGTCATGTGATTACGAAAGCTGCTGTTTTAAGTGATTCATTAGATCAAGGAAAATATATTTTGGGAAATAAGACTGATGCATTGTTTGAAGAAGTGAAAAAGAATAAAGAAATACAAGTGTATTTGGTGAACACTGTTGAAACACGTTCGCAGAAGAAATTGACTGAAGAGAGTAAACAAGATCTTAACATGTCAGAAGAAACTATTCCTGAAAGTAACGAAAAGAATAAAGAATCTCCGGACGAACTGGATGATATTTTGCCTTTAATTCAACCTGAAACTTCTGAATCAAGTCTTATAAACTTATCTCATAAAGATTTTGCAAAGGAACAAATGAAAAGTGCTGAATTAAAAACACTGTTTGAAGGAAAAGCGGGACTTCAAAGAAAAATCATTATATTGTCGAAAATAACTTACTATTTTTCCAAAAAGAAGATAAGGATGGCACTAAGCGTAAATGTTTGGTTGTTCCCGAAAAGTATAGAAAAAATTTGATGATAATAGGTCACGAAGCGGCTGCAGCTCATCTGGGAGTAACTTAAACGAAAGATGCCATATTCGAAACATTTTACTGGCCTAAATGCTTTAGTGATTTTGAGGACTTTGTAAAGACATGCGACAAATGTCAAAGGGTGGGTAAACCGCAGGATAAAAAGAAGTCCCCACTAAAATTTGTTCCCGTAATAACTGAAATTTTCACAAAGATTAACATGATGCAAGTGGACCTTTAACAATGACACCGTCATGAAATAAATATATAATTACGGCGTTATGTATGTCATCAAGGTATCCTGATGCCATTCCTGTAGCAAACCTTTGCTCAACGACTGTTGTAAATGCATTGTTACAGATTTTCGGCCGAATGGGTTTCCCAAGAAAATTACAGACTGGCCAAGGCACGTCATTCATGAGTGCACTATCTACGGAATTTTTAGAAAGATTTGGCGTTAAAGTAGTTAGAAGTTTTATTTATCATCCACAAAGTAATCCTGTGGAAAGAATGCACAGAACATCGAAGAAGATTCTTCGTGTCCTGTGTCTGGAGGCAATTCCAGATTGGGAGAAAATTCATCCTCAAGCCCTCTTTGCCCTAAGGACTGTTAAACACGATAGTATTGGATTTTCACCAGCTGAACTAGTTCACGGGAAAAGTCTAAGGACTCCTGTGATGTTATTGTACGAGAAACTGACAGAAGAAGAGCATGTAGAAAGCAGTGTTAAGGATTATGTATTTGAACTTATTCATGGAATTAAAAGATGTCAGGAATTGGCAATCCTACACATGGAAGATGCCAAACAAAAACAGAAGTTGTGGTATGATCGCCGGACCGTTAAGCGTCAATTTCAACTGGGTGAACTGGTTTTGGTCATAGCTCCATCCAGGCCTAACAAGTTATTTGTTCAGTGGGTTGGCCCTGGAAAAATAGTGCAACAACTCTCTGAGACAAATTATGTGGTCAAATTCCCAGAGAAGGATAAAACCCACTTTATCATGTTAATATTCTAAACCCTTATCACCAACGAGAGGAAAATATTAATTTATTGTGCATTAATACTTTAAAGCATGACGAAGAAGAAGACATACCTAGTTTGAAACTTCAAAAAGAAAGGTCGGGATGGTCCAAAATCGATGGTCATCAGCGATGTGCAGTTAAATTCAAAATTATCTCAAATTCAACGAGGACAGCTCAAAGAACTTTTATATGAATATAATAATCTTTTTTCGAATATTCATGGATGTACCGATTTAGCTGAACATGATATTGAATTAGAATCTGAACGAGCAATTGTTGCTAAGCCTTATCGTATGTCTCCTCGACAACTTGAAATTCTCAAATCAGAAGTTAATAAGATGTTAGAACTGAAAATAATAGAGCCAGGAGAATCTGATTTTACATCTCCATTAATACTTGTTGAAGCTCAGGGAAAGGAAGCAAGGCCCTGTATCGATTACAGAAGGTTGAATAAAGTTACTCGGACACAATTCTTTCCCTTGCCTAATATCGAAGAACTTTTAGAAAAGTTATCGGCAGCTAAATATATCTCTATCTTGGATCTTACTCGAGGGTATTGGCAAATACCCCTGAGTCCCCGAGCACAAAGGTACGCATCGTTTGCGACAACATTTGGAACTTTTAAACCATTGAGGTTACCTTTCGGTCTGAAAAATGCGCCCTATTACTTCAGTCGATTTATGGCTAACTTATTAAGAAATTGTGAAGACTTTGCAGTTCTCTACCTAGATGATATAGCTATCTTTTCACTAGCCTGGGATGATCACCGAAAACATCTAAAAGATGTATTTGATCGCCTACGCTCCACTTAATTACATATCAAGCCATCCAAATGTCAATTTGCTCAAGCATACGTTAACTATCTTGGACATTTGGTAGGCCAAGGTTTAAGAACACCTGGAGAATTTAAGGTTCAAGTCATCAAAGATTTTCTACTCCCCACTAACAAGACGCATGTTAGAGCCTTTTTATGATTATCTGACTATTATAGAAGATATATTTCCAAATTTTCTCAGTAATCGCAGCTCCACTGACAGATTTATTTAAGGGGCGAAATCGAAAATCAACCGTTGACTGTAATAGTTCTTGCCAGAATGCATTCGAGGAGCTCAAGACAAGACTATCTAAAAATCCAGTTTTATACAGCCCTGATTTCTCAAAACCCTTCATAATTCAGTGTGATGCATCCAATCTTGGAATAGGCGTTGTGTTGTCGCAAGTATGTGAAAACGAAGAACATCCCATCATGTTCCTGAGCAAAAAGCTGTCGCTTGCAGAAGAAAAATATAGCACTATACGGAAAAAGAATGTGCTGCCATTATTTTTGCCGTGCAAATGTTGAAATGCTATCTTGATGGACACCAAAAATTTGTCATACAAACTGACCATAATCCCTTGGTCTGGTTAGAGAAAAATACTGGGACTAATCCAAGACTCTTAAGGTGGTCCTTAATTTTGCAATCATTTAATTATGAGATTGCTTATCGGAAGAGAAAACAAAATCAGAATGCTGATAGTCTAAGCCGAAAGAAACACACACTTGTAATGAGAATTGATGGAAAAATAAGAATTTTCTTTGTATTATTATTGTTTTTACTCTAGAATGATTGGTATTTGTATATTAGTATTAATATTTGATATTAGTATTTTAATTTTTTTTTGATATTTTGTATTTGTATTTTAAACTTTGATATTTTGTATTGGTATTTTAAAATTTGATATTTGGTATTAGTATTTTAAACTTTTGTATTTGTATTTTGATATTTGGAATTTTTTGTTTTAAATTTTGGTATTAATATTTTAAATTTTTTTTTTGATATTTGTATGTTAATTTTTTGATAATTAATATTTGTATTTGTATTTTAAAGTTTGCATTTGGTAGCAGTATTTCACCAAATAATATTTTGTATATGTTAAAGTTCACATAGATTAGTAGGGATAAGCTTAATGCCTTCCTTAAAATAAGGTACTAATTTCGGATAGAACAGGTACTTGCACGTTATTTTTTTAAAAATATTTTTTAGCTCTGTTTAAAAGAAAAGGATTTCAAGAAATAATTCCTAACTCTCTACTGCTGCATAAACTGATCCTATGTCAAGTATTTTTCAGGTATCACAGTAAAACTTTCCACTCAACTATCGTGAAAAGTTTTCTCCCGGATGGGAGGAAATAATTAGACTTTGACGGCGTGGCACATAGTACACTAGGAGGCTTGACACATAGCACACGATAGACCATAAAGAGGGCGCTGATGTGAACTGTTTTGGCCTTTGAGCGGGAAGGAGAGAAGAAGATGTCTCGAACGTAAAATGGACGAAGTTGCCTGTAGTTCCCAATGTGACTTGGAATTGTAAATGAAATTATTAATATAGTGATCTGTTTTGAAGGAAATAATAAAAAACGGTAAATCCGGTTAATTAGAGCTGATTAATTCAACTACAAGACGATGTTACAATGCGCAACAAACCAGTCTCCTTTCCAGTTCCTTTACTTTTTGATGCCTTTAGGATGCTTTATAGGTCCATAGAAAATGTAATTCATATAAAACTGAATGCAAAATTTGAGTCTTCTGTCATTTATTGTTAACTTACATCTCTTAATTCATTGTCGGTGACTCATAGCCTTTCCAAGCAGGAAGCTCAAATAGATCGTCTGCATACGTGCACCCAAATACGCTTCCGTGGCATCGTTTGTTTCTGCACCGCGTTGCAAGAAAATGCTGTGCCTGAAAAGAAACTGAATATATCTCTATATACAGTGGTTCTCTAAAGTGTTCTTACACTTAAAATTTTCTATGAAGTTAATGGATCGGAATAATAATTTTTTATGTTTGTAATTTGTTTTTAATGGAATAAAATTAATTTTTTTTTTAAAAATAGTATAACTATTATTTTGAAAAAAATAATTCAAAAATTGCTGAAAAATTACGCCACGAAAGCCTTCGTACATTTAAAAGAAATCTCAAAACTGTTATAATTATTGTTATTATTATCGTGTCTCTCCCCCTCTCCCCACCTAATTTAGTGCTTAGTTGGATTTCTCTTAGCCTCCCCAACAAGTTTCAAAAGTGTGGGTAAAAATTTCCTCCGTTTTTCGAAATTTCTGCATCGATGCTCTTCTGTTCTATTATGATTATTGTTTCCAGTTTTTATACATAATGCCTTCTTTAACTTCAAATTCTCCCCAAATATATTCTACTGTGCTTAAATGAGGGGATTGAGGAGGCATTTCTAGAATTTAGGGTCATTCACATCATAAGCGTACTTTGAGCGCAGCGTGGTTTAGGTTATCTATCTTGTTAAAAATTGAAGTCGTCTCCAACACCCAAATTTTAAGCGGATAATTTCAAATTGTTCTTTAAAATACTTTAATAAATCTTACGACTCATAATACCAAATGATTTAATATCGAATTCAATTTACACCTCCATATGCTTCACAGTTCTAATTAAGTTCTCGGAATTAAACATTTCTCCTTTTTTCATCTACTAACTATTACAATACGTTCGGTACCAAAAAAATTGAAATGGTTGATATTCCAACAAATTTATTGTTATTGGTGTAATTTCTAAAATTTAATTTCGTTGGGGACATTTTTTCCTTATAGGAAAACGATTCTCACACTATTAAGACGCATCAAGTGAAATCCAATGACGCAATATTAAAATAGAGGTCTACTGGTCGCAAAAAATGCAGTTGTCATTTTATAACTTTGTGACACCAGTTTACACGCACTTGCACAGTTAGGGGCACGTCTCAATTCCCACAATGTATTCCTTCAAAAGTAACGAAACTTCCTTTTTAATTATTCAGAAATTTTCCGTATTTTTATGGATGAAGCATAAGCTCATGAGCATTTTTTTTAATTACAAATATGTTCTTTACCAAATGATAGATATTGAGTGATGAAATTATTTTCCTTTTTATGGGAATCTAATGGATTTTACATTCAAAGTAAATATTGTTTCAAAGGCGACTTCTCTCTCTTGGAAATATTTTTCTCGAGATCAATTTAATTAAGCTTCGAAATGATTAATTGAACGGAACCTGGTCGAATGTAAGAGGGTTTCTACTCCCCTTAAATGTAAATTTCATTTCATCCCAAGTAACAAATGCAAAAGTGCCCCCCTTTCCAAAAAAAAAAAATTACAACAGCTCAAACTTTCGCTATGTATGAAAACAAAATAACTGTGGCTTTTGCATAAATATGAATTTTGGAATGAAAATCTGGAAGATTAATTAACCACAGTCCCTCTTAGCTTCACTTCTCCTTTTTGTAATTCCTTTAGAGAATTGCGGAAAAGCATTCAAAAGGCATTCATTGTTCTTCTCTTAATTTAATTAACTTTCTGTCCTGTCGCCGCTAGTTTATGTTTTTGTGGAAGATGTAGTTTACTTCTGGATTCAAATTTAAATAAATGTAATTGGATTTGTAAGAATTTGTTTTGAAAAACAAACAAATCGATCAAAGGATGTATTTGGAAATTCTTTCTATGGATTTATTTTTAAATTGACTTATTGTCTGTTTGAAAATCTATCAATGTTATTTTAATTATAAAAGTATTTAATTTAAAAATTTATGTTGTAAATTTTTATTGAGCTCAAAAACATCCTGGGATTTAAAAATTTGATTTCGTCAATATCCTTTTAATACTCGTAGATTTAATTCTTCAAAAACAAAACATTCATGTTTTTTATACACATTAAATTGCTTAAGTTTCTAACTAACTTACATAAATACAAAACTAAAAATAGAATTTTTCTAGTAATACTCCATGTTTCGATAGTACTTAACTACACTTTTCATAACATTTTTATAAATTAATAATTTAAATACACATTGTTAACGCTAAGATTGTAGATTGAAAGAGAATAAGTAATATAAAAAAATTAGGTCAATTCTACTTTGAATGGACGAATAGGAAGTTTTATATATATGCATAGTGAAAAAGAGTGAGCTATAACAGTGTAATAGAGTAAGAATTGAAAAATGAGCATCTTTTGTGTCTGCATCGTTGTGACAATGCACACCCGGTTTGGCTAATTTGATTTTCGACTCTAACTTTTGTCACTGTCTTAACATTGTTACAACAATGGAGACGAATCTAAGTTGGCGTCGAAAACTGGTAATTTATTTAATTAAATTTAATTAATGAATAAATATTTGAAAATAACTGTATTAACGTCAAGTTTCATCCAGTACAAGTTTTAAAAAACTTATTTGAACTTGATTGGATGAATAGAAATTATTTTATTAACGCGATTGAAAATTTGAACAAGATAAATATATGGAGAGAGAATGTGAGCTAATAGTAGGAATTGAACAATGAACTCTATACGCCAAGGATTTTACAAACTATTGCAATAGAATAGTTAATAAAGAAAATTAATATTATTAATAAATCGAATTATTTTTATAGAAGCTGATAAATTTTTCACAAAATATTTTCTAGATGGAAGCAAATTTCGCTTTTAAAACTATTTAGTAAGCCATTCATAACTCGGGAAAGGAAAAACTATTTAAAAAGTATTGAAAAATGTAAAAGAGGAGAAAGTATTCCCAATAATACCAAGGGTGTTTTGATAGGCAAAAAATCATTTTCATTCTCTATAATCTCAACTACAACTGAAGGATTTTACAAAAGAGAACGCTTTCTTTCAGAGTGTCTTGTTATACATGCGTTTGGCGCTGAACTCGACTCAACATTGCAAAGTTTGAGGTCTTGCAAAGCATGCCGGGACACTTGATATGAATAACGGTGCCGCGATCTTGGTTAATTTAAATATTGAATTCATTTACGTCGCAGCTATTATTATCTACATTGAAGTTATTAAACTTATTAAAACATTGTTAGAGTCCAATAGAGGGAGAGGAGGAAACTTTTTGCCACCGCACCCGAGCAAGCGCAGAGAACCATCACGATTGCCTCCTTCCGACAGGTCAAGGCATCTTCCCCTTCCCTTCCCTCCTTCTCTTCGAGAGGTCAGCATTTCCCTTTCGGAGATCAGGGGGGAACTTTTGCAACTCAGGTTGCTTCCTTCCGGACATCGATGGGAAAGGGTCCCTTGTGATGTCAAAAAGGTCGAAGGGTGATCCAAGCTGATGCTACGCAATAATTCAAAGTGCCCGGTAGTGATTATTTCCACAAAGACGCTGCGAAACCAAGACGTTCCAAGTTGCCGGCTCGTTCACTCTCCCTCCTTCCTCTATGTTGACCACGCCTTGTGAAAGAACCGTGGTATGCAAAGTGTTATCTTTATTTCGAGAGATCTGAAGAAGAGGGATGTTTACAAGAGGTGTTACAGGGAATGGGAGATTATAGGTTGTACGGATTGGTATCGAGGGAGGCGTGTTAGAGAGGACCTTTCAATACTAGGAGGCATCCTGAGTTTCTTTAGGTGTTGGAGCCTGTGAGTGGTCTTATCAAAACTGGCTTTTAAACTTTAATGAATACTTATTATTTTTGAACAGGGTTCCATAGTTAATTTCACTCCTGCTGCACACTTGAATTCGTCTGAGATGGGTGTAATAAAGTTGTTATTCAACTTCTACTCTATTAGCTCACGCTCTCCCCATATTTTATATAACTTGTTCAAATTTTTACTCGTTAATAAAATACTTTATATTCTTACAATCTTCAAAAAATTTTCTTTAAAACATGTAGCGAATGGCACTTGATGTTAGTACAGTTTTTCTAATATTAATTCATTAATTACTGGTTTTCGACGACAACTTGGATTCGTCTCATTATTGTAACAATGTAACTGTTAAAACAATGACACAAGTTGGCATCGAAAATCGGTTTTTCAGCCAAACAGGATGTGCATTGTTACAACAATGCAGACAAATCATGATCTTTTTTCCAATTCCTGCTATTAGGTCACTCTCTCCCATATATATATATATATATATATATATATATATATATATATATATATATATATATAGCATGAATTGGAGTAATTCTTAAAGTTTGACAGGAAAAATGCAAAGAGCAGCCGTTTATCATATATTTTATTGCAATGCTCAACTAAACAGTCCGTACTCCAAGGTATGACAAAGACAAGTCCAATTTCAGCGTCGTTCGTTCACGTGTTTTTAGTAAATCCGCCGAAGTAGAAGTCGAAGTATTTATGCGGCAGGTGGGTTGAGTTGTCCTGGTAGGAAGTTTATCCCAACTGACGCAAAAAGAGCTGGGTATTCATCACATATATACACACATATATACGTATATATATATATATATATATATATATATATATATATATATATATATATATATATATATATATATATATATATATATATATATATATATATATATTGTCACGTAGATCCGAGGGTTCGAGGATTTTATGCAAAAACAATCACACAGAAAAAAATAATCAGTTCATTAAGAGCGATGCGAATTCATTATAGAAAATCCAATCCTTTCAATACAGGATTCATCGGCAATATTCACAGGGTAAATATCTGAAGGTCTTCACACCTTCAACAGCAATCAAACACAATAACAGTGTTTAAAACAAAATACACGTAAGTAAAGGATATTCACAAGCACAACCGAGATAATCGCTAGTCAAAACAATCCTCAATACTCGCTGGCTTAATCAAGACACCCCGCCGTACCGGTGAGCATCCTTTTTATATGCGCGACAGAAACTTCTAGAAATAAAGGGTGTTTTTTTAGAGGTATAGAACTTTAAATTGCAATAAAATAACGATTTATTATTCGATTGACATGAATTTTTTTTTATTTGAAAGATAATCTTGTGGCATTACATTTTAAATATGATGAAGCAAGGCGTAGATTCGTCGAATGGGCCCAAAACGAGATTGCCGTTGTTCCCGATTTTCATAAGCGAATTTTGTTTAGCGATGAAGCGCACTTCTGGTTGAATGGCTACGTCAGCAAACAAAACTGCCACATTTGGAGTGAAGCTAATCCACAAGTGTATGTCGAAACACACCATTACATACAGAAAAACTGACTGTTTGGTGCGCTTTATGGGCTGGTGGAATCATTGGTCCGTACTTTGTCAAAAACGATGAAGGCCACAACGTGACATTTAATGGTGATCGGTATAGAGCCATGATTACTAACTTTTTCATTCCTGAATTGAACAATCATGATGTCCAGGAGCTGTGGTTCCAACAAGACGGCGCAACATGTCACACAGCTCGTGCCACAATCGATTTATTGAAAGACACGTTTGGTGACCGCCTAATTTCACGTTTTGTACCTGTGAATTGGCCTCCAAGATCTTGTGATTTAACACCGCTAGACTATTTTCTGTGGGGCTATGTAAAGTCACTGGTCTATGCGGATAAGCCACAAACGCTTGACCATTTGGAAGACAACATTCGCCGTGTTATTGCCGATATGCGGCCACAAATGTTGGAAAAAGTCATCGAAAATTGGGCTTCCAGATTGGCCTATATCCAAGCCAGCCATGGGAGTCATATGCCAGAAATCATATTTAAAATGCAATACCATAAGATTATCTTTCGAATAAAAAAAATTCATGTCAATCGAATAATACATTGTTGTTTTATTGCAATTTAAATTTCTATACCTCTAAAAAAACACGCTTTATAACCGCTCGTGTCATTGAACGTGACACTAGTGGAGAAATCTAGTACTTTGTAGAAGATTCCAGAGGGTTCCGAACTGGCCAACAAGGTCACCAATGACGCCAAAATGGTCCGCCAACTTGTTCGCAAAAATAATGCCAATTTGGCTCTACCGCCAAGATTACGCCAAGTTCTCATTCAATCGCCATTATAACGTAAGGGGCGGCACTGCATGTGAATAGTACAATTTTAACATGAAATAAATATAACGTAGAGTAATATAAATGCATTAAATACTCAAATACAAATTATTTATACTATTTACACAAAATTCGTAACACTGCCCCCTCCTCAAACATTGCACGTACCGGGCAGTACAATCCTTGAGTAAGAGGCATCTATTTACAGGCAAACTATTCTCATAATAATTACATATAAAGTAACAAATGTGTTCCACAGCATATACAATACAAATAAATTCTAAGCACATGAAGAGATGTAAACATAAATTCAAATATTGAAGTAAAACTAAGGAATTAGAAAAGAGAAATAATTTACATTACGTACAAAATAATTAATGACCATGGTCTGAAATTAAGGATCTTTTTACTCTTGGCCAAGATAAGGGGCTAGCCTATTGTAATGCATTACCTTTGGTTTTGAGTGAGGTGATTTCTGTATCCGCACCACAACGTCATTCAGTCTTTTTAGGACTGTGTAAGGACCTCCCCAGTTTGTCTGCAGCTTTGGAGAGAGTCCTTTCCGATGTTTCGGTTTCCATAACCACACTTTGTCACGGAAGTCGTGTCCGGCTGCTCTTACGTCGTATCGGGTCTTCATCTTCTCGGAAGCCATGCCGATTCTTTCCCTAACCAGATGATGCATTTCCTCCATCCGTGCCTGGAGTTTCTCGATATACTCCTCAGGCATCAAGGGTGCATCTGGTGGCCGGCTGAACAGAAGATATGCAGGCAGACGAAGATCACGTCCAAACAGCATCTGGGATGGGGAATAGCCGGTGGTCTCGTGAACGGCACTCCTGTAGGCAAGCAGGAAAAAGGGCAATTTCTTGTCCCAGTCCTGTTGATTACTGGATACCAGGAGAGAGAGACTGTTCAGGATGGTCCGATTGAACCTCTCTACCATGCCGTCAGACTGAGGATGCAAAGCTGTTGTCCTGGTTTTGTCGATGGCGAGTATTTCACACAGTCTCTTGCAAACTGCAGAATCGAAGTTTCTCCCTTGATCGGAGTGCAGTTGTAAAGAGACCCCGAATTGTGAGATCCAGTGTTGAACTAGAACCTCTGCAACAGTTGAGGCCTCTTGGTCGGGAATAGAATAGGCTTCAGGCCACTTAGTGAAGTAGTCCAGACAACCAAGATGTTGTTGTTGCCATCTGATGATCTCGAAAGTGGGCCTAGGATGTCAAATGCTATTCGTTCGAAAGGCGCTCCCACATTATAGAGCTGCAGTCTTCCTCTAGTGCGTTTTCTGAGACCTTTGCTTGAAGCACAGGGATCACATATGGGACAACACTTTTCCACGTCACTCCGCACATCGTTCCAGTAGAAGCGCCCACGAACTTTTTCTAAGGTCTTTATAACACCAAAATGACCTCCAGTTGAACTGCCATGAAGTTCCTTAAGGACTGTTGAAACTCTTATCTTTGGGAGTATTAATTGCCACCTGAATGTTTTTCCTTCATCAGACTCCCATTTTTGATATAAAACACCATTTCTTAGATGGAGAGAGTCCCAAAGAGCCCAGTAACGCTTCGTTGTAGGATGGAAAGGGGCGATGTCTTGCCAGCTGGGCTTTTTATCAGACAATCTCTTTTTATCAACTCTTTGAATTCTGAGATTGGTTTTATTTCAGGATCAGCCAGTTGATCTTTTCGGACGCTCTCATCACTCCACGGGTCCAATGCCTAAGTTGATGGCGTTGTAACTTGGCGGACTGTTTGATCTATTACGCCAAATTTCTTTTCGATTCTCGAGCAGTGTTTGCAACTGTCAAGACAGGGTCTTCTCTAAAGGGCGTCTGCATTTACATGTGCTGATCGTTTTCTGTGGTGTATTTCTACGTCATACTCCTGTAGTCTCTGTATCCACCTAGCTATTTGGCCTCCTGAATTTTTAAAATTCATTACCCATGTCAATTAGGCATGATCTGTTCGCAGCAGGAACCTTCGACCGTAGAGGTAAGGATGAAAGTGCTCCACGGTTTTACGATAGCGAGCAGTTCCTTCCTTGTCACATAATCATTTCTTTCTGGTTTGGATAGACACTTGCTAAAATAGGCGATGACACGCTCCTGACCATCTATCTCTTGAGCCAATGCAGCCCCAATACTCACATGACTTGCAACCGTATCCAGAATAAATTGTTTCCCAATTTCAGGGTATGCCAGGATTGGAGCAGATGTTAGTGCGTCCTTAAGCTTGTTAAAGGCGTTGTTACAATCAACCGTCCAGATGAATTTCTGTCTTGCCTCGGTCAGCTTATGGAGTGGTCTGGCAATCGTTGAGAAATTTTTCACGAATTTTCGGTAATACGTGCATAAGCCCAAGAAACTCCGCAGCTGGTAAAGATCCGTCGTACAGTTCCAGTCTTTCACAGCCGAGATCTTATCCGGGTCTGTTCGTACACCTTTTGCCGAAATGATGTGCCCGAGATAGGTGACTTCAAGCCGAAATAGGTGACACTTGGTTGGACTTAATTTCAGGATAGCCTCTTTCAGCTTTTGTAGCACACGTCTGATATTTTTCAGATGTTCTTCGAAGGAGCGCCCCACGATGACAATGTCATCTAGATAAACCAGGCAAGCCTCGTACGAAAGTCCTCCGAGGACTGTCTCCATAAGACACTCGAATGTTGCAGGTGCATTGCACAAGCCGAAAGGCATAACCTTAAATTGCCACAGTCCTTGTCCCATGGTGAAGGCAGTTTTCTCTTTATCGTCAGAATGGAGTTCTACCTGCCAATACCCGCTTTTGAGATCTAGGGTAGAAAACCAGGTATTGCCGGCAAGTGTGTCCAGCGTATCATCTATCCTTGACAGAGGATGTGGTCACGGTAGCCGAGTGGTATAGGTATCGGACCGTGGCTTGCCTTGTCACGAGTTCGAGCCCAGTACCACTAAAGACCCGCCGTGTAGGGCAGCGATGCACGATAAATCTGTCGAGAGCTGAAACGTCCTCCCTTTGGTGTGGTGTGGTAGTTAGGACAGGGGGTGCCAGCTCAGGTGTCGTCCACGTCACTTGACCATGGTTCAAAATTACGTGGTCCGTCGCCAAAAGCCCTCGTGTAGCTTAAACAGTGCGACGTTAATAATAAATCAAATCAAATCAATTGACAGAGGATAGATGTCCTTCTTGGTGACGTCATTCAACCGATGATAGTCCACACAGAATCTGGTTGAGCCATTTTTCTTCCTGACCAAGATGATGGGAGATGCCCAAGGACTTGACGATGGCTCAATAACATCATTATTTTTCATGTCCTTAATGCATTTTTGGACTTCCTTTTGTTTAGCGAATGGTAGTTGTCGGGGGTGCTGCTTAATAGGAGGATGCTTTCACGTATCGATAAGGTGTTTCGTTAGACTTGTTCTTCCAAAGTCCTCAGATGTTCTTGAAAATAGGCTCTGGAATTCTTTAATCAACCCTCCTTCAGCACATCTTTGTTTCTCGTCCAAGTCCGTGTTTTGTAGTAAATCCTTGACTAGATTCTCTGAAGAAAGGTCTTGGGTATTGTACTTCCGGTCTACACAAGTGACAGGAGCACAAGCTGCTATTACCTCTCCTTCCTGGATAGTCCTCGTCCTATCACTGATGTTATCAATTCTCACTGGGATGACTGAATTCGAGAGGCCTACTACCGACGAGGCTATTAGTACTCCTGCTTTTAATCAATTAGGATAATCAATTAGGCTTAATCGGAATTTTCTATTTTCTGCTACTAAACCGGGTATTATACATTCAGTTCTTGGTGATAATGAGAGTTTGGTTTTTGCTATAATTTTCTGATTGGATTCAAATTAAGTTTGTAAGCCAAAAAGAGTGATGTCTTCAAATTTAGAATGCATATTGCTATTTTCAAAGTCCAATTTAAAGTTATTGTTCTTCAGAAAATCCAGTCCAAGAATACAGGGGTCGGTGATATCTGCTATATATGCCGTATGGTGATAGTCAATGTTTCCAAACCATAGAGTGATGTTAGCTTTTCCATGAACATGAATCTTGTCACCCGTCACTGTTTGCAAGGAAACGCAGGGTGGCGTCCAGATAATACTAACTTGTGAATTTTGAGCCAAATCTTTTCTAATTATAGACACATTGGCTCCAGTATCAACAACCATATGGCACGAGATGTTATTAATTTGTCCTATTACGTAAAGTCCCTTGTCGCCACCCTTTACTGCCGTAATCTGAAAATTTGGTAATGGGGCTTTTCATTATCTGGAAACCTCCGCCCCACGAGATGGCCATATATTAGTTTTCCTGTTTGGAAGAAGAGACGTTGTTCTCATCCTTCCTTCATAGGGGACAGTTTCTTCTCAGGTGTCCAGTTCCACCGCATCCCCAGCACCTGAAGTTGCGTTTCTCATGGTTCGAAATTCCAGCCTTTATGGTTTGCATTTCTTCTTTCAATATCTCCATCTTTTTTAGCAATCGAGATACACACGGTTCATCTTCAGTCACCCTAGCTCCTCGGATGAAATGACAATCTTTGCGACTGGCTTGAGTAGCAGTCTTCAATTTTAGGGTATATAACAGTGCAGATTTAAGATCTTGGACATCTGCCATTCTTACAGCCTTCTGAATTTCCCCCTCCTTCAGGCCATCCATGAAATACTGTAAATAGATTGTTTCTCTCACAGTTGCTGGGTGATCGGAGAAAACCAAGTTGGCGAGCCTTTCTACTTCGGAGGCATATTCCTGCAAGCTTTCTCCGGTTTTCTGGAGTCTTGTTTTCATCTGCAGACGTGCGTATTCTTTGGAGTATTTCTGGCCGAACCGAAGATCCAGAGCATTGTATAGGGAGTTCAAGTTCAGTCGCTCTATGTCGGGAAGAGTCTGCAATATTTCAGCGGCTTCATCTCTAAGAGATGCTGCTAGCTGACATGCTTTGACCCCTTCATTCCATCCATTGGCTTCGGAAATTATACAAAATTGAGTCTTGTACACCTCCCAGTTGGTTTTTCCATCATAGGTGGACAGATTCACTGATATTGGTGAGGCAGGCACAGACACTTAAGAAGCAAGTACAGGCTCTGGAAAGGCAGAAACATGCACATTTTTGCTTTTGTTCTCTTTTCCGCCCGCTAGAAGTTTCTTCTCAAGATCTTCCATTCGCTGTGATATAAGGCTAAAATTTTCAAACACTCCTTCAATTCTTTCATCAACTTGTTCTCTAATTCTTTCTTCAACTTGCTCTACTTTCTTCTCTATCTTCTCTTCAACTACTGCAATCTTTTCTTCTACTTTCAATGCTATTTTCTCTTCCATACTATTGATTTTCTCTTCAACATTGTCAAGTTTCTTTTCTAGAGAATCCTTCAGTTCTTCTTGATATTTCTCCATTCTCTCCTTTAACTCATTCTTAGTATCATCTAGACCTTTCTGCATTACCTTCTTTAACTCATGCTTAGCTTCTTCTTGGCTCTTCTGATATCTTCTCAGCCGCGTTCAAGGCATTGATGCCTTTCAACAGAGCCTTCAGTTGCTCATCCATAGCTCTTGTTATTGGCATAAAATCCCACTTCTGGCACCAAACTGTTACGTAGATCCGAGGGTTCGAGGATTTTATGCAAAAACAATCACACAGAAAAAAAATTAGTTCTTTAAGAGCGATGCGAATTTATTATAGAAAATCCAATCCTTTCAATACGGGATTCATTGGCAATATTCACAGGGTAAATATCCGAAGGTCTTCACACCTTCAACAGCAATCAAACACAATAACAGTGTTTAAAACAAAATACACGTAAGTAAAGATTATTCACAAGCACAACCGAGCTAATAGCTAGTCAAAACAATCCTCACTACTCGCTGGCTTAATCAAGACTCTCCGCCGTACTGGCGGGCATCCTTTTTATATGCGCGACAGAAACTTCTAGAAATATAACCGCTCGTGTCATTGAACGTGACACTAGTGGAGAGATCTACTACTTTCTAGAAGATTCCAGAGGGTTCCGAACTCGCCAACAGGGTCACCAATGACGCCAAAATGGTCGCCAAAGTCGCCAAATTGACCGCCAATTTGGTCGCCAAAAATGATACCAACTTGGCTCTACCGCCAAGATTTCGCGTGAATAGTACAATTTTAACATGAAACAAATATAACATAGAGTATTATAAATGCATTAAACACTCAAATACAAATTATTTACACTATTTACACAAAATTCGAAACAATATATATATTTCTTGTTCAAATTTTCAATCGTTAATAAAATACTTTCTATTCATCCATTCAAAGTAGGAATTGACTTAAAATTTTTTTATTATATTATGTTTTTATAATGTCTATTGATCTTCTTTAGCACAATACCGGTTCATCTGAACTTCAGAGCATGACACAGGTTCCGTTTTACTCTAGGCCAGGTGTGGCGGACCTTTATGAATCAACCTGCCATTTTTACTAAAAAAATGCTTAATGAGATACAGACGTGCCGTCAAATAATTTTGACTTGTGATTATTGGGAAAATAATATAAAACTAAACATTAACAAATCAAAACTCTTTATTTAATACTATAAAAATACGTTTTGCAATGTATAGCTGTAAATGTTTTCGGTATACATATAATTTAAATAAAGGTAACTTTAATGGGATTTCTGTTGTGTCCAATAAAATGACTCATAATTTGAACTAGTATTGTATGATGTTATTTTTAGCAGAATGTTTGCTGAATTAGAGTCATTTGCCGAATATAGTTTCTAGTGAGTCTTTAATGTTTTTCAAAATTCCGTTGCTGGCATTTTTACTTAGATTGCTTGTTAATCGTTCTGTTTCAATCAATTCCAATTTTGTCCTTGTTTCAATACATTTTTGAATCCTTACTGAACTAGACTGGAAATCAGTCAGTTGCTTTTCAAATTCTTCAATTTCTAACCATTCGAATTGAGACAAGTTCAGCTTGTCAAATGAAGTCACAACAGGGTACATAATAAACTTTAGCTCATTTCCTATAATTCTTTGAACTGAAAAAATCTCGTTGAAAATTCTTTGACGAAACAATTATGAAAATAAATTCTTCAATAACTTTTTCTTCGTCTGATTATTTATGTACATCTAATACTTCCTAGTGAACTTTGTTATTTTGAACAAAAATGTAAACCGTTTTGATCGGTGACGTGCCCAAAATATTGTGTCACGGGCCATCAGTGGCACGCTTGCCATTTTTGGCCATCCCTGCTCTAGACAAACGAGTACACCGGATGTGGTGCCCATTTAGTGTGGTCTGTGATTCACTCGCATTACTCAATGGAAAGGAAATATGACTATTGTTTGGCATCAGATAGAGGCTGTAATTTTTCGACCTCTGTGAATAGTCAGTCTCTCGTTGTTGCCTGGGACAACTAAACAATACATTGATTTCTTTATTTCATTGCTCTGTTCAAGTTCAAGCTATTGTAAGTAACTTATTGTGACATTTTCGTGCCCCATAAATGCAAAATCTGCTTTTTTTTGTGGATTGCATTATACCGTTCCTAAGCACACGTGCACCCCTAAATATTTCTTTCATCTAACACCGCACCCAAACGAATGACCTTGAAGCTGGACACACGTGTAAACCGGAACCCCGAGTGCAATTCGATTCGTCAGAAACGGTACGACCCACTCCGACAGTGGAGAAGAGAGTTCAATAAAAACACCGAAGAGAACGGTTGTGTTGCCTCCTCTCTCATAAATAACATATTCTGAACTGATGAAACAATCAATAGTATAAATAACTTCTTTGTGAATGTATAACTGTAATTAATAGCTGCGGCGTAATTAAATTAATTACTTAGTTTTTTAACTCTCATGCTACCATTAATTTTCCCAAACTTCACAATGTGGAATGATTTCATTTACTTCCGATTATTGCTTCTGATGCGACGCTGATGATAACTTATTTAATTACTTTCTTTCTCTTAACCAAAATACTAATTTCTTAACTTTCCAGGTTCTTAAGTTAACATCGCATCATGACTTAAGTTAAAATTAAACACTAATATTCTATAGACAAATTACAGTACTCTAAATTAAAAGTCCGATTCTTAAAGAGTTGACAATTAATTTTATTGAATAACATATTTAAATTTAAGTAACTGTACATATACTGCATAACAAGATTGAAATTTAGCTTAGCTTTGAGAGAGATAGGAGGTGGGATGGAGTGGGGGACATGGTTGCCGCCCGGAGTCCCGCGGAGTCTAGATTCAAGGCCTGGATGTGATTAGTCTGTCTCTGTCTCTCCGTGTCCGAGTGTCTCCAAATCGGGGTGCATCCCCTTTTTGTTCTATGCCGCTTTACTCTAAAATCCTAGAGTGGACTATTTGCCTTGTCCACTTAATTACCTCTGATTGGTCCGGAACCAGCGCAGAGTTACTGCACAAAGGTCGTTGCCTTGTTGAAGCGCGGGAAAATCCTTTGACGCTCCCCAATATTTATGAGTGTAATGATCCTTCCAGGCATGGGAATGTTAGGCACCCTTTGCTGAGGAATTCCCCCTCAGTGGTGGGGAAAGAAAACGCATTCCACCAAACTGAGTTCGCAATTTTGAAGTTCTGTTGAATATTCCTGAATGAATCCGCGCCTCCCATCACTTCCTATTGCAATTTTAGCAAACAGTAATTTAAAATACAAAAGTACACTTTACTAGGTTTTATTTTTATAATAACGCATTCTTAATGATATGTAAATATATTCCTTTAATTTGTTTTTCAAATTAAATTTAAAGAACAAATTTTTGGTAATTTCAATATATTTTTTTCTTTAAATTAAATATTGTAAATGTGTTCTTTCCAAATGTTTAAAAGGTACAAATGAGGTTCCAAATATGTCCTTTTACGCTGGAAATGCCCAAGAGGATTAGATGAAAAAGAACGGATTAAATATGATAATTGATGAAGAATTTGTGCATTGTGAGTACAGCTCTTATTGGATAGAAGACCTGTTTGAGAATAGTTAAGTAGACAAGTTGTTTCATGAAAAAAAATGCAACAATTTATTCCAGAATTCGACATTTGCTTCCAGTTTAAGGAATTTTGTTCTTTAATACGACAGCGCGATGTAAATAAGTGAAATAAAAATAATCTCCAAGCAAATTTTTTAAATAAAAAAGAAAACAGAAAGAAAGAAAACTTACTACGGCATGTTTCTACAAATAATGGGCATTATATATTTTGCAAAGAGTCCGTATTTCCTTTAAAATATTTAAATACAAATTGTGGCTTATAATTTTGCGAATTGCAAAAGCTATAAAGTACAAGAAATTCTTGCTTGGAATAATGGCCGGAGTATCCGAGTGGTATAGCGATGTCAAGAGTTCGAGCCCAGTGCCACCAAAGATCCGCCGTGTAGGGCAGCGATGCACGTTAAATCTGTCGAGAGCTAAAACGTCCTCCCGTTGGTGTGGTGTGGTAGTTAGGACAGGGGGGTGCCAGCTCAGGTGTCGTCCATGTCACTTGACCATGGTTCAAAATTACATGGTCCGTCGCCAAAAGCCCTCGTGTAGCTGAACAGTGCGACGTTAATATTCAATCAATCAATGCTTGGAATAATACACTCATTTTATTCGAAATATTATTGACATGCACAGGAGAGATATTTTACCTAATTCTTCAATATTTAATTTGATTTCGTTATTCATTTACGACTCGCTTCGGACCTACTTAAGAGATATTGACAACGGGCATTTTGAATCAAGATCAAAGGACGAAACCCACGCGAGTTTGTACCCCATTCTCAAACCTCTAGACGTAAGAGCTTTGAGCCTCGACAGATTTAAGCCTTTATTTCTATCGACGGTACTTGTAAGTACCACTCACTTTAAAATTACATAGAATAACTATTTTTACGAATATTCTGACGATATTTAGCAGGGGAATATTCTTTTAAATCTACTCTTCCAAGATATATGGCTGCACGGGTTCTATGATGAGTAATTTCTGCTATGAAACTTTTTAGGCGATTAGTTTCATAGCAGAAATTGCGTTTTCAGCTGACGGCGCTTTCAGAGGATTCCGAAGACTATCATTTTTTTACCGAAAATGAGTTAATGCCAAAATTTAAGTGTCTTATTTTTTTTGTATGTTAATGAAGACCTTAGAAAACGATTTGACTATTTATTTTAAGAAAACAGTGTATAATTAATTTTACAGCTGAATATCTTTAATTAATTAATTAGATCTAACGGATTAAATTTCTTTAAGCTGAGTATTTTGTTTATGTACAGTTGAACCTATTTTTGTGAGATTGATAAAAACCGCATAAAAATAACCGCACAAAAAAATGTTTGAAAATTTCATGAATTCTTACATATAACAAGCCAATTCGTCGAAATACTGCAGAGATTTTTTTTTATGCGGTCGCACAAAAATAAAATCACATAGGAAAGGACTGCATAAAAACAGGTTCGACTTTAAATCCTTTAAGCGATAAAATCCTATGTAGCGATTAAATCCTATGTAGCGATAAAAAAGAAAAAAGATTGCATGAGAAAAAAACTGCAGTAAATCATAATGCGATAGATAAAGCGTTCGCATGCATCCTCTCTTCTACATTGCGGGTTGTAGGGGTCCCAGAGATCGTACCCCATCACTCGTCAAGCCACAATTTTACCACTCCACTATCATTTCGCCACCTGATTCTTCATGTTTGTGGACGTTGGAATGGATGTATGGAAAGCTGACAATCCCCGGCATCTTAGCGTCTCTCTAAATGTTATCCAAAAACTATGAAATAATTTCAGATTTTAAAATTCAGCTCCAGAAAGTCTGTTTCTTGTCGCCTAAGCGTTACATCAGCAATTTCTAGATCATTTTCTGCTCTAAGTTGCAGAGACAGGGTACGTTAACTTAATGCAGCCCATTATGTGGGCACTTAAAGAAAAAATTTCGCTAACATGATACAAAAACAATAAAAAAGGAAACTTCTAGAATAAAAAACTGTATTCAAGGAGATCCATTGGATGTGACACAGAATACAAACCTGAGACCAATGTGTGAAATTGGTCTAATAAGTCTATCGGTTTAACAAGGGATGAATGTTTTTTTGTGTCTTTTGCAGATGAGTCTAGATTTACACTAGAAAATGTTTCTCATTGCTTTCTGATCTTAACGAAATAAGGAACAATAGAGTTATGGATTTAATATTGCTATAAAACACGCTTGCAGCGAAGGTGTAACTCTCATGGTCTGGACATGAGTTTTTTTGGCAGGCGACACGTAGTTGCATGTATTCAATGGAGGCACTGTGGAACGAGACAAAATCATTTATTAAAAGGATATCTTCTACCAATGATTTCTTTTCGATTAAACTTTTTCTACTGCTATTGGTTTACAAATTGTTTTTCTTGAGAATAATAACGCTCTTCCAATTTAAGGTGTAATCAGATACCTTCTTGATCAAAACAATAGTTAATGAATCGCCCGACTTAAATTAAATAGAGCATCTTTGGGGCTAATTTGGCAGAGCAGTCAGTTAGAGCACTAAAGCCTCCACTAGGATGTATTACATATATGCTATAAAAATTGTATTGAATGAGCTTTTAAATATTATTTAGTATATAAACCATTCATTCAGATAGTTAAATGTATACACAGACCTTACATAGATATACTCGCTGAAGTTCTTTATGGGGTGTGAGAGAGGTTCAATTTTTAAAATTAAAATTCTTCTTGTGAAATCTATATTTTTTAAGGCGGGTCAAACACGGAACAAGACAATGTATCAAAGCATTCGAATGATGTTTTTAATGAGTGTGTTCACATTTTAAATAGTTTTAAATGAGCTGCAATAACACCTCGTTGTAATAGAATGGTTTGAGTGAAACAAATATTTAAATCTAAAACTGAAATTTGACGTGCCAAAAAGATAAAATTAATGAAAATACGAATAGAATAAAGTGAGAAAATAATAAAACCTGTAATAACGTTCTATTCTGACGACTCTGGTACAAATAAACCGAAGTACATAAACCAAAACGATATAAAATTAGTTTGAAGAACATAAAACATTTTATAAAGTACTATATCATAAAAAGTTTGTATCAAATTGTCTTCAACTGGACAAAAACCAAATAAGTATTGATTAAAATAAAAAAAATTATCTAAAACTTATGAAATAGGCCTACGTTGAGTTTAACTGTTATCGACCACAGTATTGAAACAAAACAGAACACAATTTATGTTGCTAAAACTGAAAATTTATTTTGATAGATGATTGTGTTGCAATTTCCCATTAAAAAAATTGTAATTCTGCAACACAGATCAAACAAATGAAGAAATATAATTATAAATAACTATAGGGATAATTGAAAGGTGTATCATATACAGTTGAACCTGTTTTTGTGGGGTTGGTAAAAACCGCATAAAAATAACAGCACAAAAAATGTTCGAAAATTTCATGAATTCTTACATATAACAAGCCAATTCATCGAAATACTGTAGAAAATTTTTTTATTCGATTGCACAAAAATAAAATTGCATAAAAAAAGACCACACAAAAACAGGTTCGACTGTATTGATAATAAATATGATATGCTTAAAATAAATATACACTGTACAGTGAGTGGCGTAACGGAGAATATTAGAGCTACCCTGCAAAATCAGGTTTTGCGCCCTAAACTGGATATATATTATATGATATATATATAATATATAATATATATATATTATATATATTATATATATATATACTATATATATGATATATATATATATATAATATATATATTATATATATATATGATATATATGATATATATATATATATATATATATATATATATATATAATATATATATATATATATATATATATATATATATATATATATATAATAGTTCCCTCTCTCTTTCGCTCTCTCTATATATAGTATCTTTTTTATTAATCTTTGGTTTTAAAAACAACGCTGTAATCTTAATCGTAATCGGCTAGTCCGAAATCCCTGTCCCACCCATTCTATCCAATCAAAACTACTATTACGTAATAATCACGCGCTTGCACTGCTGGTATAAAAGCAAAAATCTTGTGTAATCGCGCTTTTTGTCTGCTTGCCGTCATCATGTAAGAATGTAAATACTGCAGCTCTTTGTCTTTGTGTTGTGTCCGTGAAGATGTTGCTTCTGTTATATGTGTCTGCTTACATTTTTTTATCAAATAGATGTAAAATATAAAGTGCTTGATCAGTTACTCTATGTGTGCTTCAAAATAAAAGACGAAAGTTTATTCTGCAAATGTCTTCAATAAACTAGATATGACACTAAACCAACACCGGCCAACGCTACTATAATACTTAACATGTATAATATATATATTTATATAATGATGTCCAAAAATCTGCGTGAAATAGATTGTCAGAAGCAAAGTTAGACCGTGATGCCATGTGATTAAAAAACTTGACAATACTGAATTGGAAGGAAATCCAGAAGAAAGCCAATACAGAAAAGCTTCTTCTCATCAATAAAAATTTCTGCGAACAGTTGCTTGATAAACAGTGTTAACTAATACCGTAGTAGAATAAAAAAGCATACCGAATTGGGTTTTCAACTTTTTCTGATAAAAATAGAGGATTCTAATTTCAAATATTGTCACTTACAGTTAGTTGGGATTTAGTGCAATTTCTTTCGGCTATAATTAAAGCTCAAATTTTGTACTATTTTACTACAATGATGGAATTTGTCAAAGAAGGAATATATAAAAACAAAATCTCCTTTCTTCCCAATGGAAGGAAAGAACAAGGTTTCACAGCAATAGCTTTTGGTTCAAATCATGCTATGCAGAAGAAAAGAGTCAAGAAGTACTGCTAAAAATTGACAGATATCCATGGGTTGATTGAGCTCTTACACTTTATTTACTATTGAGCTGATAAACTTTTGTGTCGTGGTATCAACATAAGATGGAATATTTTCAAGATATAGCAGTACCAATATTCGCATATTACCAATGTCCAGATTGGCGACAATTGGTTAAAGTAGACGCCAACTCAAGAGCCTTATAACTACCTAATCATGTACAAATGTTTTGCACCATAGACTCCTAAACAATCAACATAAAGATGCCAATGAATAAATAAAAATTTCCCGGATACGGAACAAATTTGATATCGGAGTGCTACTCGCCAAGCGCTGTTTATCGCTAAGAAGAGCTTCTTGTCGAGTGATATGGAATACCAGATGGCGGCCTAGCTGAAGCAATCGTCAAAAAGATAATTTTAAAAAGCTTTTGATTTTATGGAAATAGAATGACAATAAACAGAATCAATCAATAATTAATACCAATGTAATATAATAATAATTATAATATATAATATAATTATTATTATATATAAAATAATATTTGTGCTATAATTATATTATATTGTACAACTATATTTTAAAATTAATCAATCAGGAATATAAATTAATATGATTGCTGATACATGCAATATATTCCAAAAACTCTGATATTTTTAAAAATACATTCTAGTATTCACCAATGATATTATAAAAATCATTTTTCGAAAATAGCACAAAAGAAGCAGTTGCTTGAAGAATGATTCTAATGAAAATGGTTAAAATTTTAAGGAAATCGAATTAATCCGAAATCTGAATTAATATGGTTACCGCGGGAAATAGAAGCAAAAATTAACTGCAATATGCGTCATCTCCATAACAACCATATGACCACACGATAAAAATATCAAGGTAACCCTATTGTAATGTTATAGTCCGTCTTGGCGTGCATAAACAACAATTTGTCGATTAGCCCTCCAATATTAAATTAGCAACCAACAAAGAAATCACAATTCATTTTAAATAAACTATCTAAAGAAGGTAATTATATAAATCATTAGGGTAAAATCCTAGGAGAGCCCACACCCTTGGCGACAAACCAAAAAAAAGCGCCAAGCGAAACCGACAATGGCGGCAAGAGAATATAGTGGGATAAGGTGGATGCGTAATGAAAATATATGTAAACAATACAGATATTAAACATTGAAGATAAAAAATATAAAAACTGCACTTACTTTCTTACTGCTGATCTTTTGCGAGAGGAGGGAACAGCGTAACAACAGATTTTAAAAAAGCCTTAAATGTCTCATCGCTAAGCGAATGATCGTGTGAGCGCCGCCATATTTATTCTGCGAGGTAATAGTCGAACATACCTTCGGCATGGCTGGTACGATTTCGAAGAAAGCGTTTTATTGCCGACCATGTTACATCATGCCGATCATTACATTTAGGATATTCATAACTCAAAGCAATCAATCCTTCCTTCATACACCATTCAATCAATTGTTTCTTATCTTTCGCATTCAACACAGTAAAAAATTTTAAAGTATATTCCCTCACACACGCAGCCAGTCCGGAGCCCAACGACAAAATGAAATTCGAAATGCGCGCCCACAAAATATGAAAATGCTAGAAATAGTTTGGGTTGCCGTATGTAGTGTTTAAAAAAGTAGGGTTACCAAGATGGCGCAATTATTGCCAACCAAAGTAATTCGCGCTAAGGGTGTGGGCTCTCCTAGGAGTGAACCAAAATGAGTTTAGTTTCGGATTATACTGGACAATACAAGACAAGGCAATTCAATATATACAGGGTGGGGCTTGGGAACTTTCTTTTTCGAAAATGCATTAAAACATACTACATGTTTCATTTGACTTTGTTATTTTCTGCCTACCACAAAACATTGCAACTTTAAATTTACACAGTTTTAAGCACAATTTCTGTTAATAGTCACCCTCCACTATCAATACACTGATGTTGTCGAGTTCGAAACTTTGAGCACCTTTTCAAGCCTATCGACCGGGTATATAGTCCATTTCGGCTTGGAAGGGGTCGGTCTTCCAGGGTCTTGGAGTGATTTTTGTAAACCAGGGACTTGAGATTAGCCCACAGTCAGGAGGAGGTAAATGAGGCAAGAGCGCAGGCTAGTTTACGTCCCTTCACAGGGGGATCAATCATTCGGGGAGCCTGCTTTTAAAATACCCATGGAAACCCTGGTAGTGTTGTCTGTGTAGCATGTTGTAACCACACGTTGTCAAAGTTCCTTTCTTGGAGAGCAGGTAAGAAGAATTGTTGGACCATTGTCACATACCGGTCTGAATAACTAATTCTAAATTATCAGGTGTTCTAACGGTCTTTGGAGGTCCTTTTCCTTCTTTAGAAACATTCCCCGATGCTCTGAAGGTATCCATCCATATTAAAACAAATTTAAGATCAAGAACATGACCTCGTGGAGGAATACCGAAATGACGACGAAATATACGTTGCACTGAAATCACCGACAGAAAAATTCACATCCACGGCAAAAGTGCTCTGCTGCCTCGATCACAACATGTTTGAAACTGAGACGGGTGGGAACACAAATATCCCACTCCACCCCTTCCACTGAACTCCTCCCTACGAATATCACTGGAACATGTTCAAAACAGGAAGTTCCCGTGCCTCACCTTGTACAATACATCTTATACATACACACACATACAAAAAACATCCACGTAAGAAAAACCTACTTTTTAACAGTGCGAAGACAAAATGAAAATACATTAGCATTAATGAAATTTAAAAACTTTCTGTGTGAAAGAGGTATAAATCAAATCAATTTATATTCGAAATACCGATGAAGATAAAATCGTTTATTTAAGAAAAACGATTTAAATCACAGACGACAGTAAAGTAGCATTGTAGACAAAACCGTTTCGCGAACCAAAAATGCAGTTTTTGAATCAATACTTTTCATACAGACGAACAATTCGAAACACAATTGTAATTTCGTCACGAAGTACAAGTAAACTAATAAATACAACGATAAATATAATAAAAATATAAAAATCTCCAAATTTTTTATATAACGAATAAGCTTTCGCACTTAGAGATAGATTTGACATCATATCGCCAGAGCTATGGAAAATCGCTTCAAAATTTAATTAAAAAATAAAACAAATTTAAAAAATTTATTAAAGTGCACACCATTGACATAATTTTGCTTGTCAAATTTCATACGTTCGAGTAATTTTACTTTTTTTTGCAGATATACATACCAACACTTTCTTTCTAATAATTTATTAAATAATTATTTTGTTGAAAATTATAAATCACAACAAAATTATTTCTTGTTTAACACTAGTCAGAAAGTCTAAAAACAATTTGAATATAAGTTTTGGAAATGGGATTATTTGGGAAATTATTTTCTTCTAGACTGCATTTCCCCAACTACGCACTTTACGGGAAATCCGTCCCGATACATTCATGTTCTTTAATTCATAAAGGCTTTTTCTTGCAAATGGAACAGTAGTAGTAAAGTACTGCACGCTCACTCTAAAGTACCATAAATAAAGTGTAGGAAAAGAGCAGAACATTGAATATTTATCGACACACTATTTCATATCTTTTGCGAGGCTCTTCTGTCACGTGGACAGGTTGGTGCAAACAGCAAGTGTGACGCAAAACACCATCAAAGATGACAGCTAGACTTGAGTGAATTTTTCAAGCAATCATTTTCGAGGAGAGCATTTGGGTCATATGAAACGTCTTAGAACGGAATCATGAAAATATCAAGCTGAAGCATAAACCTTTATTCGCCTCAAAACGAATTCATTATCTTATTAAAAAAACAACTTCCGAAAACTCGACATTCAGAAATGTGAAACACGTATCTGAAATAAAAACTGTATTTTTGAGGTGAAAATACGAAAAATAAAATAATCGTCACTTGAATTGAAGTATTCGGAAGAAATAAAATTCAAACTGTCTGGACATTGTAAAATTGTTTGGTTTGATCTTGTATAAATTCGTAGATCTCAAGAAGAAATAATTATTTATAACGAGTTAATTGAAACTAAATTATTTGTGTCTGCTTTGATAACTCAGCAGAAATAATTAAGAAAATAGTAGAAAGCATCCATAGCAATAAGTTTGTACAATCCATCCACTCGACGAATAAAAAGAATCCACTGCCTCAAAATGTTAACAAAAACTCTAACGCACGCCTCATTGAACCTTCCCAACAATCAGAATGCATGGCATCAAACTCTGCGCTTTAAAGTAAAGCAAAAGTACTTTGAATGATTTGGGTGGAATATAGTTTTTTAATAAATCAAGCATTTCTCTTATTGAAAAAAAAAGCTGCTTTCATAGCACTGAACTGTTTGGAAAATGTATGAAACGACGTAATCACTAAGAGGGAAATAAAAGAGTTACACTCGGTTACAAATTTCAGCATGCATTGTTTTAATGTCAGACTATACTAAATAATTCCAGTGAGTTTTACTTTCATTATAAAAGTCTAATTTAATGCTATAAACGTCGGCCTATTTGTAATAAAATAGACTCTTCTCCCCGACTTATAATCATGGAATTTGTCATAAATTGTAATGACATAATACCAAAAGATTTAAAAACTTGGTGAAGTAACTCCTCCTCGATGCCAACCCCAATCAATTGGACGTTGTTTCATCCGGACAACCATTTAGGGCTGGCTGTGGTAGCCCAGTGTTCAAGGTATAGGGCAGGCATGTCATGAGTTCGAGTCCAGTACCACTTTAGACCCGGCGTGTAGGGCAGCGATGCACGCTAAATCTGTCGAGACCTCAAACGTCCTCCCGTTGGTGTGGTGTGGTAGTTAGGAGAGAAGAGTGCCAGGTCAGGTGTCATCCACGTCACCTGACTGACTATGGTTCAAAATTACGTCGTCCGTCGCCAAAAGCCATCGTGTAGCTTAACAGTGCGAAGTTAATATTCACTCACTCACTCACCCAGACAACTATTTAAAAAACTCATAAATGCCAAGTGTTAGAGTTTTATAAACATAGCACTACTAAGCTACTTAAGCGCTATTGTTAAAGACCTCGTCATTTTGAGCCTCAGTCAAGTGACGAGGATGGCACCTTAGCTGGCATCCTCTTTTAACTACTACATCACACCAATGGCTGGACGTAGAGCCTCGACAGATTTAACGTGCCTCGGCATCCTCAACACCATGGGTCTTTAGTGGACCAGGACTCGAACCTTCGACACTTGGTAGAAATGCGAAAAAAAACGCGAGTCAAAGAGAAGCCATATAAGTAATACATTGATTTTAATTCTCTGTCAATTTATTTGCCATTTTGTTCTGACTTATTTCAAAATACACCTTTTTACTTTATAAAATATTTCGCTAGCTATCTTGAATCATTTTATAAAGTATTGTATTGAATCCTTCAGCAACGATTCACGAGATTCATCTGCAATAACCAGACAATACATATTAGAGAAGCTGAAATCAGACGTATTGTTTCTCCAACCCCTGTGTCAGCTGAATTATATTGAACCTGTACAAAAGGAAAATTTTTGTGCATCTGAATATCACTAAAAGGTTTTTAGATGTTAAATTGGGGTTGAAAATCATATTCTTAGTGAAGTTATCAAAAAGCATATCCATCAGAGTTTTTGTCAAAAAAAAATGGCATATCTTTTGTATATAACTGTCATCAAACAAATTAATATCTACATTAAAGATTCAACAATTAGCTCAACCTTTAAATAATATTAAGAGATTTATTATAATTAAGTATAATCTTTAAAATAGTTTTCACCTACAATAAAAATATAATTATTTTATCGATGTCCTTTCTGATTCCTCTCATCAGGATTTTTACCTAAATGTCGAGTTTTGAAACACATTCTGTTCAAACTTTTCGAATCGAAATGGTTCAATTAGATTTTTCAAAACGGCGGAAAGCGACGATGTCGTGTTTTTTGCAGCTCTCGAAAATCAGTGCAAAATCATTGAATCAGCCCTTTTATCGAAGTGCAGTATGAACCAACAGATAAGAGAGGAAGCCAGGCATACCCTGGGTGTGTTAAAATCTTCAGTTTATCGAAATTTCGTTATGATTAAAAGTGAAAAGTTTGTTGAAGATTGCAAAGAAAGCTCGAAAGATGCAATGTCTTCTGTGCCAAAGAAAACGTATAGCAGTGTGGTGGCGTCATGTTTTGGCGTCAATGGACCGTCGCGGATGGCATTACGTTGTTCCATTTTAATAGCGGCTGAAAACTGCGATTCTGATGACGTCAGAAAACTGTTTAAAGCTCAAATTAATCCTAGAAAAGAGAAGATAGGGATTTGACACTGTAAAGAAATTAGTGATAATAGAATTATAGTGTTAATTGTGCTTCTGAAAAAGATAGGGACAAGTTAATGACTACGATTGAAGCCAATCCTAAATTCCTGAAGCCAACTGTTCCTAAACGCCAAAACCCTACAAATGCTGATTTGAAGTAAGCCAAAGGACGTAGACGATTCGGAATAACTAGACGTTATTCGGGAACAGAATTCAGAAATCCTTGTTTTGAATGAGTGTTGGAACGAGTCTAGAGTTCCTTTTGTTTTGAAGAAATCTCAGCATGTGAGAACTGTGGCGATTGAATTTCATCCTAAAATTCGGAAAAATGTTAATGCGGTGGAATCATTAAAAATAATGTGGAACATGTGCCGTATTGAAGACTTCTTGCTAATAAATAGGTGCTTTTCACACACACACGTCTCGGTTATAATCATAGAGCTAATGAGTGCACAAAAAATCTATCTTGTTATTTTTGCGCTGGAGAACATAAGAGTGATAACTGCTCAAAACGTTAAATTCAGGTATGTGTAAATTGTATCAGACATAATAAAAAGTTAAAAAATGAACTTAAAAAAATGGATGTCAAGCATAAGCCTTTTTTGCCTAAAGGGTCAAGTACACGGGGCGAGTTTACAAGCTACAAGCCGGCTTTTTTACAAGCAGCTCGTAAACTAGCCCAGTGTACTCACCGCACTCGCTTAAAAGCTGCTTTTAAAAAAGCTCTTGAAAAAGTTGACTCTGCCGGCGACTTTACACGCCACTCGCCGGCTTTTGAGCGATTTAGATTGTAAACTAGCCAAGTGTACTGACAGTAGCTTGTGGATTGTCCAGAAGCAACGAGTAGAACGGTCTTGAAAATGTCGGAGGAATTAGTTCTATCGGGAGTTTTAGTTCTATCAAAAGTGATTAAAAAGAATTAATTAGACGACAAAACGCGAAACGGAAGAAGAGGAAAGTGTGGGAGAAACCGTGGGTAGGAAGACGTACTGAATATGGTGCATCACATACATTACTGAAAGAGCTGAAGAACGAAGACCATACAGCCTATAGAAATATGTTAAGAATTACAGGTGAACAGTTTGATGTGCTACTGGAAATGGTTCGCGGAAAGTTGTCAAAGCAGGACACGGCAATGAGAATGGCGATTCCAGTAACCACAAAATTAGAAATAACTTTACGATATTTAGCAACTGGTGATTCGTTTAAATCTTTGGAGTACCTGTTTCGAGTTCCAGAAACAACAATATCCAGGTTCTTACCACATGTACTTACGGAGATTTGTTGCGTGCTTCGTCCATTTATTAATGTAAGTGTAAATATTTTATCTTATTTTTATTTTCAAAAGTTGCATGAATGAACATTTTGCCCTTGTATTAAGTAACGTTGGTTTGAAATATATAAAAGGATGGTAAATATACACTTCTCAATCTCAAAACTTGTATTTAAAAATTTATTTTGAACAAAATGAAATGCTTTTGATACATAATATATTAATTAAATGTTTGCAAACGTATTTATCATTGCTCTTTTTAATATGTCCTCTTCCTCGTTTGAAGAACAAACGGACGTTATTGATTGAGGGGATTGCAATGAAGGAAAATTGTCATATTGATGTTGAACTGATTCATTGTCCAATGTGTTTAACTTACAACGAGTGATACAATTTTGTATCTCCTGCTGTAGCAGGATGGCTGCCCGATTAGGTAGCTGACGCATTTCTGATGCGACATACCTGCCAAACAGGTCATATGGCTTGTCCTCAGTAGATTTGTTTGCTATCTCATCTAATTTTTGGATAGCTTGAGCTATTTCTTTGTCTGGTATACTATCTGATTTTTTTAACCTTTTTTTCGGCTGCTCAGGTGGCTTCATAATTTCAGATGATTGAGGAGTGATTTCTCCCCCGATGTCAGGCTCATCTTGGTCAATAGAGTTCCCTTCCTCATCTTTTTCTGCAATATCAGTTTGGCTTGCATCCTAAAAAAGGACAAAAACTACTAATAATTTTATTTAATTTTTATTCATTATTTATAGTCCAGTCAATGACAGTAAAAATACTGTATTACGGTCCCCTCCTTATTTCGTAGTAATTTCGCTGCCCAGATGGGCTCAGTTCGTCGTAACTTCTATAATTCGTAGTAATGTAGGCAAGAACATACTATAATTCGTACTTGAGCCTCATTTCTACTGTACCTCCTAATGTTTTAGAGTAGCATTGATTTTCATGAAAATTTGTAATTAGCCTCTGAATCAAAATTCCCCAATGTAAAAGCAAACCTTAATATAATACAAATATATAATTAGCTATTACAAAGAAGGAAATTAAAAACCGTCACTGACTGGACTAATACCGTATCAAAAAAGTTGTTATAAACTATATTTCATTTTCAGGTACCCACAACTGTTGAAGAGTGGAAAAAAATTGAAAAGGTTTTCCTCCAACGTTGGAATTTCCTAGATGCTGTGGAGCGATTGATGGTAAACATGTTCTTATTAAAAGACCTCCTGGTTCAGGTTCAGTATACTACAACTATAAGAAAACCTACAGCATCATACTATTTGCTATGGTGGGTGCTGATTATTGCTTCACTTACGTTGATGTAGGAGGAAATGTAAGAGCCAATGACAGTGCAGTGTTCAGAAATAGTTCTCTGAACATTGCAATGGAAAATAAAGCAATTGGGTTTCCTGAGGACCATGTTATTATCGGAGATGATGCTTTCCCTCTAAGACCCGATCTTATGAAGCCTTTCAGTAAACATGGATTAAGTGATGAAGAGAAAATTTTCAATTATCGCACATCCCGTGCCAGGAGAGTTTCAGAGAATGCTTTTGGCATACTTGCCTGGCGTTTTCGAGTGTTCTCAAAAGCAATTGAGCTGAAACCCGACACCATTGATAGAGTTATTTTGGCTGCTTGCAGTTTGCATAACTGGTTGCGAAAGACTTCCCCAGGCCACTATATGCCACAAAATGCACTGGACAGAGAAGATTTTAACACAGGAGAAGTAACACCTGGTCAGTGGAGGTTACATGCCAACACCTTACGACCAGTAACCTCACTGGGCAGCAACAATCCAAACAGAACAGCAATACAGATCAGACAACAGTTCATGAAATATTTCACTGAAGAAAATCCTCTACCCTGGCAATGGGAGAAACTTGGACTAAAAGGCCTTAAAGAATGTATTTAAAATATTTTTGTAATCAAATTTAAAAATAAAATGTAAATACATTTACTTACCAAATTTGATTGACTGCTTCTTGTTGCCAAAACCTCACTCAGGAAACATGCTTCGTTGAACCAGGTTAGTTTTGGCACATAAACGTCATCTACCCCACATCCACTCTTTTTACTTTTCTCAATTTTATTTAACTCCGTTCTGTAGACATCTTTAATGGACTTAATTTTTGCCTTAAGTTGCTTATTATCCATTTGCCCCAACAACTGATTTTCTTCCAGTTTAGACATTAGTTGTTTAAACACCGTATCCCTCAACAATTTGTTGCAGTAATTTTTATCTTTAATGTTCCACAATGCCGAAAACTGTTGATACAGTTGTAAAAACAACGAAATGTTATTCGCATTCCACTTCATTTTGTCAACAGGAAACCACTACGAATCAACTAAAACAGTATATTTCCACGTGCCAGCTACTTGGCTACTGAGCGAGTGGAATGTTTATGTGTACTTGACAACTAGCGCACTCGCCAACTCGCCGGCTTCTTACTCGCCGGCTTGTAGCTTGTAAACTCGCCCCGTGTACTTGACCCTTAACTGCTCTTGTCATAATTAAACGAGAAATCAAGTTGTTGCTCGAACTTACTATGACTAGATTAATTAAAGACCATCTTAATTTTGTTCAAATTAGCTTACATAAATCAAAAAAGGCTACTCAGCAACTTATTCTGAATCTTGAAAATGATGATGTTGATGTTGCTCTTATTCAAGAGCCACATTATTTTAAAGAAAAGCTTCTTGGATTTCCAAACACAAAAAATTTTATGATACAACACCAGAGGTTACAAAGGTGGATATTATTGTTAGAAACATGGCGATTATAATTTTTCCGATTCTAGGAATCTTGATTACAATTCTGCAATGATTGACATCTTCTTTGGAGGATACGATTTTACTGTTCTTTTCATATTATTTCGAACCTTCTGTTAATATTGATTTGGATCTATGAAAAATTGAGCAGTTATTTTCACAAATAGAATTTTAAAGAGACTTATATGGTGTATGGATGGAAATAGTAAGTCTGAAGTTTGGTTTATTCCTGTAACATTCTAGAGGCATTAAGTTACGCGAATTCTTCAGTACGTGGCAATGCACGTTAAATCTGCCGAAAGCTGAAACGTCCTCTCGTTGGTGGGGTGTGGTAGTTAGGAGAGGGGAAGTGCCAGCTCAGATGTTGTCCACGTCACTTGACCATGGTTCAAAATTACGCGGTCCGTCGCCAAAAGCCCTCGTGTAGCTGAACAGTGCGACGTTACTATTCAATCAATCAATCAGTACGTGGCACTTGTTTACAATAAACGATGATTGTGGGCCTCTGCGTTTAGCACAGACCAGGGTACGAGCTATATTAATATCACAGCTATTGGGTAAAATGTGTTTGGAAGGCGGTTTATACCAGAGTATGATTCCCTCTCTGATCATGGAATGATTTCTTTTGTCATGAAAATTCCCAAATCAGATAGGGCTTATGATTGTTCTGTAAAAACAAATCTCTTCAATACTAAAAGAGCAAATTGGAATATGTTTTATTCTCAATGCGTCAAAGCCAAAAATGCCATATTAGATTCTTTAAATAACTGTATACAGCCTGATAGTCTCGAATTAAGTGTTCAAGATGTGCAAGAATTAATTACATCGGCTGCAGAAAAATCAATCCCTTTGAAAAAAGTGGTTATCATAAATTACCCTGATGATCTGTTGGACTATTTTGCATGCGTAAACAATTGAATGCAGAAAGAAGGCGATATCAAAGAACGACAAATTCTGTTCTGAAAGAGGTCTATAGAGAAATTTACTTTCAAATTAGGATAAAATATAAGTTCAAACTTCATGAAAGCAAAATGAACTCTTGGAAAGCTGTTCTTGCTGATATTACCCTCCAGAATGTTTGGAAGAAAATTTATACTTATGGAGTGAAAACCAATTTTACCAAAAGGCTCGAAATCTCAGGGATCGAAGCTTCCTCTGGCAATTTTAGTTCTTCGTTTGAAGATACTATAAATGCCGTCTTGAGGAAATCTTTCCCTTGAAATCCGAATAGTCATGATAATTCTCAGCATAGGTTTTGGCATTCCTAATCTGAATTGGTATATGAAAGAGACGATGATGTCCCTTTTTCAAGAACAGAAATTGACTGTGTTATAGATAATTTAAGTTTAAATAAATCACCTGGCCCCGACAGAATTAATAAGGATCTGATTAAGAAGTTTCACAATTGTTCTCCTTCTGTCCTCTTGGCTCTCTTTAACACCTGCTTGAATTTGGGTGTTTTCCCAAAAACTTGGAAGAGAGCGAAAATTGTACTTCTAAATTGTTCTTCTTTCTATGTGCGTCCTGGACGCACATAGAAAATATTCGTTGCATGAGTTTACTCCCTTGTTTGGGGAAGTGCTTGGAAAAACTCTGCATTACTGGACTTAACTACTTGTTAAGGAAATCTAGTTTTTTAAGTGATGACCAGTAGGGTTTTACGCCTCAAAATTCAGCAGATGATGCCTTGGTTCGCCTTTTCGCCTTGGTTTCGCCTTTCGTTCATCAAGGAGGGAAAACAAAAAAGCCATGCGACTTTTTTAATCTCCTTGTAAAGAGTGTTTTTTTCCAGGTATAGAAGTTTAAGTTGGCATTACTTTCCAAGATGGCGACCGATTTAACAGCTGGCAAGTGATTTATTCTCAGTTTGGTTTGACAATTCATCGAAACGATCATCAAGCAAGGCGTAGATTCGTCGAATGGGCCCAAAACGAGATTGCCGTTGTTCCCGATTTTCATAAGCGAATTTTGTTTAGCGATGAAGCGCACTTCTGGTTGAATGGCTACGTCAACAAACAAAACTGCCGCATTTGGAGTGAAGCTAATCCACAAGTGTATGTCGAAACACCTTTACATCCAGAAAAACTGACTGTTTGGGGCGCTTTATGGGCTGGTGGAATCATTGGTCCGTACTTCTTCAAAAACGATGAAGGCCACAACGTTACAGTCAATGGTGATCGGTATAGAGCCATGATTACTAACTTTTTCATTCCTGAATTGAACAATCATGATGTCCAGGAGCTGGGGTTCCAACAAGACGGCGCAACATGTCACACAGCTCGTGCCACAATCGATTTATTGAAAGACACGTTTGGTGACCGCCTAATTTCACGTTTTGGACCTGTGAATTGGCCTCCAAGATCTTGTGATTCAACACCGCTAGACTATTTTCTGTGGGGCTATGTAAAGTCATTGGTCTATGCGGATAAGCCACAAACGCTTGACCATTTGGAAGACAACATTCGCCGTGTTATTGCCAATATGCGGTCACAAATGTTGGAAAAAGTCATCGAAAATTGGACGTCCAGATTGGACTACATCCGAGCTAACCGTGGCAGTCATATGCCAGAAGTCATATTTAAAATATAATGCCACAAGATTATCTTTCGAATAAAAAAAATTCATGTCAATCGAATAATACATCGTTGTTTTATTGCAATTTAAAGTTCTATACCTCTAAAAAACACCCTTTACATTAAAGGAGCTTTCCATAATGCCTGGTGACCTGGTATCTTGCACCTGCTCAAAAGTTTCAAAGTTACTAAAAGCATCTTTTGCCTTATTAGGAGCTTCTTACAAAGTCATTCAGCTGATCTTACATTGGGTAACGCCACAAAGAATCGTGTTTTGGAAAAAGGCTGACCACAAGGGTCACTGATGATACCTCTTCTGTCGAATTAATTGAATTATGAACGATCTTCTTTGCACTATCTCAAAGTTCCAGAATCGTCATATAAAATATCTTTTGCAGATGATGTACTTATTATTGTTGAATGTAAACACTTTCCGGGTGTCTGCACTTTGTCACAAAACATTATTAATAATTATTTTGATTGGTCAGAGCTATATAAGTTGGAGTTGAATCCACTTAAAATAAAAGTAATGAAGATTTATATAAAAAATCGACAGTAGATCAAAGAATCAACTTAAAGCTTGGAGGTGTAATAATTGAATAAGAGCGCAAGATTAAGTATTTGGGCATAATTGTTGATAATAAAATACAGTGGAAGGAGCATATCTCTTATGTTTCTAGTAAAAGTGAAAAAAATTCTTCTTGGACTGCTAAGAATTTCAAACAATACTTTTTTGGAGTGAAAGCTGATGTTATTCAGTTGATTTATGAGCAGGGAATAGTACCTCTCATATCTTATGCATATAGGGCTTGGGGACATTCTTTAAGTAAGAAAACTAATAGTAGACTTATTAAAATAACGCAACGAAGATTTTTACTTTGTGTCATTAAAGGATACGAAACTATTAGTTATGAAGCAGTGTTTGCTATTTCTGGTATACCACCTATCGACTTGGTTATTCTGAACAATCTTAATGTTCGTGAAAACTATTTGAGCTGGATGGGACTATTCCAGTTTCAGTATTGCCACATCCTTCATGTAGGAAACCCATCACTCAAGAATGTAAAACTGTTTGTTTCACAGATGGGAGTACACTGAACGAAAGGGTTGGTCTTGCCTGCGTTATTTACGAGGAAGGTGTTAAAAATGCTACTTTCCAGCATCGATTAAGAGATGAATGCTCTGTTTTTCAAGCCGAACTACTCTGCATTAATCTTGTCGTAAAATTGATTCAGGACTCTCTCCGCCAGGGTGGAACGCTCAACTTTCTTATTTGCACTGACTCACTCTCTTCACTCCAATGTTTGCTCAGCGTAAATTCCACAGAAAAACTTGTTGTAGAGGTTCAGTCTATTATCTACTACCTAGACTGTGACATCACTTTTCTTATGTTCGGGGCCATAGTGGAAGATGTGAACCTTTGCCAAGATGTGAACCTTTTAATGTCTATGTCATTGTACCACTGGAAGCATGTAGCTTGAGAAAGAACTGTTTCCACCTGGAATGCCAAATTCTTGGCCTCGCCTACAGCTTTGTGGACTAAATATTTTTTCCGGCCATTTATCCACGGCTTAAATGAAAGAAATTTGTTACTGATTTCAAGTTATCCCAGGTTCTAACAGGACATGGAAATTTTAAGAGCTATTTATCTGGATTTAATTTAATTGGTTGTGATATTTGTTCTTGTGGTCAGGATATTGAAACTGTGGAACATGCATTGTTGTATTGTAAACTATATTTCTGTAAAAGACAGAATTTTAAAAAGGAGTTGAAACATTTAGGTATTTTCTGGCCACCTGTTTTCTTTGTTGGTCAATTGTACTAAAAGCCTAAATGTCTTAAGAAAATTTGTTTACTGTATAGATATTTAAAACTTGATTGGTACTTGTTTGTGAATTTCTATCTTCCTTTTTTTATGTTTTTTTTTCAAATTTTTTTTAATTGATATAATTCTGTTACCACTTAGGTCTGTAAGTCTAATGTTATGCAATGTGGAGCATGAAGAGTTTTGCAAATAAATTAATTAAAAAAAATGGTTCGCAACTATAATAAATAAGCCTCCATATTATTAAATTAATGACACGCTTTCTATGATATCTAAAGGTTTCTTAGCAATTTTCAAATCGTTTTACACTAAACGATAAATAACTTTTCAATTTTCCAAACATAAAGAAATTTGTATTGATATAAAATCATGAATTCTTAAATGCAATTACAAAAAAAGTTTACTGCGTTATATCCTATTTTTTCAATCTATATGGTATGTCTTAAAACCTTTGTATCCAGGTATCGGCGAAAGGATTAGCGTAAAAGCGATGAAAAATCAATGACTGAGAAAACTGTAACTAACGATCCGATACGAATGCAATTGGATCGAGGCAGCCTAGTGGTCATGATCATGGACTCATCGCGAGTCCGATCTATAGTGCCACTGAAGACACGCCGTGTAGAGGCGGTGACGGGCTTCAAATTTGTCGGGGCTCCTCCCCTTGGCGTGGAGGGGGAAGTTAGGAAAGTGGAGTGCCAGCTCAGGTGTCGTCCACTTTATTTGACCGAGATTCATGGTTCCTCGTGCTGCAAAAAAGTGTGACGCTAATAAACACTTGACACGAATACTATTTGACCCTGGATAAGATAGATAATTTTAAGCAATTACTTCCCTAATTTCGCCAAAGAAAATAAAACCTTTTATGAAATGTTACTAGGATAATTATATCCATTAATTCATTGACCTAAGAATTTAGTTCCGACTGAGTTCTTACTCCACAAGTATGATATGGCCCCCGAGTGATCTGGGATTCGACTCATGCTGCCGACGAACACTTGCCGCGCAGAAGGGCTGATGCAAGTTCACACTGTCGGGACTCGATGCTAGCAGGGATTGTAGCTCAAGTGTCGGACTCCTCCTCACTGGACACAAGTTCAAACTGACGTCACCAATAGCCTTCGCGTTGTTTTAAAGCACCTCGGTTAGAAAAATGGCTGCGGTAACCTAGGGGTCAAGGCATCAGAGCGTGTCACGAGTTCGAGCCTGGTACCACCGCCATGTAGGAGAGAGATAAAGCTGTCGAGAGCTCAAACGTCCTCCCGTTGGTGTGGTAGTAAGGAGACGGGGGTGTCTTCTCGTCACTTGGCCATGATTCAAAATGACCGTCGCCCAAAGCCCTCGTGTAGCTGAACAGTGCCGCGTTAATCACTCACTCAACAAAAAATCGATTCAGCTCTAATGATCATTGCTCAATTCTAGTAAAATGAAATTTTTATATCCATCTACTTTTAGAACTTTACTATACAGAAACTCATTAAATCTTGATATCTGGATATAAATTGGATCGAATTCGATACAAATACTCTGTAATTTTTTCTTAATTAATTAGAATGACTTATTATTTACATCGCATGTTAAAGTACACTAGAGGCGTTTTGTACCTTGATCGCGTGAAGGGAATGACTCATTAGCTTTGGCATCTCACTCTCCTAACTATGCCGACGTGAGTGAACATTAACGTCGCACTGTTCAGCTACACGAGGGCTTTGGGCGACGGACCACGTCATTTTGAACCATGGTCAAGTGCGTGAGAGCTTTGATCAGAAAAAAATAGTCACATGTTTTCGAATTTTGGAAAAACACTAGTGTAACGTTTTGAGATGTGAAACTGTGCTTAAATTAAAATGCATTAAAAAAAAGACCTACATTATGTATACACATACAGTTTTTGTAATACTTGTAAATATTTTATTACCATTGTTTTTTTTTAAAAAAAACCCTTCTAACCCTAAATATTTTTTAAAAATCCCTTGTTAAAATTCAATAAAATCAAAAGGATACATTCAACTAACAAAAATAGGCAGGTTAAGAAATTTCAAGGTCCAATTTTTGTTATACCTACTCAATTTTTAATGGATGAGGAAAAAGCCTTTCGGGAAGAAAGGGTGTACGAAGACCTGGATTTCCGAGTGGTTTATTGCTCAGAGGTTTATTGGGATTTCCATCATGTCGCGGCGATATTTATGGCTCTACTCATTCATCGTATTTATTGCTGCCAGACTTCACATCCGGTGCGATCCCAAACTTTGCCCTTTTCTTCTCCACTCGACGAGCTTTAGAACAGGAAGGATTGGAATATTATTTCGAATAATTTTTTATTTAAAAAAAAAAAGAAATTATTATCTTATTTTTGCAGTGTAATATACTTTTTGGAAGCAATGTAATATACTTTTCGTTTATAATCTGTACATTTTTATGTATAAACATGGATATATTCTGACTATATTTCAGGAATATTAACACAATATGTATGGGAAAAAATTTAAAATGTGAAAAAACTTTGTAACTGATTTCTGAAACTTTTCTGTATCTACAATTACGTTTTAATATTTTTATCTGTTAAAAGAAACACGTCGTCTTTGATAACTTTCGAAATTCTCGTCGCAATTATTTAACATTGATATCAATGTTCACGGTTGAAAGGTAATTAAATTAGGATAAAAATGAACAAATACTGTAATAAAAGTTAAAATTTTTGTTTAATTTTAAAAAGAACTTTTGTATTTTGGGTGTTTTTTTTTTTATTTACGTATCTGATTCTTCCTCTTGAAATTACCCCCATTTTCAAATTTTCTACAACTCCACTTAAAAGTTTCCGAGTTTTAGGAGTTTCAAAGTGTTTCTCCTAAAGTTGAATGTGTGTCTAAAATATATTTACCGATAAAACGTCTTATTTAGGGCCTTTTCCTAACTTTCTTACACTATAAGATAAGTATTTCTTATTCCAAAATCATAAAGATAGGAAATAAATAATTTTATGAAAAGCATATTTTTAAAAACAGTTTCGAAAAAAAATAGGACATTGTAACATAATATTTTTAGGTATTTCTATTACTCATGTTATAAGATTTTTTAAAAAGGAATTTCTTTCTGAGTAATTATTTATCGTAACCCCCTTTTGAATTCAGTATGGTAGAATTTTTTCCATAAATTAAAAAGAGAGTTCTCAACTTCTTTTTAAATGTGACTTAATATAAGTTTCGTTAAAAAACTGAGCTCTTGAGATATTAAGAAAAAAAGACTAAAAAATCCAAATTTTGATAAACACTTATTTAAAAACGGGTGATAAAATAGTTACATTTAATAAAAACCTCTTTTCTATCAATTCACTTTTTGTAATTAAGATCTTTTTTTAGCGTTTTTTAGCGTATTCGGACAGTTTCCGCTAACTGTCGAAAATACGTTTTTGACATCTACATCCTTCATATTTCTCCACAGTGATTACAAAGACAAATTCAAACTTCAATGTTTGTCAAAACATGGCCCTTTGTTATATTTTCTACACGAAAGCAAGAAATAACACCATGAACATCCAATTCTAAGGCTTCAGTGGTCCCGAATATAGTTTGTCCAGATGTTATGTTTTATTTTTTTCTAATTCTGTAGAAAGAAAACAACAAAAAGTCCGCAGAAATATGTGTAGAGGACTCTACTCAGAGCCTTAAAGAACGTCTTCTGTCAAGAGACATTTGTTTAAATTTTTAACTATTTAATGATATTAGAAAAAAAACTCGTAATTTTGGTTGAATTTCACTTTACCTATTTCCCAACGTCAAACCTTAGGATCACTAATCGAGAAGCTTTTAGGGTACATATTCTAGTTTACAATATTTAGTTATCGATTCAATCTTCACCCAGTGATAAAAAGTAAAAAATAGTAGGGATTGCATATATATTAACCCCTCAACTGTGACATATTTTTAAAAAAATGGAAAATTTCTGACTTTTTAATTTTGTTCTTAATATTATTACAAAAGTTAGAAAATGGTTTTTTTATTACAAAAATAAAATTTTAAATGCAAAGCGTGTGTTTGTGTGACTACTATATTTATGTATAATTTTTAAATATACATCAAAAAGTAATTGTTACCACACACCTTATTCAATTAGAGCAAATTTAAAAAAAAATTGAACCTAAATATAATTAGTATAATATAATATAATACAACACACCATATGATTCTCAATCCATACATTTTACACATCTTTTATTGTATAATCAGTGGCTTAACGGAAAACATTCGGGCTGGCGGCAGTCAGGCTTTGGGCCTCCCGCAATGAGGGGGTTTACGTTACGCCACTGATTACGGTAGGTCCCGAAACACGGTACTACACAAAAAAGCCCACTCTTTGCAATTAACTCATGTCTCACGTCCTGCCACTAATGCCATCTGTTAGAAAAGTAGTGAATTAAGTACTCTAAAGTAGAAACGCACTCAGCTCGGGCTTCACAAAAAAGAAACGTTAACTTTTCTCCTGCCCGAAGTCAGTTCGGGCATCACATACACTGCACGGAGTAGTTGCCCGAACAGAGTTCGAGTCACACTGGCAAGGGGATAAAGAATTTTTAAAAGGCCTTTTGACGGTTTTCTCTTTGTACAACTGCAACTAATCCTCAAACAAATTTGAGAATATTAAAAAAAAATTTTTTTTTTGGTTTAATATCTTTTACGACTTAGATTTTTTCATCTTTATTCATGCTATGCAATTGATAGTTCTCAGATTTTTTTTAAAAAATTTCAAATGAAGTGTAGCTACAATAAGAAATCGTTGCTGAAAATATACATAGAATTTAAGTCTTACGTGTATGTGATTGTTTATTTCTTACTACAGCAATGTTAGAAATATAATTATCCAGTGATAAAGTTATTTTATAAATATTTCCTTGTAATATAACATATATTCCGGTTTACAATTTGCACTTTTAACGAAAAATTAAGTATTAAAAAAATTTGCGTGTATCAATGTAAACACGCGGTAGAAATTAACTTCTTAGGTTTGTATGTATTGAATTGCATAATTAAGTTTTATTTTAAAGTTTAACAAACTTATTATCATTATTATTTCAAACTGTATTTAAAAAATCATTAGAATGGAAAAGGTATACGTATAAACAAACTTTTCGTTTCCAATACATAATACTAAAAAAAAATTATTGTATGTATTTAGAGAAAAGTATCATCATTATTAGTCTATTTCCATTATGCTTATGGGTGCTTCAGTACGTACTTTTGTTATCAAAGGCTTGTGGTAACTAAAGTAAGAAATATAGGTTTTGCCCTCAATGCCATTTAAGTATCTCGAAAAGACTGCATCAATCGTAGTATTTGATTTTGTCGTTGATATTATTCTGTTGTTTTGTAGAGATAAGTTAAAATTGCCTTTTAAAAATTCAATCAATTGTAAAGATTTGTCTAAAGCAAAATTGACATTAAAATTTCTACTTAAAATCATAGTTATTTTGTCATAATTGTTATTAAGTAAAGCAGAACCTCTTGATGTGTATGGTAATAATGATCGATGAAGCAACTCGATAATGTCATCCAACTTTTTGTTCGGAGTAATATATACTGCTACAATTATAATTTTTGTCCATTATCTATTACGCATTCAGCCAAGCACAATTCCCCCACTGAAGATTGTATGATACTACAAATATCGGATTGACTGACAGAACAATCCATGGATGGAGTTATAATGTTAACAGCATCGCTAGAATTTTGATATATCGCAACTCCTCCTGCTCTCGTATTTGGTAGTTTATACTTCACAATGCAGTTGAAATTAGGAATAGATATATCACTTTCATATTGTCCAGCTAAGTTTCTGATCAAACTAAGATATTTGAATTTCTTATTACTGAATCTTGTAAGTTTGCAGCGTGAGCTGTAAGACTTTGGTAATTAAAGGCAAAAATCGATAAGCCTTGTTTGTTCGTTATGAAATTAATCAAATCTTCATTGATTGTTTGTAGTTTGTTCAATGAAAGTCGTTTAAATTTCTCTTGCAAATCAATTGTTGATAACGATCGTCTTCGACAATGATAAAATGTTTTATCATTATTTTTTGCCGTAATATATAATCCTTCAATACTCGTTACACGAGAGGCAGACAGATATACTCTTTTAAAAAAAGATACGCGGAATGAGACCAAATGATTAAAGAACTTTTTAAAATAAAAGATTGAGGTTTATATAATAAAAAAATTTTAGTACCACATAGTGCTTTGTTAGAACACATTGATTAGGTCGAAGATCTATTTGCTTATAAACTTCGATATTTTATTGAACTTATTGATACTATGGAAATGAACCCGGAATTGAACTTGGACATCCAACTGGCTACTGGAACTGGACCTCTTTATGAACAACTGCCTGAAGGAAACGAGATGGAGCAATCCTTGCCTCCCTCTGCTAGCAGCACCCGACCCGAAACTCCACAGCTCACCAACTGTGAATGCATGAAAGCGGCAACCTACGACTCAAGACAAAGTGCCGTCCTCATCGAATTACAATAGATGACCATCAGCACCCTTCACATCCAAGGACTAAACGATGACGCCGTCATGACCACCCTACTGGAAAGATTAACGGATTTACAAGTCAAGTATCAAATAGCGGTAAGTGAGATTTCCTCTATATCTGTCTGTGATAACCCTGATTGTGACGTGCATAATACCCCTAATTGCTGTCCGAACCAAACTATACAGGAAATACCTACGCTCCTCAATTGTTCTGCCAGTAAAGCTGTTCAGGAATGTCCACCACTTCCCAAAACAACTGCTGTTAAAAGGAAGGAAAAGGAAGACGGATTTTCATCTCCCCCTACTCGTAAATTATCCAAAAATAAGAGAACTAATTCAAACCCGGACTTAAACTTTAATATAAATCTGAGCAATAAATTCAATGGGTTTTAAAATTTGGAACTTACAATAGAGCCCGTAGCGGGAACCTCGACCGACAAAACTGGGATAAACTTGCCTAGTAACAAAAACTTAACCGGAAACAATAAAACAACTCAGGATGATACCTCCCCCAGTAATGTTAAAGATCACACTGAATTTCAGAGACCAAATGAAAAAGTTAACAGACCACATGCCCCAATTAAGAAGCAAGATGACGGGCGAATATTTTAAACTGTATTGCGACACTTTTGATCAATACCACGAGCTTAATAGAATTCTGGAATTACTAAAATATGAATTTTATTCTATAACCCCTAAATAAGAACGCCCTATAAAAGTAGTGATAGAGGGTCTCCCTAAGGACTCAAAAACTCTAGACATCCATAATGATTTGCTTAATCTGGGATTCACCGTTGATCGGGTCTCCCAGCTCACTGGAAGAATCACAAATCAACTCCTCCCTGTATTCATGGTAACTTTACCTAGAAATATAAATAATGCTAATATCTTTAAAGTCAATAAACTCTTATCTTTTGGTAACTGTTGAGGGCTACGATAGCAAAGGGGTAACCCAATGCTATCAATGCCAAAATTTAAATCATATGGCAAGCAATTGCCACATTAAACCTAAATGCTTAAAATGTGAAGAGGCTCATCAAACGGCCGACTGCTAGATTAAGAAAGTCGATACGATGTACTGCGTCAACTGCGAAGCTTATGGCCATATGTGACCAATTACTCAAAATGTCCTTTATATCCTAAGCCCCGCAAAGGCGCAGTAGTAAAGCGAAATTATTCTAACGTAATTAACAGTCTTGTCCGCCCGAACACATCTTTCGCGCAAGCGGCCCAACAAACCTAGGCAACAGTTAAACCCTCCGCTCCACAAAAGATGGCGTCACATGTCGGTCGGGTTCCCATTACGAATCAAACACAAACTCAGGCTATCAGAATGCAAATTCCTCCCAACCCCAACCGATAAATACAAATAATGATTGTATGAGCCTAATAACTCAAACTCTAAATCAAACAATTCAAGCACTCTCGGTGCTAGTTCAACAAATAAGCACCATAAACTTGACACAAAATAACCCGAAACCAACCAACCCCCCAAAAAACAAGAATAAAATTCAGATGGAAATGTACGCCTTAGTAGAGGCTTTTTTAGATGAAGATGAATAGACACCAAATGAATGGCCTGAGTTTGTGTTCGTAGAACGCAATCGGTTTGTTAAGTAAAATGTCAGAATTTAGACTATTTGTAGAGAAGTACGATCCTGATATCCTGCTTATTCAAGAAACATGTTTGAGACCCACCCTCAACATAAACATTAATAATTACACTTGTTACAGGAATGACCGCATCACGAACGGTCCCGCTCGCGGTGGTACTCTTATATTTATTAAAAGTTCAATTCCTCATTTTAACTCCCCCACCCTTCATGTCGAAGCTACCACCGTAACTCTTACACCCCCGAGTACTAACCATATCTCAATTACCAGCATTTATGTTCCCCAGATCTGATAATCTCTTATTCTTCTTAGATCTAGAAACTATCCTACAGATCAACAGCAATTGTGTGATCAGCAATTGTGTGGCGATTTCAATGCTACACACAATTCGTGGAATTGCTCAAATAACTCTACTAGAGGTATATTCAACTCAAAAACTTCGTAGATACTACAAATCTCGAAATAACCTTTCCTAACACCCCTACCAGATATGGATATAACTCTTCCAATACTTTAGATTTCGCCCTCATCATTAATTTTAACTTTCCCTACAATATCGAATCCATATCTGAACTCTCCTCTGATCATAACCTTGTTATGCTCAGTTTTACCTTAACTTCCACTATTCACAAACATAACCCTAGAGCAATTACCACCTGCTGGTATGCCTTTAGTAGTAATCTTAAAAACCAAATTCATTTATCTGACTTCTCTAAAATAAATAGCCCTCAGTCTCTCGAAGAAAAACTAACAAAGTTCACTGATGCGGTTATGTCCGCCCATAACTCATCGTCTAAACCAATCACGAACAAGCGACACAGTTACACTCCACAGCACATCAAAGATCTAATAGCTAGGAAAAACAGAGCCAGGAAGCTTTCCAACGCACGTTAAATCCTTTACACAAAACTGAAGCCAACAGGCTTCAGGGTACAATTAAAAAAGAATTAAGATTACACTCTCAAAACACTTGGTCAGCCAAACTCGCATCACTAGAAACCCAAGATAACAGTCTCTGGCATATGCAAAAGCACTTCCGCAAAAAAACGCTCAAACATTCCAAATCTAACTAGCTATTCTGGCATCGCTAGCAACGATGAACAGAAGGAAATTTAATTGCAAACACTTTCGTTGACAATTACACGAAAAATAAAAGACCAGAGAACTACACTAAAAACATCGACTCTGACGTCACTAATACTCTAACTAATTGCTTCTCCACCCCAACCCGCACACCCATTCCCCCACCAACCCAGACGTAATCTGAAAAAATACGTTAAAAAATGAAAGAACTCGAAGGTTCCAGGTTTCGATAACATTACTAACAAAATGATTAAAAATTTCACACTTAAAGTAATACTAATTTTCCCCTACATTATTAATAAAATTCTACTGATACGACATTTTCCAAGTGATTGGAATATGGCGATCGTTTTTCCAATTCACAAGCCTGGGAAAAATAAAAATTATCCAGATTCCTACAGACCTACATCATTATTATCGTCACTGAGCAAAATTGCTGAGTACGTAATATTGAATAAGATTCATTCTCATATCTACAACTTCAATTTTCTTAATCCGAATCAATTTGGTTTTACCAAACAACTCTCTACCTATCATCCGTTACTCCGACTCACGGAATGGCCGCGGTAGCCGAGTGGTATAGGTATCGGATCGTGGCTTGCCTGGTCACGAGTTCGAGCCCAGTACCACTAAAGACCCGCCGTGTAGGGCAGCGATGCACGTTAAATCTGTCGAGAGCTGAAACGTCCTCCCGTTGGTGTGGTGTGGTAGTTAGGAGAGGTGGTGCCAGCTCAGGTGTCGTCCAAGTCACTTGACCATGGTTCAAAATTACGTAGTCCGTCGCCAAAAGCCCTCGTGTAGCTGAACAGTGCGACGTTAATATTCAATCAATCAATCCGACTCACGGAAAAACATTTCTTTGGGTTTCCAGTTAGGGAGGACCACTGGTGCTGTCTTTCTGGATATCCAAAAGGCATTTGACTGGGTCTGGATTAACGGACTCATTTACAAACTTATAACTAACAACTTCCATCCTGCTATCATTCATATATTAAACTCTTATCTAATAGGAATTACAGAGTCACAGAGTCAACGACACTCTTTCAATTACACATCACGTTAACATTGGAGTAACTCAGGGTTCCTTATTGTCCCCTGTGTTGTTCAATATTTATGTTAATGACATCCCATCACACCCGCGCACAATGATTAATATTTACGCAGATGACACCACGATTTATGCCACCTACAAAAACACAAAATCTGTTACAATAGCTCTAAACAAACACCTGGCCCTACTAGAAAACTACTTCAATAAATGGAAAATAAAGATTAACTGGGTAAAACCGCAGGGGTTTTATTCACAAAAAGTCGCAAAAAATCCCACCACCCACCCATATATTCCACACCACTACGTTGGTCTCAAACCACTAAGTACCCTGGTGTAATATTTGATAAAACGCTCACTTAGAAACACCACATTCTACACGCGCGAAATAAATTCCGGATCGCGTTAATTTACCCCCTAATTAACCGAAATTCCGATATGTACCTTTACAACAAGTTACTTCTCTACACGGACGTTTTGCGACCAATTCTGAGTTACGCTTGTCCTGGGCGGGACGGTGCAGCGAAAACGAATATCAAAATTTTAGAAATTGCACAAAACTCATTTATTAGATGCATTGTACGAGCATGCATGTTTAATTCGAACGCTAATATTTATAGAGCAACCAAACCCCCCTAAACATACATCCAGACCCTCGCCAAAAAATTCTTTGATAATCTCCTTAACATTAACCCTCTAACCGGATAGCACGGAAAATTCCGTCAGTGTAAAGATGCTTCGAAAATGGACTGCACTGATTTTTCTGCCTTCAAGTAACGTTTTCAAAAGCGGATTAGCCGAACTTTTCTGAAATCCTTTCCCCCTTTTAAGGTTTAACATCTTGAAAGATAATTGGGGACGGTGGAAGCAACACAGTAGGACACTGAGGGGAAGTTTTATGGCTCCCAGGAAACCCCGTGTTTTGACCCTGGGGCAATCGTAAAAAATCGGGAGGAAATTTCTTTAGACCTCAGGAAGTGTTTGCTTGTTACCTCGTATTTTAAAAGTTTTGAAAAGTCCCAACGCATAAGTAAAATATGTTACAATTCCCTTTTGGTTTCATATTAATTTGAAACTGTAACAAGTTGGGGCGTGTCAGTGCAATCTGCTATTTTATATAGTTAGACAAATTATCTTTTTTTAAGTATATTCTTTCGCTTCATTTTTCTTATTTTAATCAAAGCTTTCAGTTTTTGAAACATGATTATTTTATTATAAGATACCGAAAAAATTAATAAAACACCAAACTCTTTAAAATTTGAAACCTTTTCAATTTTCCAACCACTAAAAATGAATAAATTTAAACTTCATCAAATCATTTGAAACATTTTCTTACACTTTGATAAAAATAATAACGAAAAAAAAAACTAATTAAGATTTATTAGTTTTTTTTTTTAGATTTCAAAGCCCAAGTGTTCAGGGAAGTGTAAGTACAGTGCCTAATTATATATTGTTAAAATACACCGAATTATATTTGAATTTTAAGTGCTTGAACTTCAGTTTACATCAAAGACAACATGAATGAAGATTTTCGCACATTTTTTTTTATAACTTGAACGTTTGAATAAATGGTAATCAAAAATATACGGAAACATTTACAGTAGACATTTATGCATATAAATAAACATAAAAATCAATTTTAAATTCTAGCTATTCAAAAACATTCGAATTATTGTTCAAAAATATCTATTTATGCAAAATACCTCAATATTTATCTTTTTTAAAGGCTAACTGAATAAGTAATTAAAATCTGGATATTTTTTGAAATCTCGACCATATAAAGCTAGAAATTTTATGCTAGAAATTCCATTTGAAATTTCGAAAAAAAAATGCATCGCGCAGTTAAAAATTATTTACCATAAGTTTTAGCAATTGTTTGAGTATAATAAAAATTTCAAATTTTATTATATAGCTTCTTTGGTATCTTTTAATATTATTCGAAGATTTCATACAATTCAGTTGAAAACTGCATGCTAAGAGCAAAAAATATACTAAAAAAATTGATGAATATACAATTACAATAAATTCTTTCATAGAAGCAAAACTGAGAAGCTAAAGCGTAGGAATGAAAAAATTTGAGTATATCTGAAGTAGTTTTCGAAATATTTATTTTAATATTCAGAAAATTTGTCTGCGTTATGTTATACTTAATATTAATTAAATGGTTAAAATAATATGTTAATATTAGTCATGTAATCATTTGATGACACATTCATATACTAATAAAAATTATCATGGTCATTGATGCGAATGTCAAGAATTTTAAGTAATTTTAAATTCAGACATTAAGATATTGATGTAGAAAATATAAAACGACCATCTAAAATACATGAAAAATGCAGTCTGCTATAAAATGATCTTGACAAACAAAATCCGGCATTTTCACTTAATATGGCAGAGCCGGCTTAGTCAGGGGCGATCTGGAAAAACAGAGAGAGAACCGCGGTTTTGATGGATGCCGCTCTAGCTTTTAAAGTTCCCAGGAAAAATTATATATATATAAATTACAAATGCAAAAATAAATCTTGTAATTTTCCATACATTTTTATAACAACGAATTGTGGAATTGGCTTCCAATGCATTGTAGTGTTTGACAATATGTAAGGTAACCAACCCTACTTTAGATATATTTGTACTACTTTTTCGTAACCGTATTCCTTTTAAAATTAATTCGTGCAGCCGAAATACACCTTTTGCACCCTTAAAAATTTATGTAAACTATAACGGTTAATTTTAATTTATGCAACTTGTGAAATGTTCATAAATAACCATTTCCGTGAAAACAGTTTACATGAAAAAAAAAGTTTGGACTCCCTCATTCATTAGGGATTTATATAAGATTCAAACATTAAATTTTATTTTTCACCAAATAGGATGGAGTGGTAGTGCATAGTGCTTCCACACCACAGGTCTGGGGTTCTCTTAACGGGTTGCGCAAGGTCGACTCTGCCTTTCATCCCCGCTACATTGGGTCGATAAATGAGTACCAAGCTTGCTTCGGGTCTTAAACACTGAAGGTCTCTCTTCAGACAGACCACCAAATCGGAACATCTGTTCATGCACCTCAGCATCCAATGGTCACGTGTATTATGATGGGCACCGTAGTTCCTGGCCCTCATGGATTGTTGTGCCACTGTGTTTAAGTCTTAAGTTTGAGGATTACCTCACTTTGGGGATACCCCTTAGATAAACATGTATTTCCACTCATTTGCAATTAAACATTTTTCTTTCAATTACGTTTATTTCAGAAGGAAGTTTGATTTTTCAAATGTATTTGCTTAATAACATGTATATTTGTGTATTATATTAAAAATTTGATCAATCCAAAATTACATGTTTTTAGCTCCTCTAAAAGCTTTTAGGATTTTACAGCTGATCTTACAATCCATATACGTTTTATAGTAGTATATTTAAAAATGATAAAGACATTTTTACGACTGTGTGAGCTTTTATGCCTCGTTTATAAATATAAAAAATTGCATTCAGCTACAGTTTTTAAAATGTACTGAAATAAGTGGAGGAATAGGATACTTACATATTATGAATATTTTTGACTGCAGTAAGATATATTTATATTTCAGTTTCTTTACAATTTGAATAGAAGTTGTAAGCCATTTTGCGAATAGTTTGATATTGAGTATAAACCCATAGGCTGTTTAATATTGTAAAGTGTTTTACTTTGATACCAGCACACATTAAAATAAGGCTCATTTGCAGTTATATGATCAGCTTCAGTGATATTTAAATTTTCAAAAATAGTCTACACGTACGAAAACATTCTTTCACAACCGCACACCACATCTCTCATACTATATCTTCCCTACAGCAGGAAATATTTGTGTATACTGAAAAATTTAATACAGGATACATTTCCAAGTGTTAAATTTGTTTTTAAAATTTGGTATGAATACATTGTGGTTAACTTTACTGTCGGTTAACTTTACTGAACAAAATTGTTTTAAATGTACTGTTTTGAAAGACAAGATTAATTAGGGAGAACTTTTCTCACAATAGAATTTGTAATGACTGAATTGTGTGAAAATGTAGTTATCAATGTGTGACATTTTTCCTTGTAATAAAAGAAACAGAAAGATAAGAAAATTAACTTGAGTAGAAAATGGTTAGAAGTACTGTCATGCGCATTTGAAGAAGTATATCCCCCATTAAAATTAAAAATTATTGACTGAATGTGTGTTATGTCCATCACAAATGCCGATGTAGGAAAGGAATTTTTATTTAATACAAGAAGTTCGAAAAGGAGAACACTAGGAAGGAAAATTTAAATTTTTTCCGAAAAATATTCAGTTAACATAAAAATATCTTTTATATGATTTTGATTAAAATAAATTAAAAGTATTGAAATCCTTTTTTATGCTATTTTAAATTAAAAATATAACTGAATAGAGAAAGATCGGTTTTATTTCATAAATATAATCATCGTATGTACCATTTATTGTGTTATTGTTTAAAAATGAGATAGGGCCTTTGCTCTTTTTACCTCAGTACTTTTTTAAAAAACAGGAAAGTGAGCGCGTTTTCTTACTCTCATATTCAAAAATGAATACAGGATGCTTTTTTCTGGTTCAAATCGCAATACCCAAAAAATATATATATATTTTTTAATTTTTAAAAAATGATAGAAAATCAAATTTGTTTGAAGAAAATATAATTATTTTTCAACTTCTAACATACTATTTATTTAATTTTTTCCTTTTTTTTACCCTCCATTTTGTTTTAATTTTACTGTGATGGAACATATAGGAGAAAGAAACAGCGAATTCCACTACAGTTTCATACAAGATTGCCCAAAACAACTCTACAGCTAGCTGTAAACGATTGATCTCTTGGTTCTTACTTGACAAAGTAACCGAACTAGGTCATAAAGTTGTCCCCGTTCGACCTCCCACGTTCTAAAAGGGGGAAAGGAAAGAAACCTGTTGCATTTTTAAAGCGATCTTCAAAATAAGAGTTAACGCTTTCGGAATAACTTTTCAGTAGGAAGGTATCCACTTAGAGGGTTAATAATTCCAGTATCGCAAATATTTAAAATTACACCCCCTTGGATCGACATAAGAGGCCAGCAGAATTCTCCTAGACTCTTATAATCCACTCTAGTTATATTTCTTTTTCATTCACAGTTTCGGTGAATGAACCCAATTGCTAAAACTTCCTCTTTTAAAAATTATTTTTATTCAACTCTAACTTAAATTCGCTGCATTCAAACAGGCAAGCTCCCAAAACTTTCCCTCAGTAAATTCTTAACCCAACCCCTGCACAGCCAGTTAAGAGGTTTCTCACTTACTAGTATCATCCAATAGAAGGGCTTCAGAACTGCGATCCTCAATTTACCCGACAGAACAACAATCTTCAGGGCTGACACAGCTTCTGCTCCCACCAAGTGATGACGTCACCTAGATGACACGAGACCAACATCAGACGCAGACATCGTAAATTTTCCCTGCCACTAGAAAAAGCACTGCTCATTGAGAGTTGATGCAAACAGATCAGGCTCCGACATAAATCATCAGGACTGACAACTGAACCGCTAGACTCCCAAAGATGACCTTGCATCAATCAGACTCAATATGAACAATATTAGACAAAATTGAACAATATTTGATGTAATAGACTATATTTTTCAGGGACTTTCTCATCCAATTTTCCACATTAAGGCCTCTATACTTTTTCGATATGGGACGAAGGGTTTTATAAAACTCAGTGCCCAATGACCCCCGCTCTTTTTTTACACGTGATAAAGCAACGTATAATAATGATTGAGAGTGACGTCGATCGTACTCGTAAACAATTTCTGAGTAAGTGTTACCTAGAGATTTATGAATTGTTGTATCAAATCCACATACCAACGGAACGTGCTTAACAAATATGGTTTTGTTATTGTTGAGTGGAATACTGGAAGATATAACGCAGGACGATTGGTTCAGCCATTCTACTGACGTTCATTTCTGCTGCTTTGCGTCTTAATTTTTTCCCTATTGGAGGTAAATCTGGGAACTCAAGCCATATTGTCTTAACTAATCCTTCATAATTTGTTTTCTACATGAACTAGCTTTCCAACTGCACCATTTGCCAATCCACCTATCATATCAGTATTAGTAGTAATCAAGTAATAAATATTTTTCACAAACTGTTTGATAAGGCAATCCATTTGTATCAATTGATGACATCTTATGTAATTTTTGACGCACGAAAATTTCTTATTCTTTTGAAGTACAACCAATATATACATCTTTGGCATTGAAGTTATTCTGCCCACATATGCGTTCAATATTTTATTATTATGCTCATTGACGGAATTGTTAGTGTTGAAATAATCGTTTACCTTGAGGACATCTTGCTTCAGCTTTTTTCACAGTACAAAAACGAGACTCAGAGTTATTTCCATTTTATCCAGTTGTTTGTCGTTTCCAATTTTTGTAAGTATAGAATAATATTGTTGATTCTCGCTTGACGCATGACTTCATTTAGTTCATAAAATTTTAGATTTCGCCACAAAATCGGTCCAACGATGGCCTGTTTTGGTTGCTTATAGATGGGTGTAGAACGAACTGATGGTAACTGACGTAAATCTCCAATCAAAATAATATCGAATCCACCAAAATTTCACTGAAAATTTCCAATTATTTGTTTTACTCTGGAATCAACTTTCAATAATAATTGAGCATTGATCATACTTATATCATCAATGGTTATGACTTTTATGCATTTGAAAAGAGTTCTGTATTGTTGTGTAGTTTCAGAAATTAACGGAAGTGTAATCTTGATAAAAATTTTTTTTTTAAAGTTGTATGAGCAGTCGTTCCTGAAACAGTTACTGCTGCTTTACCGGTTGAAGCACAAGTCATATATGCATTACAGTATCCATCATTGTCCGTATAGCAATTATAAATTTCGATCAAAAGTTTAAGGACGAACGTCTTACCGCATCCGTCAAGGCTGGTAAAAAATATTAGAAATGGAGTTCGATCTGATGATAAAAGATGCAAAATAACATGAAGTAAAAGTCCTTTTTTGTTTTTTGTTTGACATTCTCATTAATTGATAGAAATCTTCATTGGGTATTAATTTTTCTCTCTTTTTTTTGCAATAGGTCCTAGTTTATGTAATGTTTCTAAGTAGATGTCATTATTAACATCTGCATTCGGATTATTGTATAAAATGCTCAAAGGAATTTTATTCAGTGGTAGTTTTATTAGCTTCTTGTTGATTGGAATCATCACTCATTTTCACGACACAAACCAAGGCATATTTCGATAGTTTTCTGAGAATATTTAGATCAGATTCAAATTCTTTTCGGCGTTGTAATATAAGGTCTTCATCGTTATTGTACATATTGACAAACTCCATTTCTGATAAAATTTCAGCATTCTCATTTCTGAAAGGAATATGTAAAGAGACCATTTCCCGCTTATATTCCATCAAGTTTTGTGTTATATATCATGGTTTCATTATGTGAGTTACTTTCTTTTTGTGTAGGATACATCATCACGAACATTATAGTATGCAACAAACTGAGCAAACGAGACGTCATTTAATTCTTCAGATCTTTTTTCATATTTTGAAAAACAATTATCTTTCCAAATATTGGGTGAATCATCATCAATTCCCATTTGTTTAAGCTCTTTATTGGTTTTTTAAAAATTTTTGTCGATCATCAGGCCACATTGTTGGAATAAATACTATAATAGCGGAACTTTTGGACATAGGTTCTCTCAAAAGATACCATGCAACTTCCTGGATTGTGTTATTTCAACACTGTTCAGCATACCAACTCCTAATTTTCTCGTTATTTCAACGATGTCAAATTCCGGATGTTCATCCATACATTTAATATTTTCTCGTTGTAAATTACTTATACCACAATTAGTTATATTAACATACTCGGATACATACTGAGCACATGAATGCTCTTCAGTTATAAACTGGATGCCCCTGTTAGATTTAACAATGTTCAAAACAAATGGAATGAAAGGATTATGCCATCTAATCACCATCTTGTTAATCCCAGCCCGAACGCTCTCTTGGGTCAACTCTATTATTAATAATCGTGCTATTTACAATAAATTAATTTCCTGCTTTGCTATTTCCAAATCCATATGTGATAATTTGGCTTAACTTTCCCTTTTCCCCTCTTCGGTTCTTGCTATTCCTTTAAATCTTTTTTGTTCCCTCCCATAATTTTTGCAGCTTCCTGTTTTAACCCTTAGTCATCATTCTGGGTTTACTTTAAGATTAATTTCTTGGTTTTTTTTCTCTCTTTTAGCAAAAATTGTTTCTTTAATAAAATTCAATAACTTATCTGTTTCCCCTCTTTCTCTTTTTAGTGTCTTAAAAATATAACTGGAGGAGGAAATCTAAAAAAAAATCATCTTTCCAGTGCTTTTTCAAAAAAAAAAAAATCTAACGACAACAGGAAGTGTTGGCGCCAACTGGAATTATGGTTCAAATATATATATTTTTTTGTTTCCTGTTTATTTTTTCTCTTTTTCACACCTCGTGCCCTATGTCTGTTTCAGGATCTTTTCTTCTCCTTAGAAGATAGCACCTGTGTGTGTTCTTGTCTGTGTTTGTTAAGTGTTCTTTTTTAATGTATTTGCATTGTAATTGTTAAGGGGTGTTGGAAAGCTAAAATCTTATTTTTTTGACAATTTGAGATTTTTACATTTTCAAATTGTATAGATTTTAACCTTTCTAAAAATACCTCACTTTAACCTCTAGGGTATTTAGAAGGCCTTAAAACGTATTTTTATATAATCATTGAATTTGTGCCACGCCCATTTTAATAGCGAAAATTGTAAACAAATTACTTTGTTTTTGCTTAAAAGTGTAACGACTGAAATGAACCAAAACATGTATCTTTTATTTTAAATTGAGCCTTTTATTTTTTTATTTCCTAGTCGATTAGAAGCCTCACTGTATACATTAAAATCAATTTATCTCAAAATGTAAATTTTAATGTGCGATGTACCTTTTCTGAGAAACTACTGTTCACAGGTATGTAAATTTTTTATGAATTATTTATAATGTTGTCTAATATATACTAAAATGAGCTTTTTGTAAAAAATTCAAAAATTTAATTTTTACAAATTTTTTAAGTAAAAAATGGGTCAAATTTCGCAATGTTTGATCAAATATTTCATAATTTATTAAAAAATTCAAAATTAGCTAAAAGTTCATTTTAGTATAATGAGAAAGGTGTACTTTAAAAGTATGAAAATTTTCAAGCATGTACATAAAACAGATTTGGAGAAAAGGTACATCGAAAACAGCCAATTTAACATTGTCAGTATAGAGAAAGAGAGGTTTCCAACTCCCCTTAAGCGTTTTTTCTGTGTATTCTTCCCCCAATTCTCAAGAATTTTGGGGGAAGGGACCTTTTTGTGCATGTTTTTCGTTTAATTTGATAATAAAATATCTCTCGGAGGGTCGGATGCAGCTCTAAACCCTTTGGGTGAGAGCTCGATTCTCTGGAGTAAGTAAGTAAGAGGGAAAAGGCAATTCCTCTGCGTGCTCATCAAAAGCAGTCTTTCTCCTGGAGCGATTCGTAAGTACTTTTCCTCATTCCACATTACAGTTTGCTGTTGAGAAGATAAACTTTCTTCAATTGGTATATGCTCACTCATTCCTTCGAGAGATAATCTTGTCAAAGTTAGCATCGTCGAAAAAAGATTGATCAATTTTTATATCATAACGAAATATATAGTGGAGATTTAACAAAACACTGCAACCAAAGTTTTATAGTACCTTTGCTGATTATACCGTGCAAATAATTTGATTTATGATTTTTTTTTGCGCTTACATTGATGCAGTGATCGTCAGCAATATTTCTAGGGAGACTATTGACCATTGCATTGATACAAACTGGAACATTAATTACTTGACCATAAATGCCATACTGACCATTAACGTCATCTTAGTCGTCTAATTTGCAAAAATGGAATTCGCGGAGAAATCAACCTTTCTGATACTAAGTCTAATGGTGGTAAATTTTCAGGTTTCTTTGGAAATTTGAATCCGTTATAAATTGTCATAGCTGGAATATTTTTCTTGTTCAAAGATTGTCTACCTGTATTACAAATGGCAATATTATCCATATAGATATGTGGAACTATAACTCTCAAAATTTCTTCATGTTCGAAGGATGGTGATTGTACATCATTTTTAAACTATAGTCTTTCACAAACTGAAAAAATATAACCAAATGGATTTTCAACAACTTTAATTTTGAATTCTTCATGACCAAGTCGGTGACGATAAAAATCGCTGTAATTTAACACAGTAGCATCTTTACTTTCTTCAACATATTGTACTTGATGTTTTGATTCCTGAAATAGTTCGGACTCAACGACATTTTTTCTACGACGTCTGTACTCTCGCATACGCTCAGCTGGTGTTTTTCTACGTGTCGCGTTGATATCTTGACAAGGTAATCCGACAAATCCATGCCAACTATTTAAATTGTCATCAGCTAGTAAAATTTCATCTTCTTGATGAGCAACTGAAAGAGAATCACTAGTTGATTGAATGTGGGTTTTTTTCCAGGTTCTATAATCTCGCATACGCTCAGCTGGCCTTTTTTTACGTGTCGCTTTGATATCTTGACAAGGTAATCCAACACATTCATGCGATTTATTTAAATTATCATCAGCGTGTAAAATTTCATCATCTTGATGGTGAACAACTAAAGGAGAATCACCAGTCGATTGAAGGTAATTGAAGATGATGAAGCACTATATAACACTTTCACAACTATCAAACTAATTACACCGAAGTATATACATGACTTAAAAACTCAATTCTTGAAATGGATTTAGAAATTCCCTTCGATTGAAAATTTTGTAAACACAACCCTTTATTGCCAAACTATTGGAAAAAATGTTGTGTTGCCACTAAATTTTAAAACAATAAATTGTTTGTATTATTTAAAACTGTATATCAAACAAACTCTCCTTAAACTAATTTTTGACAGATTTCGAACCATTTAAATGCCTATTGCGGTAGATTAAATGCTCACTTCTGATTTTTTAAAATTTATAAAATTGATTATAATTTGACCTCTAGGTAACGTAAAAACAAAAAGTATGTTTCGCAAAGCCAAAAGAAGAAAGGCTTGTTAAAGTCGCAGTTGAATAGGGAGAGGAGGGTACCAACTCAGGTGACGTCCTCGTCACTTGACCATAGTTCAAAATGACGAGGTCCGCTGCCAAAAGCCCTCGTGTATGTGAACAGTGCAAAGTTAACATTCACTGACTCCCTTACATAAAGGTTACCAATTTGGCGGGTAACTGGGTTTCGTCGCCAAACTCTTGGCTTTTCGTAAAATTCCGCTTTGTATTAAAGTTTTTATTTTTTCGAAGTCATGATTTTAAAGTTAATGGTTTAATATTTGACACATCAATTGCAAACAACAGTAATTTCTAAACAAAAAAATATAAGAATAACACTTTAGTAAAAAATTCTCTTAAAATGGCTAATAGACGAAGAAAAAAAAATTAAAAGCCATAATTTTTAATCTATTTTTTCAATCTTTGAACAGATTACGTATAGTACTATTCTACATATGGAACAAAAAGTTTCGTTAGATTATTTTTATAAATAATGAAGTTATTAAATATTTAATGAAAATTTTGAGTATTTTTTGAAAAATCGTAAAAAAAAGTTTCGGCATTTTTTTTTTTAATGACTGATTCTAAAATAGAAAATCATGAACTTGTTTAGAATAAAATATCAATTCATTAACGCAAAAGAAAACTGAAAGGGAATGATTTAGAAACCATTTTTATAAAAGCGTATAAATTTTGACTCATTTAAAAAAATCGTAAAAAACAGAAAATATCATTATTTTGTAAAAAAAAAAATACCATATCGCGTGGTGAAAAAAATGATCATTCCAATTCTGTAATTATTTTTTATCTGAGATAGATAGTATGAATTAGATGGCGTTTTTAAAAACGTGGGGAAAAAATTCGTAACTTCTTTCATTTGTACCTTACGTTCATCCCGTAAACGTAACTAGTAACGTGTTACGAAAATTTTTCCATACCGTGCCATAAGAAGTTAACTCAAAAATAAATTCAAAATTTACGGAAGCACTTTATACCCCGACTATAAAAAAAAGATAGTTTTTTTTACAGCTTACACATTGTGAAATACATACCCCCCCTCCAAAAAATACAGCTTGAAAGTATTTAATATTATTTGACAATAAGATGCTTGCTTAAGTTCCCGTATAAATTTTTACAATTAAACTGAAGCACTCAATGAGTTGTAAGAAATTGATGTGTGTATAAGCCGGGGGAATAACGTGTTTTAGTTGAAGACTTTTTAAACCGTTTAAATGTATTTTTCCTTAAAATACACTAAAGTATTTCACAGACTACCCATCATTCAGTGGCCGCTCAAAGCACAGAATATAATGTTATATATTTTTGTAACAACTGGTGAAAACTAAACCCTGATAATTGTTTAAAGTTGAAAAAAAAAGTTGATACTTTAATTTAAAAAATATTTCTTTCAAAATTTAATGAATAGAAATAAATGTCACGAAATTCAAGAAATGCTGAAAAAAATTGAGAAACAGGTAAAAAAAAATTACTTTTAACGATTACTTTAAAAGGAGAAAAAAAGGAAAGGAAAAGAAATCGGTAGAGTGAAGATGATTTAAGCCCAGCAATTGAGCGGTAACGTCTCACGCTTCCACTCCAAAGGTCCAGAGTTTAAACTCCGGAGTGGGCAGGGTCATCTCAGTCTTTCATCCCTCGTGGGTCTATAAATGATTACCAAGTTTGCTTGGGAACTAAACACTGGGGGTTTGGCGTGAAACTGACCCCCTAACCGGAACACCTGCTCATGCATCTCAGCGTCCAATATCACGAAAGCTGAGACGAACACAGTAGATCTTGGCTCGGTTGGGGACTTGCGTCACTAAGTTTAAAGTTAAGGGAAAATGATTATGTAATGTTTCTGTTAACTTTTGGAAACAATAAATATAATTATTAAAACATAATGAGTAAAAAAGTTCTTTATTTTTTCTTACTTACTGCCACCTAACCTCTCGCCATCATCCAGTAGCCCACGTGTGCCTTAGGGTGTTCATCATCGCATTAAATTACTTTCCTCACGTCACGAATAAAATATTTAATATAAAAGTACTTTTTTGCAGAATCATAATTTACTTTCAGATCGACACAATTCCGTAGTGTTGATAGATATAGAATGAAAAGATTTCTGGTTGCACATTATCCTAGTGAGTTTTCTTTCACGATACTTGAACCGCTGCTCCAGACCTTTAGTAACATGTTAGCCAGCGAGTCATGGATTCAGAATCCCGAATTCCCCTACCCCCCTCCTTTTTATTTTGACTGAGTTTTTTTTCTGTTTTTGTGAATTTATGCACGAAAAGTAGCGTGTTCTTTTGAAATCAAGGAATTGTGACTAGTATGAAACACGAAATTTATATATGTAATTTATCTAAAACCCTATCCATAAACTGTTTGGATTGTCGCTATGGATTGCTTGATTATTTATTAAAGTTAACTTCTGAAGGACCTTCTAATGTTGAGCCACGGTCAAGAGACGAAGCTCTTCTCTACATTTTCACCTCGCGCCTCTCCAAGGACTCTTGCAGCTTCAGCAGATTAAAAGTGAGTCCATCTTCAGTGACTCGAATCCAGCACTTCTCAAACTGCCCTACCCTAGGAAGGGGGCACGAGCCCATTGAAAAGTCGAACACAAAGGTTATTTAAAAAATTATTTATTTAATGGAAGCAAACAAAATTCGTTGAAGCCTAATAAAAAAACATTTACATTGATATAATACATTGACTCGTCCAAATGTATCAGTCTGCACAATGTATTTATTTAACACACGTTAGGAATAAGTTTAACAATTACCATTGGCCTCAAGGGCTTTTCATTTATAAAATTATCTGCAAACATTATCTTGATCATTTTATAATGAATCCCTTAACAAAGTGACGCTCCCCAATGGCACGTAGGGGTGTATTGGGGGAAGGAGACAGGGAATGAATAAGAAAATCCTTCGCAAGCACTATCGAGTTCATTTGATTGCATTCCAAAGTCTTCGGAATAATTTTATGGATAGCAGTGAACAGAAAAGAACTATTTCAGAAAGACATATATATACGTATGGGGAAATTTACGCACTGGCCGAGTGTGACATCTATTATACGTTTGAGGGACTTAAGAGGTTATAGTCGTGTTGTAGCTTTAGCTTCAAAGTATCGTATTATTGAGTACAATTCATTCTAATTGTCTGGAGGGGGAGCGATGAAAATGATGATTGCAAGTGAATTGAATATTTGAAAAGCGCTGCACTATTTGATAGCAACGAATTCACGATCACTAGGCTACCGCGGCTCTTTTTATGTCCAATGGGACCCCATGGAGTCTCGACAACACGCATCAACCCCTTCTACGCGGGGGTTTTCAGTAATGTCAGGACTCGAACCCGTAACACTTTGACCACGAGTTTGGGACCCTAACCACTTGACTCCCGTGGCTACATACAACTTAAAAAACGAAATGAAGGCTTGCGCATCCAGTGAGAGTGATTTCACGACACGTTCCAAATGTTTTAGGAAACTGCAACAGAAAAGGCAAGAGTGAGTTTTGTAAGAGAAATATGGAGTTTTTAAGAAATCGATATCGCTGCTTCAACATCGATGGAATGCAATTGTGTCCTCAACAGACTGAGTGATGGATAAGACGATGAAGAAAAAGGAGTGTATGAGATAATCATAGTAGAATGTTATATGAAATAGAAGAGTTTATATTTCTATCAGCTAAAAAATAAAGTTACTAATTTTTTAAAAAAAGATTCAAGTTAGTTTAGATAGTGATACTAGAGCAACAGAAGGTTTGTATCTGGTAACAGTTTTCCCTTTTATTTCAAGAGGCTGAGGGGCCAGGCTTGTGTACCCGTGGTAGACGTCATTTCTGTCGAGTTGTAGGATCGTGTCCTGATGCCACTAGAGATAGAACGTGATAAGGATAGAAATTAAAGGCTCAAAGTCCGTCCTCACAGTAGCATGGGTATGCAAGTTTGGAGACAGTTCAGGTGTTGAATTCATTTGACCGTGAATCAAAATAACAAAATGTACCTTAACTTTAGCAGAGTTAATAAGCAACCCGTTTCATCATCTTAGCGGTTTGTCAGAATTTCATACTCTCAAAAATATCGACAAACAACGGAGGAAAAGTACAATGATACAGAGAAAACTCTTTTTTTCTGTAATAATCTTTTCGATGTGCTTCATTCTATTCTAAGCAATTCAATGCTCTGATTGGATGATGTAAGCAAAAATTAAAAATACGACAACTTCCCTTTCGCCCATCTTTTGGGAATATCTTTATTTCTAGTTCTTATTAATGAATGTTAAATATTCAAAATCAAATATGGAACGATTTCCAAATCTTTGCAGCAAAACTTCATTTTCCGCAAATGTTTTCATAGAAGAACGATTTCATGCTTTGAACATTCTTTATAAAAATCATAAATAGAAATACTGGATTCTTGAGCCTTGAAAACACTTAAAGGAGGTGTAAGCAACTATTGTCTTTGTAAAAAAAGACAATTTGGAACATTAAAATATTTATTAAGCAATTAACTTATCAAATAATTGAATTAAAATACTTTAAGATTATTGAGTAAGGAGGACCGTTCCATATTCCCGGAATTCAATAAAATAAATTCTTGGTTTGAAATATTTCTTATTCGGAGAAAAAAGGAGAAAACCTTTTTTTATCAAAAGAAAATTTAAAAAGTATGATGTCAAAAATTTCTTCAGAAAAAATACTTTTAATCAGTTTTTTTTAATTACGGTTTTTTTAATTACATTTTTTAAAACACATTTGCTAAGCTACGAAAGCTACAAAACAATAGCATTACAAATGCATATATATTTTAGATTCTGACCACCTGAACGGCATTTCCGGAAGATTTCTCTTCGTTGATGGATAACTGACCGTGGCGAGTCCTTGTTGAGAGACTTCGGAAGTATGCGCGCACGTACCACAATTCCATTTGGACCCAAGAACGTGGCTCATTTGGAACGGAAACAGTGGGTATAAAATAATGCAGGGGGTTGGAAAGAGAAAGTTCCCCATATCCGTTATTTCCAGAATGTTACGTGACCATATTCGTATCAGAAAAAGTGTCATCCAAAACCAAATTGGATTTGGTATCACCACTTAATCTGTTTTTGAGATTCTCAATTAGTTTCATTTAGTGTCGAGGACGTACATTAGCACGTTACCCAGAAGTAACGGAACACCCCTCGTTCTAATTCTCATTCGCTCGAATATAATTTTTTTCCTATCACCAAACTAGGATAAATTCACGCAGTATCTTCGAAAATAATTCCATCCCTGTACTTCTGTTTCGAATAGTTTCTGTATTGTTTGTAATATAAAGAATTGTAGGATTGTGACTGAAAATCAAGGTGGAAATGTCCCCACATGAAAAAAAGACAACGGATACAGTTTTCTCACAACGTCGCCTTCTTCCTCGGTCTTTGTTCAGAGCGAATCTTCTCTTACATCGTTGTGTGGGTCCATATTACTTGCATTTTTTTCCGTATTTCTTTTTTCAGCTTATAATATTTACTGTGCGTGTATGTATATGTATGTTTTTGCATATATATATATATATATATATATATATATATATATGTGTGTGTGTGTGTGTGTGTATGTTAATATACTTGAGAGAGTGTATGTATAATTTATTTATTTGTATTTTGAAAATCCTATTATGATGACACGTTTTCAAACTTTCTCCCATTGTATAATTTTAATTACGGGATATCTCCGTTTGCATGTGAGCAATCTTGTATTTTGTTCTGTATTTATTGTATTTGCACCCATTTTTGTTTCTTTTCCCTTTTGATTTCCATTTGGGCGTGTATCCTTCTACTTGAAACTTCCTACCACAATTGATTGAGTATTGACTTGAGTAAGCGTTGTGTTATACTTGTCGGCACACAAGAAGTCTACCTAGAGTCCCAAATATATACGAAATATTAAAAAAAAAAACTAAATCAATTCCTATAGGTCAACAAAGAAAAATTTTATTTAATTATTTTTATTAAATAGTTACAATTAATATTGTTCATGCTTGTCGCAAAAACCGTGCGCCAGACGGCACTGTCTGTGTATCTCCAGTTATTATGTGTTTAGGTGAATAAAAACAGAGAGTGTTTTACAGTCCATGTGTGAGGTGTGTTATTGAGCTATCCCGGGTGTAGTGATCAAACATTTTGATCCGACTTTCCCGGAGTTCAACAAGCAACTATGGTTTTGTGCTTTATTAGTTGAGTATTTGGTGGTGAAATTTGTGAATAGGTGAGTGTTTCTATTATTAATGATGGTTTTAGGAATTATTTGGTTGTGTTCGCTAAAGTTGGTGTTAATAGTTGAATAGTTTTAACGGATATCATGGTTGAAATTAGTGTTTGTAGATTTGTGTTGATTGTGATATTCTTGTTGTGTGTTTTTGTATACTTTCCTATTCTCAATAGTGTAATTTAGGTGCTTACAAATGCTTTTTGGTTGAAAATAGTGTATATTGTGTAGATGTTGTGACAAAATAAGTTTAAAAATGGCGTTGAAATTAAATATAAAGAAAGACGAGCTTATCTCGGTTGCTGTGGAAATGGGTTTGGTGATTCCTAGCAAAGCTAAAATAATAGATTTAAAAAATTTAATTGAATCAAGTGCCGTGTATAAAAATAATATTGAATTTATGCGTAGTCTTGTTGAAAATGCTTTAGAGAAAAGTAAACAAGAGGCTGAGAAAAATGAGCGCGAGGCTGAAATTCAATTAGAAAAAATTAAATTATCTCAGATTGAAAAACAATTAGAATTGGCGAAGGTTAGGAAGGAATCCGAAAAAAATTCTCAATCTCTTGAAAGCGGAGAACCAAGCTCCATAACTGATAAATTGGAGAGTTTGGTAAAGAGCATTAAAACTTTGACAATTCAAGTACCGGTTAGGTCAGAGTCCTTTAATTTATTTTTTCATTCTTTAGAAAAAGCATTTCAAATCAAATCCGTGCCTGATGAGCTAAAAGCCGAAATTCTATTAAATATTTTAGGAGAAAGAGTCAATAATTTGCTAACATATGTGAGTCAAGAGGATTTAAGCAATTATGTTAAAATTAAAGAATTAATATTAAGAGAGTTTGAACCCACGCCTCAAGAATGCCTGAGTAACTTTAAAAAGGCTCGTAAACTACAATCCGAAAACTATGCTCAGTTTGCTTCCCGCTTTTGTGCAACTTTCGATTATTATTGTCAGTTGCGTAAAGTTAATGAATTCCGCTCTTTGTGTGATCTAATAATTTCAGATAAAATTTTCGAAACGCTAGATAGAGATACGATGAATCATATTGCAACGAAACAGGGAGAAACATATTTCAAGCCTCAACAGCTTGGGAGGGAATGTGATGTCTATTTATCTGCGAGAGGAAAGGTTTCGAATGATTTAATGAGCAGAAATCCAGGGAGTGGAGTCAAAACAGATGGGCGAAATAGACTGCAGACGGTTAGCACTTGGCGTCAAGAGAGAAACTCGTCGAATGTTTTCGTGGCCGAAACCAAACCAAATTGTGTTCTGTGTAAGGTTAATAATTTTCATCCCCTTTCTAAGTGTTATCAGTTTAAGAAACTGTCAGTTGAGGATAGAGTAGAGGTAGTTAAACGGAATAATCTTTGTTTTCGTTGTTTTTTACCTCATAGATTGAAGGAATGCCATTCAGAGAAAAATTGTTTTTGCCTTAGACTTCATAATAGCTTGATTCATTTTTCACGTGGCAAAACGAGGAATCCCACTCCCACTAGTAATTTAAATTTGGATGCTCCTATTTTTGTTCCAGGGCAGATTGAAGGATCAGTTGAAGCAAATTCACAATCACAGTTTGGGGCGACTGGGTTTGAGAAAGGCAGACTAAAAAAAAGAATGTGTTTTTGAGTACTGTACGCTCGCTTGTTAAAAATAAATACTCTCAATGGGTGGAGGTCAGATGCTTGTTAGATGTAGGATCGCAGTCTTGTTTATGTACGAGGGCATGTGCTGAGAAGTTGCAGCTGAAAATGGAGAAAATAAATACAGTGGTTTCGTGCGTTAATGGTGCTTCTATGGTTGTTAAAAATTGCGTAAAAACTTCAGTTGCAAATAAAGCCAAAACTTTTGAGGGTGAGTTAATGTTGTTAGTAGTTAATAAGATTACAGATCTCATTCCAAACAAGGTGATTGATGTAGATGTTAATGTTTCAGAGTTTGTGCCCTTAGCGGATGATAAATTTAATATACCAGATAGAATTGATATGTTACTTGGTGCTGAAATCTTTTACGAATTGTTAAAGCCTGGAAAATTTTATTGTGATAATTCGCAATTAGTGTTACAAAATACGGTGTTTGGTTATGTTGTAAGTGGAAGTGTAGATAAAAAAAGTTACAGAGAATCGCGTTCATTGCGGATTAATTGTTGATGACGATTTAAACAAAACACTGAAAAAATTCTGGGAAATTGAGGGTGTTCACATAGAGCCTAAGGTTGATACAGAGGTGTCCTTGTGTGAGGATCATTTTGTGCGCACTCATAGGAGGAATTGTGAGGGTAGGTATGTAGTATCGATGGCATTAAATAAAGATCCGTCTTGCTTAGGAAACTCCAAAGATATTGCTATTAGGCGACTTAATTCATTGTGGAAACGGTTGTCTAGGGATTCTAGGTATTTATCGTTGTATGCGGAATTTTTGAAGGAGTATGAGGAGTTAGGTCATTTGGAAAGGGTAGTTGAGTCAAGTGAACCACCCACGCATTACTACATACCACACCATGGTGTATTACGCCCTGAAAAACTGACTAGTAAACTAAGAATCGTCTTTAACGGTTCATCCCCCACCACAACAGGCATAAGCCTTAATGACATTTTATTGAAAGGTGAAGTGAATGATGATGTGTTTGAGAGTGAAGTTTTAAGTGTAATTGCTAAGCTATACGACCCTTTGGGTTTCTTAGCCCCAGTGATTGCGAAAGCAAAAATGTTTCTGCAGCAATTATGGCAATGTAAACTGGATTGGGATGATGTGTTATCTAATTCAATTGCCAACGAGTGGAGAGAATTTGTGACAACATTAAAATGTATCGAGGAAGTGAAAATTAACAGATTTATTATGGCTGACAATATAATGTTAGAATCGTTCTCCAAGGATTTGCGGATGCATCTGAAGCGGCCTACGGAGCGGTCGTTTACCTACAGTGTTTTCTTCACAACAGTGCTGCCAAAGTGAGCATTCTTGCCAGCAAATCTCGTGTTGCACCAATTCGAGTTATTTCCATACCTTGACTCGAGCTTTGTGCCTGTGTTTTATTAGCTCAACTCGTCAAGAAAATACGCTCCACCTTGAGGTTAAACATAAGTGATATTGTGCTACATACGGATTCAACTATTGCATTGGCATGGTTAAATACACCTGCCAATCGTTTAAAAACCTTCGTGGCCAATCGTGTCGCCAAGGTGCAAGAATTGACTGAAGGATTCCAGTGGAACCATGTGCCATCTGTTCTCAACCCAGCAGATCTTGTGTCTCGGGGATTACGCCCTTGTGACCTTCCAAATTTAAGGTTATGGTGGCATGGTCCACAATTCCTTGAAAAAGGTAAGTTGTCAAGTGAAAAAACAAGTTTGTCACCAGTTAAGGAATGCGAGTATTCTAAGGAACTGAAAACTGGTTCGAGATCTTATATAATTACATCTAGTGTTTGTGTTTCAACTAATTGTGTATCTTCTATTTTATCTACTCTGTTACGTAAAAGTAATAGTTATATGAAAATTGTTCGTATATTTAGTTATGTGTTAAGATTTTGTAATAATGTAAACAAACGTAAACCAACATTGAGTGGTCACCTTTCTGCTACAGATATAGACCAAGCAGAAACTAAACTGATCAGAATGGTCCAAGAACAGATTTTTTTTGGCTGAAATTAAGAGCTTACAAAGTAAAGGAGTTGTCTCACCTAACAGTAAACTTAGAAATTTAAACCCCTTTATAGACAGTGATGGATTATTGACAGTTGGAGGCCGGCTGAGTAATTCAGATTTACCTTATGTTAATAAACATCCTGCAATTTTACCAGGAAATCATAATTTAACTGTTCAAATAATTGTCCATTTCCATAGAAAGAATCTGCATACTGGTGCTTCTTCTCTTCTACACTATGTAAGGGAAAAGTTCTGGCCATTAAATGGTCGTTCATTATGCAGAAAAGTAGTGCATGAGTGCCTTGTCTGTTTTAAAAGCCGACCCCTTGTTACCTCTCAGCTAATGGGTAATCTACCCCGTGATAGAGTAGTCCCAGATTACCCGTTCAACTGTTCTGGTGTGGATTTTTGTGGCCCATTCATGATCAGGTACAAAAATCAAAGAAAAGGAATTTTGCATAAAATTTATATTTGTGTATTTGTATGTTTTGTGTCTAAAGCGATTCACGTAGAAATTGTGTCAGATCTTACATCTGATGCTTTTATTGCTACATTAAAAAAATTTTTTAGTCGCAGAGGTAAATGTGCTAAATTGTATTCCGATCATGGGAAAACATTTGTAGGTGCCAATAAAGAGCTCAAGAGATTTCTAAAACTTATTGAGGATTCAGATGATAATTTAGCAGGTTTCTTATCTGCTGAGGGTATAGAATGGAAGTTTATACCACCTAGAGCGCCATCCTTTGGTGGTCTTTGGGAAGCTTCGGTAAAGTCAATAAAGTACCATCTTAAGAGAGTTGTCAGTGGCTCAAATTTAACCTATGAGGAATTTTTAACTGTTTGTATCCAAATAGAGGGAATTTTAAATTCCAGGCCACTGTGTGTGCCCTTTATCGAGCAATTCGGATGACTTGAACGCTTTAACTCCAGCCCACTTTTTGATAGGGAGGTCTATGACTTCAGTAGTCGAGCCCAATTCAATTGAATTAAAAGAGAATGCCCTTAAAAAAGGGCAACGGATAACCAGACTAGTGCAACTAATTTGGAATAAGTGGCACAGATGTTGTCTTAGTGAATTACAACAGCGCAATAAATGGCAATTTAAAAAACAAAATGTTAAGGTGGGTGATTTGGTAGTTCTCATTGAAGACAATATGCCAACCTTTAAATGTCCTTTAGGGAGAATCACTGAGATTTATAGTGGCAGTGATGCACTAATAAAGGTTGTAAAAGTAAAAACACAATTTGGAGAATATAAAAGAGCCATTTCAAGAGTTTGTCTTTTACCTATGCCAGTTTGAATTTTGTCTCTGAATATTGTGTATTAGAATTTTTGTATGTACCCTAATTTGTTTTACATAATCCTATAGTATTTTATCGTTTAATGTTTTATTGTAATTTGTGTTATTGTTGAATGTATTACATGTCAACGCGGGGGAGAATGTTCATGCTTGTCGCAAAAACCATGCGCCAGACGGCGCTGTCTGTGTATCTCCAGTTACTATGTGTTTAGGTGAATAAAAACAGAGAGTGTTTTACAGTCCATGTGTGAGGTGTGTTATTGAGCTATCCCGGGTGTAGTGATCAAACAAATATAAATATGTATAAATATATGATAGAATCACAATATTAATTGACAAAATATAAAGCGATTTCCTACCAATTTTACATTTTCCTTTTTGTATAAGGTGTTGGACTATTTTTTGTTTGTTTGTTAAATTAAGTTATACTAATAAAATTGTGTGGTTAAAAATAAATATTCTCAGAAACTAGGCCATCCCAGATGGGAATTGAACCCATGACATTTGGATAAAAAAGCCAATGTGCTATCCATTGCGCTACAGGGACACAACGAACGATTTTGTTTTCTTTATATGATGTTGTACTATTATTTTTGTTTGTTACTATTTATTCATTTTTTTAGTTTAGTTAAGGAATTATTATTTGAAAAAAATGCATTAACATCAAGTGTCATCCACTACAAATTTGAAAAAATGTATTTGAATTTTAATGGATGAATATAGTATTTTATTAACGATTAAAAATTTGAACAAGATATATAAATATATATAGAGAGAGAGACAGACAGACAGAGAGAGATGAGGGAGGGAGACTGAAATTATAGTAGTAGGAATTGAAAAATAATGCGCGGATTTTCATTGGAGGTTCTTGACGACACTCGTTAATAAGACACACATTTGTAATTTTTTATACATTCAATAATTAGTTTGCCAACTAAATATTCCTTTACATTCCCACTTCCCTTTCTAATCCAAGCATCTTGAAAAAATTTATCAACTGTTATGAATTAAATGTTTTGTATACCTATGTGATAATAATCAGTAAGAAAAGTGTATTTATTGGATGAATTAAGGTAAGTCAGTAGGCTAAGCATCTTGAAAATATCCATTTTGAGCTTGATGTTTCTAAAATCTCCAAGTCAGGACCTTTTCAGTGATATTACATACTTCTTTTACACAAAATGGCAAATATGTCAAAAAGACTTTTAAAAAATAATCAGCTGATATGCCAAGCCCCCTTTGACAGATAAAAGTATAAACAGTGACCTTTTAAGCCTGGGAAGCAGTTTTCAGCTTCACCGTTTTATTTATTCATACACAATTAACACATCTGGTGATTAACTTTATAATATTTGCAAGTTTAACTGTTAGTTTGTTTTCCTACTTTTAGAGCAATGTTTGTAAATTTTATGAAAATATTGTTCTTTTAATGATGTAAAATTTAATACAAGGTCGAGTGCTTTGTGATGTATTTCCTTTGAAATTTTATCCATTCGCTTAGAAGATGGGCTTATTGTTTTAAATACTGCAAAACTTGTTTGTAAGGACTCATTTCAAATTCACAATGTAAGGAAGCACCATTTGCGTAAATGAAACTAATAAAAATGTTCGCTTGTAGACGAGACATGGAAGTAATGAGATTAAATGTCTCTGCACTTATTGCAACCAACATAGATACTGGACAGGTGATAGATGCTAAAATACCTTCGAATGTGTAAAGCCCAGACTTTTCATCAAAATAATAGTAAAAGGAATTTCATATCTAGTAAGTCAATGGTAATTGAAGGGGAACCAAGAATCTTCCAACCTTCATTAGTTTGCATAATAAATAAAAGTGCCTTTTTTTCTCTTTTTTTTCGATGAGGTAAGATTTTGTGTAAAAATTACTTTTTTCTAAAATTTATGATTTTAAAATTGTGTGTAAATTTAATGTATGCATGTGTATACTCTATATCCTTTACATATAATTATATATACTGAAGTGACATTCTTGAAATATTCTTAAAACATTTAGCTTGAAAGCAGATATCGTAACAAAAAAATGATAATTTTCAATAAATTCATAGGGATTCTCAGCAAAATTTTGTCTTTAAAAAAACTAATTGATATATTTAAAAAAATTCACTTCAATATAAATATAAATGTCTAATTAATATACAGACAAAACTTTGAACCTTTATGTTTAATAGTTTCTGAAAAAAAGGCAAATCAAATGCAATGTTAGTTGTCGTTGCAAGAAATTTGTTAATTAATTTTGTTTGCAAAAATAAATGCTTAAAAAAAATTAATCTTTTGAAAAAAAAAAAAAAAAAAGAAAGAAAAAAAACTGAACAATTTTTTAAAAAAAATTTTACTTAGGGATAAAGATAAATTTCTATTAATATACAGACAAAATTTATTTAATATACAGACAAAATCTTGAGTCTTTATGTTTAATAGTTTCTGAGAAAAAGTTACAAAAGACATCTTACCATTGTCATTGCAAGGAGCTTTGTTACATACATAAAAATAAATAAATTTTAGATTTAAAAAGAAAACACAAAAAAGTCTTCTTGGGGCTATTTTAGAAATCTCTTGTCTAATGTAGGAACCTTTCAATCCTGATACTTTAGGAAACAGAATGTGAACATAGAAATACACACACAATGAAATCTTTCGAAATGTGTTATCATATATATTTCCACACACAAATCAATAATTTCACATATTGATAAATTTTTACCTGGTATTTATGATGCATTATGGTCAAATTTTATGAAAAAAATGCATCCAAGTTAAAAATTTCTTAAAAATTAATACAGAATTTGAGTAAAATCATGTATATTATCAAACGATATAAGTGAAAAAGGAAAAAAAGCTATGTATGAATTTTCTGGACAATTTAAGTAAAAAGGGAAAGAAAAAGTCTTTAAAAAATGAGAAAACAGGGCGAATACTGGTTCGTAAGTTCATAATTTTCATAATTTTTGCGAGGAAGTGACACCTTATACTTAAGTTGCAATTTTTACAAATGTTTATAAAACTGTATGTATCTTTTTCTCAGAATCTACCGTATGCATACACCTGCAATTTTTACTGAATATTACTGATTTTGAATTATACGTCTTGAAGTGAGCTTTTTGCAATATTACCAAAACATTTGCTATAAAGTAAGTATCGTAACCTAAAGAGACAATGTTCAATGAATTTATAGTGATGTTCAGAAAAAGACTTTTTGGGGAAAAAACTGAACAATATATTTGAAAAATATCACTTCAGTCTAAATATAAATATCTATTTATTATACAGACAAATTTTTAAGCTTTAGGATTTAAAAGTTTCTGAATAAAAAGTTCATAAACATACATCAACTGTATAATGTTCTTTGTCGTTGCAAGAAGCTTTTTACATACGTAAAAAAATCATGTTTAAGAACATAAAAATAGTTTTCTTTTGGTTGTTTTAGAAATCATTTATCCAGTTTAGTGATAGGTTTGAATTATGATACTTTTAAAAATTGTGTTTGCATGTGAACATACAAAACCCTAAAAAAACCTTTCAAAATGTTGTATATATATATATATATATATATATATATATATATATATTATATATATATATATAATCGTGTATTCCCAAATGCATACCAAAGCCATATTGATACATTTTTATAATATATTTATGATGTTTTATAGTCAAGTTTCATACGGATTATACATCAAAGCTGAAAGTTCTACAAAGTTTGATACAGAATTTGGGGAAAATGATGTACATACTACAAAATATCTCGGTAGACAAAAACTGAAAAATGTTACGTATGTATTTTCTGGGCAATTAAAGTAAAATAAAAAACAAAAAGTATTAAAACCAATGTTTAACGAAAATAGGGCAAGTACAGATTTTCATTCATAATTTTTGTGATGAAGTGACATTTTATACTAAAATTTCAATTTTCTCAAAATGATGTTTTTAAAACTGCGTGCACCCTTTTCTCAGAATATATTGAATGAATACATCTGCAATTTTTATTACAAATTACTGATATGCAATTGTGTGTACTGAAGTGAGGGTTTTTAGATATTATCAAAATATTTGGCTAGATATCAGACATCTCTCTCGTAACAAAAAATGACAATTTAAAAAAATTCATAGTGATGTTCAGTATAAATTTATTTTTGAAAAACACTATGAATTATGTTTAAAAAATATCACTTCAGTATAAATATGAAAGTCTATTTAATATACAGACAAAATTTGAAGTTTGAATATAAAGGTCTAACTTCAGTACAAACATAAAAATCTCACTTCAGTACAAACATAAAAGTCTCACTTCAGTACAAACATAAAAATCTCACTTCAGTACAAACATAAGAGTCTCTCTTCAGTACAAACATAAGAGTCTCATACGAGTACAAACATAAAAGTACATTTAATATATAGGCAAAATTTGAAGTCTACACATTTAACAGTTTCTGAGAAAAAGGTACATAAAAATGCTCAATTTAACATTGTCTGTATTCCAACTCTTCTTAATAAAATGTTTTAGTAGTTAGTCGACTGATTTCTTCGTTATTTCGCATTAAAAAGTAACACGTGGGGTATTGGTGATTTATCACGTAAATCTGAATTGCAATCAAGTGATGAGGACGACATGAGAATTGTCACGGCACTCTCCAAATTCCACTTCTTAGCAACGTGATCCTCGTCAATCTCGTGATCCTCCCTGAAGTACGTTAAATCCCCGTCAAATTTAACGTACTTCAGCCCCCCTCTGCACAGCGGTTCTACTTTAAAGAAGCGATATAGTAACTGAATATGCACATTAAAATCACAGTTACTTATTTTAATGCTGGACATTGGATTTTTTGTCCGTGAAGAGCGATAATTCCCGAGAAAATATCTCTTTCTATATCAAGGCACAAGTCAAAAGACTTTTAAAAATGTATTATATTTAATATATGAGGAACACACAAAAATATCTTTATGGCTTCATGTTGGAACCGATAAAAGTTCTAATAGGGAAATTTCCAGCGCACTTTTCCATTGATTTGATTGGTTCTCTCTGTAGAAGCAGCGTGAGAAACTCGTCATGCAACCTCAAAAAAGAAGACTTCTATTAGATTTCAAAGAGGAGAGGGAACTGAATATCTTACAATTTTACCATATAAAAAGAGAATTATGGTGTAAAAGACAGTTGGCTCAGGGTGACTTTTGAAAACTGATAGAAAATAATGATGTGAAATAGCCAAAATACGAAAAAAGGTTTAGCACATTGTGTAAAAATTTTAGATTATAAATTAAAGACTTCGTGGTCTTTAAACGTTTAATGGTCTGAAAAAACACTGCCAAACAAAAGAACTTTTTTAAAATGCCTAAAAGAGTTTAAACATATAAAAAACCAAATACTGATGTATTCAATCACATTATTGTCCGTATATATGGCTTAAATTCACTGAATATATTGTAATCGTTCAAGGCATGTAAACACATCACCACTGTTTGTGAAACTCTTTTTATGTATCATTTTGTCAACGCAGTAGCAATGTCTATTGTTTTACCAGTATAGCCAGCATATAATGTAAACATTTATTATAAAAATAATATTTGTGTGTCAAGAGAGGAAGATAAAAACAAGTATTGATTGATAAGAAAGAGGAGAGTCAAAAACCGTACATCACTGGAACATCTAGGGGTGAGGAACCTGTGTTTAACAAATATTATTGATTCCAAAGGAAAAGGGATATAGAAAATCACTTGGAAGTTGTAAATTCTGGACTTATGTAAATGAGATAAACCCTAAAAAGCTATACTTAACAGGAAAAAAAAATGAAAATAATTCTGATTCAACAAAAAAAGTTAACTCAGAAATTGCCGAAACAGAGTTGAAAAAATTTGACTACCAGTTTACTTTATAATCATATTCAGATATTATCACAAAGCACTAATTTTCAGACAAATCAGTTTGGATTAAACGTATTAGAAAAGAAAAAAAATATTAATTTGCGTAGCCCCCCTCCAGGAATTAAATATCCTGAAGGACAGGCTCTCAATACGGGATTCAGGGCAAATGTGTGTTGCGGAATGCATAATTAACAAAGAATATCTCTTTTGAAAAGATAAGTAACTCTAAAATCACTCGACCGACAGATTCCCAATCCCAAATTTGGATTATTGATTTCATTGAACCGTTACGACTTGATTTAAAAACTTTCTAATCTAGACTCTTGAACAGAAATTATTCATTGCATAGAGCTACACTGGACAAAATATTAAGTCTAACTGCGAAATATTTACAAACGAAGAGATCATAATGGCTAATGAATATCCAAGGAGTTTACTGGGGAATATTTAACCGGGAAAATTCGTGCCGGTATAATATCTTACTCCTGCTGCATTTATTAAGCTGGTTATTAATCTTCAAAATTCTGCACCGAGTAATCTTAACGCACATTCCTCGATCAACAAGTCATTCCGTTTGGAGAAGTTTGAATGAATTAGTGCTAAACACCCTCTCTCTAACTTCCTATTCAATTAGCGAAGTCTGAAATTTACGAACGCATATTTCACCAAGACCCGATATGCTCATATTAAATCCAGAAGCTCTAAAAGCTAGTTTCACTTTATTGGAAGCTCCCTTTTCTGTAAATCATTGTACGCACTTAGATGTCATGGTATTGTACATTTATTGTACATTTTATTGTACATTTTCACCAGTTTTTCCCCACATTTTAATAATAATAATTTTTTTCTCTTTTCAGCTTTAGAATTTTTTCCTTAAAATATACTAAATCACAAAAAATCACAAAAAAAAAATCTTCATATCTCCATTTTTTCAAAAAAAAGTTGTCGCAAGTAGCCAGATACCTTAAATGGTTGCGAGTTAAAAGTATTCTTGAAAGACTATTCTGAGGCAAGGCAGGATGGAAACTTAATCGAGCAATGATGATTTTATTAATTATTAAAATATTGCTTGAAAATGGATCATTTGACTTCGCACTTGATTGCTATAGAAACTCGCTACGGATATGAACTTATTATAAATAAGCGTAGAATATTTTAGAATGACTGCGTCCAATAAAATAAGTTAAAAAGGATATACACAACTAAAAATATAAAGAAACTAGCATTACACGATGCAAATTACCAAAGAAATTTCCGTATTCATCTTTCGTTCCCTGTCTCGGTCATCCCTCCCTTGCCTCCTCGAATTTACTTTTCTTACAGGGAAAAACTGAGGTAAAAGTAAAGAACATTCATGGAGGGAATGAGGCTGAGTTATGTGAACATCACGCCGAAAAGCAACACGAAGGATATTAGTAACGGTCCACGTTACTGTGAACCTCGGTCAAGTGACGAGGACGACGCCTGACCTATCACCCCTTTCCTAACTTCCCCACCAAACCAACGGAAGAACTTGGATCTCGACAGATTTAGCGAGCGTCCACCCCCTCTGGACGGTGGACCTTTAATAGCACCAGGACTCGAGCCTCCGGCATGTGATCACGAGTTCGTGACGTACCCACAAGGCTACAGCTGCCACCCACATTTATAGAAAGAAAATGATGTAAAGTATAACTTTATCTTACTCCATTTGGGAAGAGGAATTTTGGCACAAGTATGTGGGGGAGGGAAGAGATTCTGAATTGCACAATGCAATTTGATCATTGCTTACTAACATTTTACTCAACAATAACAGGTAGGCTTTGGGAAGGGAAATCTCCAATTCTAATCACGATCAAGTAATACGTAAGACTTCTGAGTGGTTAGATCAATTGAATGAATCAATGTAGGAAAGGAAGGTGGTTTGAAAGAATCAAAAAAAGTCGAAATGAGGGAAAGACATAAGATGCGCCCTACACGCCCATTCAAGAACTTGCGCACGCATCCATTCAATCAATGCAAGAAATTAAAAAAAAAGAAAAAACACTATAAAAACATGTTGGAAGGTAAGAAACTCTAGAAAATAAGATTGGGGGTTCATTAGAAATTGCTAAATCAATTGGAAGTGATGGTTTTTGTAGACGTGGCTACTGAGGGAGTCTAAACTGTATTGTTGGAAGAAAAAAACGTTCAAGAGAAATTAGTGAGGATAACTTCAGAAAATGTCCATCAAGCCACTATAGCTCCGATAAGAAATTTGAAATTACTAATTTCATTCCAAAAAAGTTAGTTATAGGAAGTACCTTAGCTAAAAGTCTTGAATGAGTTTTCTCGACTGAAGATTCTTGTGTTGAAAGAAAAGAAATATTCAGATGCGAGCTGCGACAAGATTTATTACGAACTTTTAAGGAGCAACAAACGGATAAAAGTTTGACGGATTGTTCAAAGAATATACAAAACTTCTAATGAAGAAATGAGCTCAGAAAGTGATGTTACCGTACGATGAAAAAAAACTGTCTTTTTGCTATATTGAGCAATGATGAATAAATGTAATAAAGTGAGCTTAAATGTGAAATGTGTATGTGTGTGTGTGTGTGAGGGTGGGATTTTTTTTGTAAAAAGTGTTATTCCAAAAAAATATTAAACTTAAAAAAAATTTTTTGGATGCATCCTTCCATTTTGTATTCATTGTTATTTTCGTGTAACATGGTCTCATATTTTATGGTAATTTTAGAATCAATCTACCATGCTAAGGGTGTCCACGGTAGCCTAGTTGTCAAGGTATCGGATCGGGGCTGGCTTGTTACGAGTTCGAGCCCAGTACCACAAAAGACCCACCGTGTAGGGGCGCAATACACGTTAATCTGTCGATAGCTCAAACGTCTTCCCATTGGTGTGGTGTGGTAGCTAGGAGAAGGGGTGCAAGCTCAGGTGTCATCCTCGCCACTAGACCGTGGTCGCCAAAAGCCCTCGTGTAGCTGAACAGTGCGACGTCAATATTCACTCGCTCACTCACCATGGTATAGGAGATTCTGTAAAAGTATAACTCACACAGAAAACTTCTCAGTCTTAAAATAAATCTATGGAACTTTTCTCTAAAAGTGTAAGTAAGCGTAGAACTAGGAAGTTAATATTCGATGCCATACTATCAAACGTTCTTTGTAAAGAGTGTTTTTTTTCCAGGTATAGAAGTTTAAGTGGGCATTACTTTCCAAGATGGCAACCGATTTAACAGCTGTCAAGTGATTTATTCTCAGTTTTGTTTGGCAATTCATCATGAATAGACTCACACCTGAACAACGCTTTCAAATTGTCGTCGAATGGGCCCAAAACGAGATTGCCGTTGTTCCCGATTTTCATAAGCGAATTTTGTTTAGCGATGAAGCGCACTTCTAGTTGAATGGCTACTTCAACAAACAAAACTGTCGCATTTGGAGTGAAGCTAATCCGCAAGTGTATGTCGAAACACCATTACATCCAGAAAAACTGACTGTTTGGTGCGCTTTATGGGCTGGTGGAATCATTGGTCCGTACTTCTTCAAAAACGATGAAGGGCCACAACGTTACAGTCAATGGTGATCGGTATAGAGGCATGATTACTAACTTTTTCATTCCTGAATTGAACAATCATGATGTCCAGGAGCTGTGGTTCCAACAAGACGACGCAACATGTCACACAGCTCGTGCCACAATCGATTTATTGAAAGGCACGTTTGGTGACCGCCTAATTTCACGTTTTGGACTTGTGAATTGGCCTTCCAGATCTTGTGATTTAACAACGCTAGACTATTTTCTGTGAGGCTATGTAAAGTCATTGGTCTATGCGGATAAGCCACAAACGCTTCACCATTTGGAAGACAACATTCGCCGTGTTATTGCCGATATGCGGTCACAAATATTGGAAAAAGTCATCGAAAATTGGACGTCCAGATTGGACTACATCCGAGCCAGCCGTGGCAGTCATATGCCACGTATTTCATATTTAAAATGTAATGCCACAAGATTATCTTTCGAATAAAAAAAAATTCATGTCAATCGAATAATACATCGTTGTTTTATTGCAATTTAAAGTTCTATACCTCTAAAAAAACACCCTTTATCATATTTCACAGAACTTAACTGATTTGAGTTAAATGGAATTAAAAGTATTTATTCAATTGATGATAGCATGAAAAAGGATTTGGAGATAATGAAATTTTTTCTATGATGTAGTTTTTATGCCGTTTAAGAACTTTTTTAATATGAATATGGCTTATATTCATCAAGTTTAAATGCATGGTTACTTTTAACGTTGATTTGACTTCATCTTGTTTTTTTTATTAAACAATGAAATAAACGCCTCGTTGTGTTTCTAAAAAGTTTTTTTTAATTTTAGGAGTTTTAAAATCCCCAAAATTGAGTTTTCTTTAGTTTTTGGTACACAAAATATCAACTTCATTAAAAGTCAGAACCTACGCAATATAAACTATGTTTACCTTTAACCTTTTTAAAACTTAAAAGCAATTTGAACGTTTTTGTTCTCCTAATTAGAAAAAAACAGCTCTTAACTGTAAAAAAAATGTGAAATGATCAGGGTTCATTCAAGCGTTTCGAAATTAAATGGATAAATAGAGAAAATAAACGCAAACACTTTTGTTTACTTTTTTGGCACTCGATGTTAGAGAGGAGATGACATTTATTGAAAAAAAGTAAATTTTAATTAAGTATATTTTCTCTTGGCATTAGAAATATCACAATTTTGTCAGTGGAACATTTAAAATCGCTTACATGATTTAAAATTAGGTGTAAAAAGCGTGACATTAATAATTCCAATCTCAAAATATTCTATAAGCTAAAAAAATAATAAAAAGTTTTATGTGAAATGCAACTTTTTTTATTGAAATGTTATCACGGGCGTGTACTTTTGTAGGAAGATTACATTTGGCTTATAGGATTAATTGCCACAATTTACAAGCTGCTATAAAAGATAAAAAATTTACAAAAAAATGCATGTTTGTGACCGAAACAAAGCTTTGATAATGCCAGAAAGAAAGAAAATGTTTGAAGGAAATTTAAAAAAAAGAAAAAACCGAAAGAAACAAGAAAGATCGCTATAATAGATCCCGGGAGCACGTCTTTCGTTTTTATCCAAAGCAATCCTGAGCTTTTTCTTCTCTTTCTCCGAGGAAAAAGGAAACAAAATCACCAGAAGAACACGATGTTATAAATTCTGAGATTACTTAAAAATCTATGACCGGTGAAGGTAACTAGAATGAAGCATTATTTGCATTTTGATTGGGTAGATCCTTTAATGAATATTGGTAGTGCCTTAAATTTACCAATTCAGTGTTTTACATGGCTCAGTGTTTCTCAAACTGTGGGGCGCGCCCCCCTGGTGTGGGGGCGCGAGCATATCGAAAATAAAAAAATTTTAAAGTAATTAATTTACTGGAATGAATTAAAACAAAATACTTTCAGACATAATAAAAAATGCACTTTTACTCTGATATAATTTATAAGCACACGCGCGATAATAAGTCAACAAAAATAAAAACTTCTTCAATACCTAATTAGCTATCTTTGATCCTATACCCAAATAAAAAAACTTTTATTTGATTTCCTGTAATCCCATGATGAGAGATTTTTTTATTACGCTTTTTTTTATAATCTATCATACTACTCTTTCAGAGAAAAAACATATCCCAGAACCAGAATCGAAAGAAAAAATTTAGGAATATAAAAAATTCATCACTGTCATTATTTTTCAAGTACTGCACATTATAGCTGTAATCTGTTTGATCTTCTAAGTTATTGGTACAGTTAGTTATGACCACTCTCTTATGTGTTTGTTTCTCATTTAGGGAAGTTGTAAGTAATGCATTTCTCTGTTGCGCTATTCTCAAACATATAAAGCATAATGAAAAAGGTTTTACACAATTTTTTTAGCAGTAACATACATATTATCATAATGAATATACTTTTTACCCGGAAGTGGTCGATCGGGACACACAGATTACGAAATCGTTTATTCTGCAAAACTGTTTATTTATTACCAAAGAAAAATTGAAAAGTCCTTGAAAGTAGGTATGTAAACGTTCTCTTAATTAAATTATTCACTGGAATCACGATTTGTATCGTGTACAATAAAATAATTATAAAAAAAAGGATTGGGGTGACTCAATAAATCCACTCGACCGTATCGAGTGCGCGCCTGCTCCCGGGTTAAAACTTGTTGAAGTATTTTTACTTTAAATATTAAAAATAATACAATTATTCTTCATCGGAATTTTATATTATTGTTCATTATCTAACATCAGTGGCGCACACAAGGGGAGGGAGTCCTAAGGGTCCAGTTCCCCCCAAAGCCCTTGATTTTTTCCCGATTGATTATAATTCTAAGTATATAGTACGCAAAGTTCAATTATTTGTTATTAATGATTAATTTTATTAATTAATGATTAGTATTTATTCAATAATTAGTTTCTTACTGTTTTTTGTTCCTGAAAATCGACAAAATCAAAAGGAACCTGATACAAGATTAGTGGACTTTCGACCTCCCGCCCCCTTGAAAAATTCCTGTGTGCGCTACTGTTTAACATCAATTATAAATGCTAATTCTGTGAAGTTTAAAATTACAATTCGCTTAAAACTAATTATAATTTGTGTAACCATTTTAAAAAAATCATTCTCCATTTTTGTAAACATTGCCGACCACTTGGCTTTGCTCTCCTTACAATTCAGCTATCATATCAATAATGTTTTATTTTCTTATAAATGAACTCGCGCAAAGAGCGGGCACTTCAGCCGGTATACTTTTAATGTATCAGTGCTGCACAGAATATTTTATAACTAATCATTTCATACTAAATTAAGAACAAGTTTAATAAGTATTAACGACTTCCATGGACTTGTCTTGCAAAGCAAAGTTTTTATAAGGAATGCTTATGATTAGATATTGACCCTCTGAGTACTTTTTTCTATACTTAGCTGATATCTATATTTTGTCTTTTAAGCAGCCCCTGCATTTTGCAATATGTCCAATTTAAAAATTAGAGAAAGGAAAAATAACATAATAATTATTCTATTATTTTATTTATTTATTTTTTTTGTTTAAAAGTAGTATACAAAATTTAATATTTATGTTACTAATTTGTATGGTTTATAATTAAGATCGCCTATTGTAGCTTTAGCGTCAAAGTGCATTATTATTGCATTCAGTACATTATTAATGTATAAGGGGGGCGCGATAAAAATTGTGATCAAAAAGAGGGGCGCGATAAAAATTGTGATCAAAAAGGGGGGCGCCAGTATTGAATGTTTAAAAATCACTGACATAGCTTTTATTATACGGCTTACTTGAAACAAGTTAAAATTGTTCAAATTGCGGTATCAAAAAAAAATTAATAATTCTAGATATATTTATCAATATACAAACCGAAAACACTTAATATGATTTGAAATAAGATAAAGAGTAACAATTCAATGATTCAACTGAAATTTCAAATAATCAAAAGTTAATAAAGTTATTATATTTCCTTATGCACTAAGTATTACGAATATACACTGCTCAAAACAATTAAAGGATATTGAGGTTATGGGTCAATTTTGCGGCGGGGAATAATTTAGATGATTGATACAAGATCGACAGACGTGGTTGGCAATATAAGAAAAAAAATAACAGGTTTAATTAAAAAAAACCTTCAAAAGAGGCTCTGGTTACAAAAGAAAAATACATTTTGTACCTATGCGAAAAAATAAACTTTCAAGGGAATGAGGTGTTTCCTTGAAAGAATATTTTTAGTAAGGAGTAGGGCTTTCCAGGACGGTTGGCAATGTTGAAGACTAGCTGACCGTCCTGGAAGTCAATGATCATATTAACCCTCTGACTGGATGACCCGCTAATTGAATTTCACTTCGAAAGCGATCTACTTTTTTAAAGATAGCTACTCCGAAAATGCTCCGATAAATTTCGCGAACTGCTTCAAAAACGAATGGCAGTTTAGTGCTTTCCCCTGTTAACGCCGCAGGAGGTCCCGATTGGTTTTGCAGGGAAGGATTTTATTGCTTTTCGGTCTCTGTGTTCTTCGAAACGGGAGGTTTCTCATTCACAGCTGTGGCCTAGGGCGAGGATTGTGAAATGGACATTTTCTACACTTCACGGCCAACAGAGAGTTCACCCAATTTATTGCAAATATATATTTCATATATTTGGAAAACTTGCTCAATTTCTGATCTAAAAACCAATTAGGTTTTAAGAAATTTTAATTTTCTGAGTTTTGATTTTAAATTCGGTTTCATTTTAAAGCATTTTTGCATTCCTAGACTGAATTAATTAAAAATATTTTTTAACACAATCCAATATTTCGTGTGAAACAGCGATTAACTACAATTTTAGTTTCTAAAATCATTTCTGTTTGCTCATGTTTTTAAGTTTTTGAGTTTTCTCACATTTACTTAATTAAGATTGATTTAAAGACCAATATATTTTTTGATACATAGTTTATATAATTTATAAAAGCTCTTTTACTTTGTTTTCATTATTTTTTTTCCTTTTTGAAAAATGCCATGACCAAAATGTACGCAGGCTACTGTGATAAATAATACTTGAAAGGGATGGAATATGACTGAAAATAGTAAATCTAAAATGCAGCTTTTTCAGGTAATATTACAATTAGACTACAGAATACAAATGTTGCAGAATGAACTAAATATTTCCCTGATGTACCACAAACTACATTATAATAAATCTATTGTAGTACTACACTGCAGTATTTTAAAGTCATGCAACAAAAACTTAAACTTGCTTAACTGCCACGATGGGGAACTGAGAAAAAAAAATAGATATTGTTTACAAACTTGGTGATTTCTGGATTACGTTTGTATAACTACTAATTTCTATATAAATATTTTGCATTTAAAACTCTTGTGAATATATAAGGTTCTGATAAAAGTGAATAATTAATCAAATTAACAGTTGTTATCAATGTCATGTCTTAGAATATTTTGAATTAAAAAAGATATTTCAGTCATATTTATTTCAAGTAGAATTTTCATGTAGAGCATAAGTTGGATAGTAACAGATTGAAAAACTAAAGCTTTACAGGCAATGGAATTTTTTTTATGCCATTACAAATTTTAAATATGTTTTTCTCAGATTTTTAATTTTGAAGCTGAGAGTGTTTTCTAATCCCTAAGGCGTTTTTCCTGTTCAAGATAGAGTCTTGAAATATCTTGTAAATGTTCCCTTACATATGTTCTATAACAGTTCATATGGATTTAGGTCTGAGAGCTCTAGTTATTTTTTAAAAATATCTTAATGTTAATATTTAAAAAAGTTGGGTTTTTTCCAGGTTTAGCCATAAAAAGAATTATTAAAATTCAACAAAGAGATATATTTTAAATTTTATACTTTTTTTCCAATAATCTAAGAAATATTAATACTTACAATAATTAAATATTTTTAATAATTTAACATTTTAGAAAAGTTTAAAAAATTTCAAAACTGTTCAATGCTTTAAAATTGGGAAATAATGGCTTGTCAAACTAACCTATTATTTTCAGAATCAATATAATAGTATAATTTGAATATAAAACAAAAATTAATTTTACTGTGACAAACTGTTTACGACTTCTACTCATATTGTAAAAAGAATGAAAGATAAATATATAACATAGTGGCAGTAAAAACACATTCATAATATGTTAAAATCCTGTCCCGATACAAATTTCAATGCATTTTCCAAACTGTAGCTAAAAACAATTATATGTTTATTAGGACAGAAATTATTTATATTTAGATATATTTTTCCTTATTAAGTACATAATGAATAATGGCAAGATAATTTGTAAAATCCTGAAAGATTTTAATGAAGAAAAAAGCCAGACATAATTTTAGATAGTTAGAAATTTAATTATATAATACACAAATATGCATGTTTTAAAAGAAATAAGCTGGCTAAGAAAATGAAATTTACTAAAAATTTCCTGAATAAAGTAAATCAGATTTCATCCTCAAATACATATAATTGTAAGAAGAGGTTTTATTCAATTTACAATTAGTTACAAAAACCTTTTATAAAAAATAATTTTAACAGGTATAAATAGCAAAAAATATCAAAGAAGTATGAGAAAGACACATACATGTCGTTTACAGAAATGTCAAAGTGTGATATTTTTCGAAACACGGCACTGCACACAGTCCAACATTACAATCTTTACATTGAAAACGAGTTTTTGATGTTTAACGACTAAATCGTAAATATAAGAAACAACAGTCAAATATCTCGAGTGCAGACGGCGCTCGCTGATATTTGAGTGAGAAAATTAAAGCAGCATAAAATGCGACCTCGTTTGATTTATATCTAATGTGAATATTTGGAACTGTTTAGCGTACTCGAATTAACTCAAGTGCACACGTCAAGGGTTTATATTGCATTCTAAGTCAACACGGTGGCTACTGACGAGCGACTACGTAATTTTGAACCGCGGTTAAGTGACGAGGACGATACCTGAGCAGATAACTCCCCTTCCAAACTTCCACATCACACCAACGTGAGGACTTTTGACGTCGACGTGTTTAACGTGCATCAGCTCCTCTTCAACGCTAAACTTTTGTGGTACCAGGGCTCGAACACTGGACACGAGTTCATAACCACGACCATCAGGCTACCGTGGCCGCAAAGAAAATAGCAAGTTTGAAAGAAATGTAATGGAGAAGTATATTTGAAGAAATAACTTCAAAACTTAACGAAAAACCAAAATATCAAAATTTATTTTAGGAATAATAGTGAATATAACTTCGTACACCTAAAACCACTTTACGCAGTGTATTTTGAAAGTGAACGTTTCCCCTTTTAGAGAAACTTACTATAATTATGTCAAATTCCTTTCATTTTGCTCTAAGGGGATCCCCGAAACAACGTAATTTATTTGAAACACAAAATTACTTATGGTTGAATCTAATACAATTCCCTACAAAATGAATGAAAACCCTTTTTTATCATATAAATTGTGTTTGAATAGGAGATGGTTAGTTAATAAGAACATTTAAAACGTGTCGGCAATCTATGGACCTGTGGCACGTGGTACAATTCTTAGTGGCACTCAGCACTACTCTACAAATTTGTCAATTCTTGAGTGGATGGAAGTTGATAATAGACCTTATTTGACATCTTCTGATTTATGGACATTTATGGAACTGCAAAATAATCTGAAAGATAATTCTAAGGATAAATTTACAGCTATTTTGTAAATAATTGAGTGTTATTGCTAGGGGATTTAATTGTTGAAAAAAGAAAATTGCATGTACTCTGCTTTCCACTTATGTGATTCGGCATATCAAAGTAAAAAATCTTTCCTAATATGAAAAATATTTCGACTCCGCAAAGAAATTGTTTAACAACTGAATGCTCAGAATCGTGTCATGCATTATACCCCTGGTTTTGAGATATGAAAGAAGAGTCGTGAAAGAGTTCATTCGCATTACAATTTTTATTTAACTATAATGAAGAGAATCATTTATATTTCACTTTGTCTATTTCTTATTTAAGTAAATATGTTGGAAACATATATTTTTAATTTTTTTTTATCTTTGTTGAAGAAATAGTAACATTTTATATTGTTTATTTTTATGTTAATAAATGTATTTTATTGATCCATAATTAATATAAAATAAAACTGTAAATCTTAATTATTTACCTCTATTCTTTAAATCTGCAAATATTACCGTAAGAATCGAAGGATTTCAAAAATTTCCTACTATGTGGCACGCTGAATGATACTGACAGATTGGTTTGGCACGTCTTAGCTACACAGATGCCGCCCCTAATTTAAAATGTTGGGTAAGATAACCATTATATTTTTAAAATTTTATAAATATACAAAAGGAGAGTATTTTGTCAATACATGTTTTAAAAGGAGTAAAGTTTACGAGAACGAAATATAAAATTGCGTTAAAATTATTGGTACTCTATCAACCGTACTTTTTATATATATATATATATATATATATATATATATATATATATATATATATATATATATATATATATATACATAAAAGAAGTACGTCGATAGTTTCGTAGTTACTGCCAACTTGTGACAATGAATTGGAAATTAAGTTCACAATTCATTGTTATTAAAATATATAAAATTTTACATGACTTATTTTAGTATTTGTTATTTTTATATTCCTTACTGAGAGAGAGAGAGAGAGAGAGAGAGAGAGAAAGCAACAAATGGGAGTTCATTACCTGCCAAAACTGCAGAGGCCTGGTTGTTTACTCCACAAGCTCCTACCTTATGCTTACTCTGCCCTACTAAGTAAAAATGCCGTCTTCTGCTCGTCAAGATCATGGAATTGCAGATATTGTTTTCCATATATTTTAAATATTAGTTTTCTAACTTCTACATCAGCCTTTTAATAGTCTACACTCCTGCAAAGAAGTCTGAATTCAAAACTATAAAAACTTATTATTCTCAACAAAATGTCATTTATACTTTTATTTTTTATAATCTATGAATGCGTTAAACTATTAATTTGTTATCGCGACTATTTAATATTACATGCGAAAAAAACGAATAAGTTTCAGACTGAAACTTAAATTGAATTTTTCAAAAATTGTCATCGATATTCTCATAACTTTTACATATTGTCATTTTAGCATATCACACATCTATCTTCTATGCAAAAATCTATTATAAGTTCATCAAATGTTTCAGCATATTTTTACTCATAACATGCAGTTTTCAACCACATTGTGAGGCCACGGTAGCCTAATGGTCAAAGTAACGGACTCGTAGCTGACGTGTCATGAGTTCGACCGCAGCACCACTGAAGATCCGCCGTGTAAGGGAGCGATGCTCAAGCGTCATCCTCGTCACTTGACCATGGTTTAAAATTACGAGGTCCGTCGCGAAATGAGTGAATATTAACGTCGCACTGTTCAGCTACACGAGGGCTTTTAGTGATGGACCTCGTAATTTTGAAAAATGGTCAAATGACGAGGGCGACACCTGAGCTGGCACCCCTCTCCTAACTACCACACCAACGAGAGGACATTTCAGCTCTCGATAGATTTAACGTGCATCGCTGCCCTACACGGTGGGTCTTTTGTGGCACTGGGCTCGAGCTCGAGACATGCCAACCATGGTTCGATACCTTGACCACCTGATATCCCGGCCACATGACCGTCGCCAAAAGCCCTCAAGAAGTTGAGTAGAGAAGAGAGAGAGTGCGACTTTAATATCCCCTCACTTAATTAATTATATGAAATTTAAGGAATACTTGAAAAAATATTAGAGGTCGAATATATATATATATATATATATGTATATATATATTAAAAAATTAATCATATGATAATTTTAAATATCCAAAGAATTATTAGTATTTATGGTAAATATATGTTTTTCAACTGAGTATGTGAGACACGCATAAATATCTTTTTCGAAATTCCAATGCAGAATTTTAGTGGAGCTAATACAAAATTCCTAGTTTTGCATGGTTAAGATTATAAAAATGTCCAAATTTTTTAATAACCTTTTCTTCAGTCAACCACTAATGGAACATGAATGATGAGGGATTATGCATAAATATATATATTTTTTTAACTTGAATTTAAAAAGGATCTTTATATTTATTTATATGCGCAAATGTTAACTTTAAATTTGTCCAGATGCTTTTAAATACTCTTTATTTGAAGATTCAAGTTAAAAAATATAAACTTGAAGTTAAAGTTCTCTTTGAATGAAATTAATGTTATGACATTCAAAATTCAAATATAATTTGTTATCTGAACAATACAAAACAAGGGATTCTATGTAAGATGCCCTGAATATCTGGCTTTAAAATTAGGAAAAACTAAAAGATTTAAATAGGGTTTTTAACAATACATATAAATTTTTGCAAATAATGTAATACAGAAGCTTAAAAAATTATTCATGTTTAGAAGTGTCCGAAATTTTAAAAGATTTTAAATTTTGAACCTTTTTTTTTTTTTTTTTTGACACATAACAAAATAATCATTTTTAAAAAATCCCCTGAAAGTATTGATTAAAATAAGAAAAATGAAACAGTAAATTATCCTCAATGTTTTAATATATAATTTGAATTTAAATACTACAGATATTTTTTTAAAACTTAGACATACATTATAAAAACTTAATTCCATTTGAGAATTTTAAGGTAAAGAAAAAAATGAGAATTCTCAAATCGTTGACTCGCTATTTGTGTACACTTTAGGTTGAAGATTTTAGGATTGCCACAGGAACCGGTCTCCCCGTGACCATAAAAGTTTCCCCTCAATGCCCATTGTGTCTCCCCGACCGTCTCTAATTATCTTTCAAGATCGTAAACCTTTAAAGGGGGAAAAGAATTCGGAAAAATACCACCTTACCGGTTTTGAACACATTACTTGAAGGGGAAAAAAATCTGTTTGGTTCATTTTTGGTGAGTCCCCGGCCTTAGGAAAAATTCAGTGTGGTCCGTTTTCGAAGCCTCTCTAGTAGGGTGGAAAAAGCCGTGCTGTCCAGGTGGAGGGTTAATGAGGAAATAGAGTTTTCTGTCTCCTTCCTCCAGATGAGTCATTTCCAGTTCCTGGAGAGTGTTTTTGAAGAGGGCGGGGGTTGGAGACTAGCAACTCGTCTGCGCATAGTGTTCCATACATGCTCTACTTGGTTCATGTCTGGAAAACATGTTGATCATTTCATTCGTACGATTCCTTTCTCGAAAAATAGATCATCTACCAAATTAGCACAAAGTGGCTTGCAATAGTCGTCTATTAACATGAAGTCATTTCTAATTGTTGCCGCGTACGGGATTACAATAGGTCTGAGGATCTCATCCTTATATAGGAGACCGGTGCGCCTATCAATAGAGATGCCAGTATAGACCATCATTGCCCCACCACACAATCTGACATTTCCGTGCACAAACGCAGGATTATTTTTGGTGCCGCATTCACGCCAGATGAACATACCCCTATTATCAGGATGGACAGAAAAATGAGACTCACCAAAGAAAGGAATATCACGCCATTTATTTCTCCTCAAGTTCTCAAACACTGTTGCCCATTCCCTGTGAACGCAGCGGTGCTTTGATGTTAACGTAACAGTACACTTAACATTAGTCAACGAGCATGAAGATCTACTGCGTGGAGAGGATTTCGGAAAGTTTGTGTCGAAACTGCGGTGCCAGTAGCCGAGCGGAGGTGTTGTGGAAGAATGGCATTCATATTCCGGTGTCTCCAAACCGTTTGCGTTTAATATCGATCTTCATTAAACGTTGTTGCACGTCTACGGTATTGCTTTGGTCTGCGGTCATCATTTGTAGTGTCCAAAAAGTACTATCAGATCCTGGAACTCACCTTTTGTAGAACTCCAGTGACTTCTGCTCCCCTCTACCCAACCAACAACACTTCGAAAACATTTCACCGACTCGAAAGCTTGGAGAGATATCGCACTCTTGAAAACAACGATCCTTCACGTCACAGGGATGTGGATCTATAAAAGATCCTCCATCCCCTGTACGAAATTGTATTTTTGCGCTAACAAGTGGGAGTCCTGAATGGGAAAGTTTGTAGAGAGGAAGATCTTGTTGAATGTTAGGATCAGGTAGGTGGATGACGTCAAAATCTGAAAGGTGTTCTTGATGGCGTCAGCGGGAGAGATCTTGAGGATTTGGGGGGGAGTACTATTTGTTAGATTAGACTGCCCTGAAGTTGGGATAATTAGGATGAAAGTAGAAAAGAAAAAGCTCGCCTGGTGGGTGCAGTGATAAGAAATTAAGTGATACAAAGAGTTTACGAATTAAAAATTAAGAAAGGGAAAAACTCCAGAATATTTAGTTTGCATTCACCACCGACGAATGTAAAAAATTAATATTAAGAGGCGTTGTACGAGTCTAGGAGTATTCTCCTAGATCTCTTAGTGGAATCGTTTAAGTTATAATTTTGAATATCAAGTAAATTTAAATTATTATAGTATTGGGGAAGTTATTGAAAAATTTAATTGCGAGAGTTTGGATGAAGTGTTTAAAAGGTTTAATGTCAAGGGCTTTATAAATGTAAAAGTTTCTGGTATATCTACCAGCTCTTGTAATATATCTGAAGTAAGAGAGTTTTGAGACACTTCTGGTATTTTAATATTGGTATTAATTGCGTATATATATATATATAAACCCACACAGGGCAAGCATTAAGATGGGATGCAAAACAGCAATGTAGAGAATTACCTTATTATTGAGAGTCATTTCAGAATTCCGGTTAATTAAGGGGTAAATTAGTCTAAGCGCGATCCGGAATTTGTTTCTTGCATATAAATACCCTGCTGAACACGGTAAATGCAACACCCTGGAGGAAGCATGAAAATAACATGAAATTTACAACATGCATTTGCGGAGGTGAGATATGCAAATGATTAAAATTTTAGCGCAGACACACATCACGCGTACTTGTGGTGCCACCTCAAAGTGCTATTTAAGGCGTTGAGTTTTCGACGATTTCAAGTTCGGCAATTGTGTTTTTCTTGTGGTTTTTTTCAAAAAAAGATCAGTTATGTCTCGTAGAAAACATCAATCAGCTTTTGATCAAGTATCCGAGTTCGACAGAGGAAGGATAGTGGCCTACGGAGACTGTGTATTATCTTTCATACAACTCGGTAGTCGTGTTGGACGAAACCAAACAACTGTAATGCGGATATGTGACCGTTGGATGCAGAAGGGTTTGACGGACCGACGTGGCTGATCGCATCCACATCAGTGCACAACTTCACGTGAGGACAGACAAATTGTGCTCATGGCAGTGACGGAATGCTCATTCACATCACGAACCGTAGAACAGCACATTGAGTCTGTAACGCATCGTTCAGTGTCTGCGCGTACCATTCGACGCCGTTTACAGCAGAGTGGTCTGTCCACAAGACGTCCATTGCTTGCTCTACCCTTGACGCAGAACCACAGACGTCTCCACCGCCAATGGTGCGATGAAAGGATGTGGGTGGCAAAATAAAATGAAGTTGTCAAGGTACACGCATCTGTCTGCAACACCACGATGGTTGGATTCGATTCTGGAGACACCGTAGAGAGGATGCTAAACAGCGGTTTTATGCACCGCCACACTGGTCCTCCACCGGATATTATGGTATGGGGCGGTATTGTATATCACTCTCGCACTCCTCTAGTACGCATTGCCGGTACTTTAAACGGCCAGCTCTGCATCTCTGAGGTGTTGGAGCCAGTTGTTCTTCCTTACATTCAGGGCTTGGCCACAGGCATATTTCAACAGGGTAATGCGCGACCACATGTGGCACGCATTGTCTAAAGTTTCTTCGTCAATAACCAGATTGAATTGCTTCCCTGGCCGGCTCACTCTCCGGATCTTTCGCCGATAGAAAACATGTGGTCCATGGATGCTCAACGATTGACCAGATTTCCCCCAGCTGCCACACCAGCTCAACTTTCGCAACGTGTGGAAGCTGCTTGGTCTGCTGTACCCCAAGAACACATCCAAAGTTTCTTTGAATCAATACCGAGGCGTGTGGCAGCGGTGATCTCCAACAATGGCGGCTACTCTGGCTACTGATTCTGGCAAGAACCACACTTCACAATTTATAGATTTAATCATTTGATACTTGGTCAACATGTTATCTACAAAATAAATTTAGTTTTGCTATCTCTTGTCTTTCTTGGTGTTGCATTTATGGTGGCCAGCAGTATATGTTGTTTCCAAGGGAATGCACTTTTTCTAAAATGATACCTAAGTATTTCGTATTCTGAGACCAGTGTAGTGGTATGGAGTAGAGAGGGGAAGGCGTGCATGGATTTCTTTTCCGGGTAAAAAGCACAACAACCGTTTTTTCAACATTGATTTTTATTTTCCATGTATTAAAGAATTTTTCCAGGAGTGAGAGGTGCTTATTCAGAGCAAGTGTGATTGTGTTGTGATTTTTGTAACATGCCGTTATACAGGTGCCATTGGCATAGAGATTAATCATTGTGTTTGTGGGTGTGTGTAAATGTCATTTATGTAAAGATTGAATATTGGGCCGAGGAGGGAACCCTGTGAACAGCCTATATTTATGCTGTGTGTATCCGATAGTGTGTTATTAACTCTGACTTGATAGTATCTTTTTACGAGGTAGGAATTTATAATATGAATTAGTGAAGGAGGGAAGTGATAGTCAATTAATTTATAAATGAGATCACTCATTTATAAATTCACGGTCAAAGGCCTTCTGAATATCAAGAAAGACAGCTCCAGCGGATCTGCCTCTCTGAAATCCAACGGTAATTTTTTCCTTGAGTCTGAGCAGGGGATGGTAGGTTGAAACATGTTTAGTGAAGCCATATTGTTTTGGATTAATTAGATTAGTATCAGAAATATAGGAGTTAATTCTATTGAGAATAATATGCTTAGTAATTTTACTTAATGTAGGTAATAAAGAAATTGGTCTCTAGCTTTCAGGATGATGAATATTTTTACCCGGCTTTTTAATGGGGAAGATGTTGGCAGTTTTACAATTGTTAGGGAATTGCCTGAGTAAGATAATTTTATTAATGATATAGGTTAGAATGATAATGGTTTTAATATAGTGAATCCTTTAAACATCTTATGAGTAATATTGTCTATTTCTGGGGACTTGTTAATTTTTAATTTACTTATGTAAGCTGCAACTTCATCTGGGTTAGTAGGGGCAACGGGAGTGGAGGGGAGGAGAGAGAAGAAATTTTTCAGAGCATTTGTGACGTCAGAGTCAATTGTGGTATTGAAGTTGCTTGGTCTGTTGTTTTCTGTGAAATTGTCTTTGAGAGTTTTTGCTATGAGGTTTGTTTTCTGGTCGTCGGTAATACGACGCCAGAAGCAGTGTTTAAAGCGGAAATATATGTACGTTTTCTTTTGAAAATTTGCTCATGTTCCAGAGACTTTTACCTTGCGTTTCGAGAGCTTCTAGTTTAGCTTTCCATGTGACTTCTAAGTGTTTTTGAGCTCTCGTTTAACTTGGGCTTGCAGTCTGTTTCAGTTTTGTGAAAAGGATTTAGCGTAGATTGAAAGAGTTTTCTAGTGCGATTTGGGGTGTCAGGTGTTTGTGAGGAGATGGAGTGAGTGGAGCAGACGGCTTCAGTAAAGTTGGTGATTTTATTTTCTAGGATATTTGGGTTATTAGTATTAATATAGTTTTCTAGAAGTATATTTTTATTAAGGTGTTGCATAAATAAGGGCCAAAAGGTGGTAATTGCTCTAGGATTTTCTTGATGATTTGGGATCGAGAAGGAAAAATTTAGAAGAACAGGATTATGATCAGAGGATAACTCAGCTAGAGAAGCTATCGTGAAGGGGAAGTTAAAATTACCAATTAGAGCTAGATCCAGGGTGTTTTGGGAATTATGCCCGTAGCTGGTCGGAGCATCAGGATAAATGATTTCGAGATCTACAAGGTCTGCGAAATCTTTGAGCTGAGTTAATCTGGTTGAATTATGGGAGCAATTCCACGTATTGTGTGTGGCGTTAAAATTGCCAAAAATCACACAATGACTGTTGACCTGAAGGATATTCTCGAGGTCTAAGGTAAAGAGATAATCATTGGAGTGTGGGGGGGGGAATGTAAATAGAAGTTATAGTAATTGGGTCTAGATTATATAGAAGGGTTGAGAGTAACCAGAGTTGCTTCAACATGATGAAGCTGGGGCGTAAGAATATAGAAGTGAGGGATAGATTTTTTAATGAGAATTAGGGTGCCACCATAACCTTGCCCTTCTGTGATTCTATCATTTCTGTAACATTTATAATTATTGATGTTTATGTTGTGCTTAGGCCTCAGATGTGTTTCCTGGACTAGAGTAACATCGGGACTGTACTTTTCTACAAATAATTTAAATTCGTGAATTTTATTTAAAATACCGTTTGCGTTCCAAGAACACAAACTCAGGCCAATCATTATTCGAATATTCATGATCATTGTCTAGAATAGCCTTTACTAAGGCGTATAGCTCGCATTTTTAGTGTTTTTATTTTTAACAGATTTAGCCCGAGGGGGGTTAGTATTAAACTTCATGTTATTAATTTGGACAGTCAAAGCACTTATTATTCCTTGTAAAGATTGGGTAATAAGATTAGCATTAGGGGATTTGGGTTTTGATTTAAATTTACAGTAGTTTGAGGGGGTATGGCAGTTGATTGATTGTCCTGAGTTTGCGATGTAACGGCAGAAATTCCACTACTTTGTGTCGCCATTTGTTGATTATTTTTTGAAATAGAATTACAGAGACGTTTTCATTTTTAGTAGCATTAGCAAAAGAAACATTAGGCTATTAATGGCGTTGGTGTAATTGTTTTTATTTGTAGATCCTTTTTTGGGTTTGGGGGAAAGCAGGCATTTGACATAGTTTGCCATGCGTCCAACAACCTTACAGTTTATGCAATACATTTGTTCAACACGTTGTATTGCACATTCGTAAGTTTGGTGGGATTCATTGCATTTAAGACACCGGGCTTTTAAATGACAGTTTTCTGCCGTATGATTCAATTTGTTGCATGAGAAGTCTTGGGTTTGCTCTCATGGCCTTCAACGTGGACAGTTAAGAAACATAATTGATTTAAAACGGAAATTTTAGAATTGTGGATGTTGCGGGGTAAAGAAATTAAGAATACCGGTAGGGGCTGATTTGTAATTCGGCCGATTAATTGGGAGATACCTTATCTACGGTGAAGCTGAGCTCTATTAAGTCATTTTTTATTTCAACCGTTTGAGAGTGTCGCGGGGGAGTCCTTTAATGACTACCTTGATTGGGCGTTTTTCTTTGGGTGTGATGACGTACAATTCACCAGATTTTTCCTTACGTTTAGTCGGGAGAGATTTTACGGTTTCCATATTAAAATTATCATTAGTATTATCCTAAGTATCTGAGATCGTTGTAATTGGAGTGCTAGCGGAGAAATCATGATGTGGGCAGCCATCCATGACACAAGGCTTGGCCACTGATTTGTGACGTCACTACTAGTAGGGAGAAATCGTCCATCGCCTACGGAGCTTCGCTGATGCATTTTTTTTGAATACTTTTTTTTATTAAACTAATTATACTCTGTTTTTTACAGGAGATTTAAAAAAAATAGTAAATTAATCATATTAAATTGTATTTCATGTACTTAAAACATGAGTAAATATTAGTTTTCCTATTTAAATAATAATTGCAAGTATATGATTATCCATTACTACGAAAGCATTGCATTTAACATAAACGCATTTATTACATTGTACCAAATTATAAGAGCCTTTTGTATTCGTATGCTTCTTTTTTTACATAACTATGATTATTTCTTAATTTTAAAATTTATCTTCTTATTTTTTTCAGAATAGTTACAAAGAGGAAAATAAAATTAGAAATAGTTTTCAAAACAAAAAACGACATACAAATTTAAAAGCAGTAACTTTATTGGTATCGTACGTCAAGTAGTATAAAATAAATTTCAAATATATTTGTAGATAAATCTACGCCTGTATAATTATAGATATATACAGGAAAATAAATATATACTTAAAAATAGATTACACAGTTTATTTTGCTGTTTGTCTGTCACTTTTCTTTCCTTAAATTTTTAGTACTTTTTCTCCCAAAAGTAGTTAAATATGTTTTAAAACTTTATTGGTATATATCAAATTAATAAACAAAAGTTTGCTGTCTGCATAACAGCATGAAAAATTACCATAAAATAAGTTGACAAAAATATTTTTTTATTAAATCCATGCATATATGATTACAGATACATACATGAAATTAAATATGTACACAGAAACATATTACACAGTTTATTTAGCTATTTGTCAGTTGCTTTTCACTGCTTAAAATGTTTCTATATTTTCCCTCCAACAATAGTTATTCAATTATGCATTGTTAAAAATGTAGATTAAATGTTTTAAAACTATTGGTATCATGCACAGTAATAAGCAAAAATTCTTCACTCTCTTCAATAACAGCATTAAAAATTACCAAAAAATAAAGTTCCCATTTAATAACAATATAACAGGTTATCGTAAAATAAGTTAAAAATATATGTATAGATAAATTGTACATATATTAAAGCATAGATATATACCTAAAATAAATGTATATGTAGAGAGAAAATATAATATATCCATATGTAAAAATGTAAAATTAATTAAATGTAATTTTTCAAAGCAAAAAAAAAAGACAAACAAATTTAAAAGCAGTAGCTTTATTGGTATCAAATACAACCACAGCATTAAGAATTATTAAATAAATTTCAAATATATTTTTAGACAAAAATCTATACTATATAATTATAGATATATACAGGAAAAATAAATACATACATAAAAATAGATTATACAATTTATTTAACAGTTGTCACAGTTACTTTTCTTTCTTTAAATATTTGGTACTTTTTCTTCCAAAAGCAGTTATACATTGTTGCAAATGTGAATTAAATATGTTATAAAACTTTATTGGTACCATGCATAGTACATGCATAAATTCATTTGAATTTATCAAGCTAATCGATATTTCTGAGGCAATTTGACGTTGATTATTTTGTTTAAGGAACATATTTTCATAATCATTAGAAAGAAGTTTCTGAACTATTTTATAGTTGTAGAGCACTGCTGTAACAACAGCTGGAGAAGGGCACAATAAACTTCCTCTGTCTAAGTTACGTATTAAATTATAGTTAGAATTTAGTTCAAAAAATTTATTAAGAACAAGTGATTTGGAACAAAAGTCGCATTTTAATTTTTTAAGTGCTGCTCTAGCACAAACACCAGTTAAATATGTTAAAACAGGTAGATACGGCTGAGCATCACAAAAATCTTTTTCAGATAGTGTAATATTAAAATTATGCAATACTGATGATTCTAAAGGATTTTCATTACACGAATCTTCCAAATGAATGTCTTTTATGTTAAGCTGGCCATATGTGTTTGAAACCAAAGTTAGAGGTAAACAATTTTGCATTCTTAGTTTAGCTTCTACTTCATAAAGCTGTCGAATTGATATTAAATATTGAGAACCTGAAATTGTTCTATATTTCCCAAAACGACTTTATAACGCATCTGTTTGAATTTTTCCGGGAAGAAAACACTGAAATTTTAATTGGTTAATGCAATATTTTGACATTTCAAGTAAAGCGTATGTGGTATGAATAAAAGCAAGATGTGTTTCTTTAGTAAGGGTGCCAGTAGTACAATTGTTTCCCTTCATGAGTCTAACCATGAAAAAAGTTTATGCAAGAATTTACATGTTTGGTTGTCTGGAAATAAAGTAATTGGTTGCTGATAAGGATCAAGCAAATGTTGTCCCTTTAAAGGTGTTTTAACATTAACTATTTTCCACCATGTACAAATTAAAGAAATAAAAATTGATGTTGTTTCATAACTAATTAGTTTATGTTGCTCTCCTAATAGTTGAAGCCCCTGAATAACAAAACTATTAAATATCTTAAGCACAAGTTTCACATTTTGTTTTTTAAGATTTGTAGGACATAAAGCCTTCAAAGTTAAACCATAAGAAAACTTTAGTAAATTATTATTTTCTATGTCATATAGTTGTTTAAGTGTAGAGAAATTTGCTTCTAATAATGAAAACTTATTATGATCTTCAAAATCTAAAAAATAAAAACATTGACCTACATTTTTTTGATTAATCCATTTGTTACGAATGCATTTAAAAATGTGCAGTGAATCAATAACAAAAAGTAAAGGATTGGAAGAATCAGAAGTATGTGGATATACAATGCTCAATTTGGGAGGAACAGAAAAGTTTGACATTGCTTTTCGATTTATAGAATTATTGTCAGAAACTAAAACTATAACTTAGAATCCTTTACCATCAAGTTCTACAATAGTTTTTTTAACGACAGCAAACAATTTTTCTTCATCGATTTTTTTTCACTGGCAGGATATGAACTACTTTTTTAAGAGGAGAAAGAAGACTTTGAATCATGAACACATATGCTGAAGTAGCAGCCTGTTCACTGTTATATGCCATCCCTAGAATATTACCCCCTTTAAAATATAAATATGGCTTTAAAAGGATTTCGTCAAGAATCAGTATGACAGTTTTGTCAACAGATTTTAGGATATTTACTTTTTTTCATGTATGCTAGAAATATTTCATGTGATTGTTTTGTTTGAGGGTTAGTTTTTAAAGATGTACAAATTTTGCGCAAAGTTCTGGGATGGGGAATATTGAGATATCCTGAATTTCTTAAAAATGTATAGGCATGAGGTGATATGGATTGTAATACACAAAAAAAGCATCATTTCAGAGGAATATATAAAAGAAAACTTGTTACTAGTTAAAAATTTGAGTTATTCAATTAAGAAATGGAGTGCAATTTTTTTATCACCATCTAAATCTGAAAACATACTTTCTAAATGATTAACAATAAAACCAAATGCTGTAGGAAAATCATGGGAGCTTTTAATTTCTATTCTGAGAGCCTGTTCGTGTAATAGTTCATTTACAACAATAGTATTATTAACTTTTACAGGAAATTTGTACTTACCAAGTTGATCTATTTTTGTTTGACCTATGTGAATTGTTGAATTTGTCTTTATTTATAAACACTGATGCTTTTTTAATAACAGGAGATTTTGAGTCTAGCATCATAATTATTACTAGATCCTTTTTAAAAATTACAGTCCATATGTCCTGAAGCTCCTCTGCATTTAAACACTCTACTAATTCTGGAAACGATGTAAATGATTTCTTTTTTTCGAATTATTCCTTGGAAATAATGCTTGCTTGGATTGAGCGTTGTAAGTGTTCATTTTCTAATCTTTGCAGTCTCTGCTCAAGACATTCCCAAGCAGGATTTCCAGAGTTATAAAGATATGTGGGAAAATCTGTAAAAATAGTTGGCACAGCAAAATTTTGTAGTCTGAAGCCCTTTAAAGGCATACATATCTTCTCTCCAGTCTTTTCATTGTAGGCTTTGGTGTATCTTCGTATTGCATCAGCCGAAAAGTGTAATTCACAAACCTATAAAATTAAATATGTATATATAGATTGTTTTGCATCAACAAAAAATATTTGTTAGAATTAACAAAAATTTCTCTGATAATTTGATTTTTTTTAAATGAAGTTAACGAATTGTGAGGTTAACGATGAGTCATGTTTATCTGTTTTCAGCTTTCTTTTACATTTTTTTTCTTACTTTTAAAGTCATTCTAATAGTTCAAAAATCAGCTAGTTTTTTTGTTGTTGTTGTGAATGTGTTTTGCATTTTGTGTCTCACATCATATTAATATACAAAATATACAATAAATGGTTGCTTATATCCATATTTACATTGACTACGAGCTGTATATCATAATGGGCTTTCTTTGCTAACAAACTATTAATACTTAAGGTACTTTCGTTGATTCTACGAAAAGGTATTTGGTAAATGACACAAAAATAAAGCAGCAATAGCAAAAACACTAGACAGTTTTTGTCTCATTAACAATGCTTGTTTGGGCTCATTTTCAAAAACATAAATTTTATTAGGGCTACAAAATATTTATTTCATAAACAAAACACCTTTATTATTATAGATAAATAAAAATGAATTGCCAATGTTTAAGAAACTCACATGAAGAAAAAGAAATGAGTACATTTTCAAAGATCTTATCGAACAACCTATTAAAGTTATTTGTAGACTTTTAAAATAAAGATATTATTACAATTTCCGTAAATAAAATAAAATTAAAAAACTTACCTTCGAATACTTGGATGGAGCAAAATCTTTTCTTGAAATGGCTTCTATCCATTTTTTTCGAAGAAAGTCCTCCTTTGGGAATGCAAACACTTGTCGTGTCCCAGTATCTTTATAATGGCTATTGCAATTCGGTTCAACTGATTTTTTTTATAATCTTATCCAAAATCGTCACAAATAAATTGAAAATCTGCAATAAAAATGTAGAAAGCAGCGAACTGTACAGGAGCAATAATCAAAATGGTGTAGGCGAGTGAAGTGAACTTCGAATCAGGCGGGATTTCTATACCTACTATATGTGACGTCACAAGCATCTCTCATTTCAGTAGCCAGGCTTTGTATCTAGGAGGTGTTGGCTGAACTCACTCACCGCTTGATGATGCAGATCTGTGAACTCGTACAGTCTGTTGAGGAGCTCCTTCACATAGGGATTGTCTGGGTCAGAGGTTTTCGATGGTGAACTGTTGTGCTCTTGCAAATGTGGAGTACTGGTCCAATTCCTTGGGAAGTTGCTGCAGTTGTGAACACATCTTGGTTGGCGTGGGCGTGCTAGGTCTAGTAGGCGTCCGCGGTTCCATGTCCAGAAGACTGTCAAAATTCAGATTCATAGTCGAAAAGGAATAAAATCCAGAAATAAATATTGAAGGAACGAACAAATGGGTTTCGCCCTATCCTGACAGCTCTGAAAAGAACTATAGAGACGACTAGCTATTGCTCCCAAATTATCGCTGTGAAATCCAAAGATAATAGAAGTCGAACACACAATACGGAGCGTATTTGCTATTAAACTCTGATCAAATCTTCTCAACCAACTAAGTAAAGAAGCCTAAATCTCACCAATTTCGATCATTCCTCTTTTGCTTTGTCCTTCATTAAGTTGTAGGCCAAATTCGCAGCACCTAAAGCAACATATATGACGTCAAACTCCAAATTTACATATTCCTAAGTTTGAAAATGAGAAAAATTTGCATTTGTGATCTCTTCTTTCATTTTTGTGAAAAGAAATTGCGTATATACCGTTATTTTAAGTAAAATTTTCAATATCTTTTAATTGTTTTGTGCAGTGTATTTATTCATAATAACATTCGTATATTCTTATATAAGCTTTAATTTTAATTATCACTCATGTTTTATTGGACTTTGATTATTTAAAAAAAATTGGCTTTCATAGCTTTTTGAGACATGCGTAAAATATTCTCAGACACACACAACTACAATACAGGAGCCGTATTCGATGAACACAATTCAAAATAGAAATGTATGACTGTAAGCATTTTCCAATATTTACAGGTATGGAGTATTGAGAATTAATTAAGAAAAAATAAAGAATTCTGTCTACTCTCTTCCCATTCAGCATCTAATATTTTAATTGCACCAAATCAATGCAAGAAGGTAATTTGATGTTCTGATTTCCTAGCTCATTATAACGAAGAAATAAAAAATAGGGAAATCTCCCTAAATACAAATCTGCGTTTCTCCTCTAAATTCCCTTTATCTTTTTAAAGTAGAGTTGATTTATTTTCTACAACTATAACTCAAAGTTAAAGCACGCACGATGAAAATAGTAGAATTGTGTGTAGGTTTAATAATGCAAACAACATGCTACAGTTCACAATGTATTGATTTAAAATTATACATTTTCACCGTGTTAGGTGTAATATTTGAAACTAAAATAGTATATATAAAAAATTTATAAGGAAATTACAAGTATTCCTACGAACACACACACAAAAGACAAAAAAAAACTTATTTAAAAAAAAACTTGAATATATTAATATGTGTGTGATCCGTAGTTTTTCTTAAAATAACATTTCTAAATAACAATGTAAAAAATCAGAATAGTGTGAAAATCTATTTGAAGGAATAAAAGCAAATTCATCAAAGCATAATTTGTGCTATACTTAAATTTAAGACTTTGTGTCACAGTTGATTTCTGTAAACAAAAAAAAATTATGTGAGAAGCTACTTTATACTAATATAAAAATATATTTATTGTATATTCCCACAATTTCAGCCAAAAGCAATAAAAAGGAGTTGTAGGAGTGGAAAGGTCCATTAACACCTGCTAAAGGGAAGGGGTAGTTCCCCTCCCCCTTGGAATGTGGAATGTGAAGTTGCATTCATTCGGTCTTTGGGTACGACGGAGTGAAGTCATGTCCGAACGTTGCTAAAGGGTCAAGTACACGGGGCGAGTTTACAAGCTACAAGCCGGCGAGTAAGAAGCCGACGAGTTGGCGAGTGCGCTAGTTGTCAAGTACACATAAACATTCCACTCGCTCAGTAGCCAAGTAGCTGGCACGTGGAAATATACATTTTCAAGACCGTTCTACTCGTTGCTTCTGGACAATCCACAAGCTACTGTCAAGTACACTTGGCTAGTTTACAATCTAAATAGCTCAAAAGCCGGCGAGTGGCGTGTAAAGTCGCCGGCAGAGTCAACTTTTTCAAGAGCTTTTTTAAAAGCAGCTTTTAAGCGAGTGCGGTGAGTACACTGGGCTAGTTTACGAGCTCCTTGTAAAAAAGCCGGCTTGTAGCTTGTAAACTCGCCCCGTGTACTTAACCCTTAACTGTACAATAATTGTTTTCCTTAAATGTTTTTTTTTAATAAACCTTAATTTCTAAAATTTAGATGCCAGGTTCTTAATTTGTTTCCGTGCCCATTGATCAGAATCAAACTTTAGTGGCGCAGCCGGCAGGATCAAGTCTTAGTGGCAAACCCCACAGGAAGAACGTTCCAGAAATTTCGAGTTTTCTGGATTCCCGCGTGGAAATGAATCAGGTAAGAGTTTTTGCTTGCAACTCCCTGTAATGTAAGACGAGAGAAATTTATAAAATTATACTGTTTAATATCCATTTATTAAGAAAGAATTTTGATTTTATTTTTGTATACGTCAGTGTACGTTTTTTTTTTTTTTTTTGCTCTGCATATCCATGCAGTTATAAAATTTTGAACGCCAGTTCAAATTTCAGTTATTATATATCAGTATATTTTTTTATTATTTCTTGTTCCATATCAATGGAAAGTAAGTTTTAGAACATCATTTCTATAAATTAAGGAAAACTTCAAAATCATTAATTCTTTCAGTATATTATTTTATTGCATATCCATGCAGTTATAAAAAAATTTTTGAACGCCAGTTCAATTGTGAGTTATTATATACATCAGTATATATTTTATTATTATTGTTCCATATAAATGGAAAGTGTTTTTAGAACATCAGTTCTATAAATTAAGGAAAGATTGTGTTTTTTTTCTTTATTGTATTTATTTATTTTTGTAATGCACAATAATAAGTTTCACGTCAGTGAATAGCAATTGAGTTTATTGAAAAATTAATGCTAAAGAATAATACTTATTTCATGTCAATGAAATTATTTTGTGCTTATGTACGCATAGTATTTTTCGATTAATGTGAAAAAAAATATATTATCAGTTTAAATTGGAGAAAAACTACCGAATATATTTTGTAGTGTTCTATTATTCCAGCCAGGAATAGATTAAGTGGTGCATGTCGGTAATATTTTAAGTGATTATTGTGTATCAGAAATAGGTTAGAAGATTATTGCGTGTCAGTAATATTTTAAGTGATTAGTGTGTGTCAGCAATATTTTAAGTGATTATTGTGTGTCAGTAATATTTTAGGTGATTATTGTATATCGGTAATATTTTAAGTGATTCTTGTGTATCAGTGATATTTCAAGTGATTCTTGTGTATCAGTAATATTTTAAGTGATTATTGTGTATCAGTAATATATGAAGTGAGAATTTTTTAGGTGATATAATCAGTAATATATTAAGTTTTATTTATAGAGTATTAAGCACACTTGGGATATTGTGAAATATATGACTATTATTTTGATTTCTTCCCAGTTCATCGAGTATTGAGTTAGCCTAGCGGACGTTGTTTGTGGGTATTTTAATGAAAGATATATGTGTGGTACTCTTAATTTTTGCAATTCCTTTTAGTGTTATTTTCGTCCTATTATTGGTTAGTTTGAGTATATTTTAAGAGAAAAAATTTTTCAAATGGCATTCTTGGGGAAAGCTAAAAAGCAAGATTTAGTTTTGTTGGCTGAGGAGTTAGGTCAAAAGGTATCAAATAAAATGACGATTATAGATTTAAAGAATATCATAATCGGTAGCAAAGATTACGAAGAGGAGTTCGTTAGAGCTCAGTTATCCGTTATTTCAGAGGAACGCGTTGAAAGGGAAACAGAGGAAAAATCGCCAGGCAGCTGCGCTGGGAATCAGAATTAAATGAACTGCGGTTACAGATCGAAAGTATTCGGTCGAATGTTAAGCGGACGAGTTGTGCAGAAGATCGTAAGAATACATCTTCAAATTACCGAATTAGTATCGGGAGGGCCGGGGAACATATGAGGGAAACATCTCCTGCTGTGTTGATGGCTGAAGCTACGATACCAGCAACTACTCCTATCAAGGAAGAAATGGAATGGACGATTTAAGGGTTGTTTACGTCAAGGTCAAGGGTGAGCAAGAAATGGCGAATGCTGTCATGGACACAGGTGCCCAGATGCCCGTGGTAAGACCAGATGTTGTCGAAGGACAAAGCATTGATAATAGAGGGTCAGTTCAAGTAACGTCTGCATTTGGGGAGCATGAAATGGGTGAAGTAAAAGATTCCAACATGGAATTGAATGACCTGAGGCACGGTGTTGTGCCTGTCTCTAAAAATTTGGTTAACGACATGTTAATCTGTTCCTCTGATTTTGAAGGATTAAGAGAAAAGTGGCAAATGGTTCGCAATCCTGCGATACTTCGAGAACCTTCAGGGGAAGAAGGAATTATTAATTTGGTAAATTCGAAATCAGTTTGCAGCCAAGAAGTGGTCACCGATCTACTTCCTGAGACACAGTCTTTATTGAATGTTCCAAACGGAGATTTGGTTGCAGTAAAAATTAATGGATCGAATGTCCAAACAAATGGACAAGGTATAAAAGAAAGCAAGGGTGAGGTTGCCTTAACTTGTGGATTTAAAAAAGGAATCTTGTATAGTACTAGGCGTGGTTACCCTCGTAAGGAATGTATTCCTAATTTTATTGACTCAACCCGGGTGCAATGTTGTCGTGATCCAATAACAGGAATTGTTAATTTGGAGTTGAAAGCAGGATTGAAAATACTTAAGGTTCGCGAGGATATTTTATGGACAATAACATGCGTTGGTTGTTTTTTGTCACTCTTGGGACTGAAAAGGATTTTTCTTGCTTTCATTCTACACTGCTCAAAACAATTAGGGGAGCAAGCAAAGAAGTGAAGAAAACCGTGTGAGACAGATACGTATGGGTATACAATGCATAGTACACGCGTATCAATGCGCAATACAGAAAAATAGGCGTAAAAAATTTAGAATTAAGCTTTAATTCTTTGAAAATATGGAAAAACATGAAAAGATGATTTAGGGCAACAATTTGGTTACATGTAAACGACAAAAAAAGGTACTGTTTAGACATGATGCATGAGTTTTAATAGGGTGTGTGGTCTCCTTGAACAGCTAAGACTGCTGCACACCTGTATGCCATGGATGCGATGAGGTTTATCGATCAGACTTTGGGGAATACTGTTCCACTCCTCTAGAAGTGCAATCTCCAAGTTTCGGACAGTAGCAGGCGGCCTTGGTCGCGCAGCAATGCATCGTCCGATCATGTCCTAAACATGCTCGATTGGATTCAGGTCAGGAGAGCACGCTGGCTATTCCATACGCTGTATTGTTTCAGCTTCAAGCATGTTCTCCACCAGACGAGCTCAGTGTGGTTGGGAATAATCATCCTGGAAAACAAAGGAATTTCCAATGGCTCCAGCGTAAGGGATGACATGAGGTAGAAGTATCTCGTCTGCATACCTGCGGCCCGTCAAAGTGCCATTCGGAATGATATGCAGGTCCGTACGTCGGCCTATGCTGATTCCACCCCATACCATCCAACCAGCTCTTCTGTATTGTGAACTTTCACGAACGAATGCGGGGCTATTTCGAGTGCCCCTGTCCCTCCATACAAGAACACGTCCTGTGTCACACTCTAGACTGAATCGGGACTCGTCTGTAAACAGAACTTGGCTCCAATCATGTTGCTCCTAATCTCGATGTTCAGCAGCCTATCTTCTTCGGGCCGCACGGTGGCGTGGGGTCAACGGAATGCAGACCATTGGCCTACGTGCATAGAGCCCTCCCTCATGAAGCCGATTACGTACTGTTTGGCTGGACACCCTTCGTCCTGTTGCCAAGAGCAACTGTCTTTGCAGCTTCGTAGCATTTTCTGTTCTGTTTCGACGGGCTGTTAACTGTATATACCGGTCATCAGTTGATGTAGTGGCGCGTGGCCGACCTGCTCCCTGGTCGACGTCTAACATTTCCTGTTTCTTGGAATCGATTCCACAGCCTTGCAACAACACTTCTGGTGACTCCAACAGCGTCCGCGACACTACGTTGTGTTTGCCCGGATTCCAGTCTGCCTATAACACGCCATGCCATGGATTCAGGTAAATCACGTTGTTGAGACATTCTCAAGTACCATTGTCTCAAAACAAAATACTGCGCAATCGAATTTCACAGTTACGGCAATAAAACAGACGTTTCTGCAACATCCCGATTTCTGCCATTATCTCCTTTTTCTGGTTTTTGACGTCATGAACTTTGATTTGCATGTAAAGTTTTCTTCTTTCGTTTCCTGGTAGGCTTTACATTATGGATGATTCATTTTATGTTACTTATTTGTATACATCTTTGCTTACTGTTGTTAAAATCATGTGCTCCCCCCTAATTGTTTTGAGCAGTGTACATAGAAATTGGAAGAAAAAGAGAAAGAGAATTTTTTTTAAATGTTTAAACCTGGTACAATAAACGAAATTAACGTTTGGCTGAAGGTTTAAGCATGTAAAAGTAATGAATTATTCAAGTTGCCTGCTCCTGTTAAATAGATAAGATTAATGCCAATGATTATATATGTATTTAACGTTTTTCAGTACCATGATTTCTGAAAACTTCTAAAGATTAAAACTTTGGCTTCTAAATATGCTTTGCTAGTACATGTTGTATAATTATTTTAGATTTTGTGCTATATTTTTAGTAACTTGTCTTTTTATATTTTAATATTTTTTTTTGAGTATTATTGTGTTTGAAACTTGTATGGATATAAATTTTTCTAGCATATTAAAGTGATTTGCAAAACTATGTGGGAGTTGTATTAGCAAAAGCTCTTTTTACGTGATACCTGAAAAAAAAATTTCTCTCGTTATCTCGTTTCTTGCCGTGTATGTATGCATGTGTTTTTTTTTTTGTTTTTTATAGTTTCTTTACAGCTTCATCGTCCTGGAATGACGGATGAGCTTTTTAAGGGGGGAGATGTAGGAGTGGAAAGGTCCATTAACACCTGCTAAAGGGAATGGGTAGTTCCCCTCCCCCTTGGAATGTGGAATGTGAAGTTGCATTCATTCGGTCTTTGGGTACGGCGGAGTGAAATCATGTCCGAACGTTGCTAACTGTACAATAATTGTTTTCCTTAAATGTTTTTTTTAATAAACCTTAATTTCTAAAATTAGATGCCAGGTTCTTAATTTGTTTCCGTGCCCATTGATCAGAATCAAACTTTAGGGGAGTCTACTTGGTTCTTCTGTCAAAAATGTTTCGAAAAAGTTGATAGTTAACCTTTTTTTTTCAGAATAGAAAAGACAGATTATCAGGACGAGTTTAGTTTTCCAGAATTCCTTAAAGAATACTTAGCGAGACAAATTTATCCTTTCTCTCTGCAAGGTAAAATCCATTTTAATCAACAAAACGTAGGATTATTCTTTGAATAAGTTTGTTAATGGAAACAATTATTGTGCAGTGTAATTTTTTTCTTCGAAATCATCTTAAAATTAATCCAAAATACATTTATTACAAACTTAAAACTAATAAAAATCTAAATGAATTTTAATTTTTCGAAATATCACACACACACGGGCCTTATTCTATATTTAATACGATTTTTTTCCTTATAAATCAAGATTTTGGAATTCAAAAAGAATTAATTGATTAAAAATAACATTGGTTGTTTTATACACCTAGTCTCATCTGAAAGCAAGAGACTTCGTTCAAATTATTAACGCTTTCGGGTGCTCTGAAGTGAGTGAGTTTGGGGTTTTTTGGTGGAAGAGAGAGCCAATTCTGGCTATACTGCGCCAAACAATTGCTAAAAAAATTAAAAACGTTCTATAATATTTAAAACACAGTAACAATAGTATAAGGTAAAATATCATAAAATATGAATTTTATTTTCATAAGTTAAAAGCATTTAATTTTTGTGGTGCGGGATATCCCACCAAATCAAACAAGTTTAAAACAGATCAATCGTAACACGATGGTTAATTTAATATGTTAAATAAAAAAATGGCAAGAACTAGAGGCAATGGTTTAAAAGCGATATATATATATATATATAAATATATATAATTATATATATATATATATATATATATATATATATATATATATATATATATGTATATATATATATATAAAAGTATTGGTGTAAAGCAGTGCTTCTCAAACTTTCCATACTGGCGCCCCCTTTTCAATCACAATTTTTATCGCGCCCCCCTTATGCATTAATAATGTACTGAATGTAATAATAATGCACTTTGACGCTAAAGCTACTATACGCGATCTTAATTATAAACCATACAAATTAATAGCATAAGTATTACAGTTTATATACTACTTTTTTGCAAAATAAATAAATTAATTAAGACAGTGCTTCTCAAACTTTCATTACTGGCGACCCAATTTTCAATCATAGATTTCATCGCCCCCCCTCAATAATAATGTATTGATGCAATAATAATGCACTTTGAGTATTAAATTTTGTATACGTTACTTTTATATAATATATATTTTAAGCAAATTACTTTTAAGTAATAATTATAATGTTATGTTATTTTTCCATTCTCATTTTTTAAATTGGGACAGATTGCAAAATGACATTTAATTAAAATTTATTTCGTCCATCATGCATTTCTAAAAGTACAAATGTCATTAGAACAAGTAATATAAAAAAATAAATTTTAAGTCAATTCCTACTTAGGCCAACAAAGAAAAACTTTAGTTACTTTCTATTAAATAGTTTCAATTAATACAAATATGTAATACATATGACAGAATCGCAATGTTAAGCGACAAAAGAGAAAGCGATTTTCCTTTCTTTTCTATATATGGGGTATTGAATATTCTTTTTCGTTACTATTTATTCATTAATTAAATTTAATTAGTGTAAGAAAATAGTAAAGTAAAGAAGAAATCACACACATTCTTAGAAATTAGGCCATCTCGGATGGAATTCGAACTACCGTCCTTCAGATTAGAAGCCCAGCGCGCTATCCATTGCGTTACAGGGGACAGCAGGAAAACTTTTCCTTTCTATAAATGCTTTTGGACTATAATTTTTGTTACTATTTATTCATTTTTTTAATTTAATTAATGAATTAAAATTTGAAAGAACTGTATTAACATGAAGTGTCACCCACTACAAGTTTTAAAAAATGTATTTCAACTTGAATGAATGAATAGAAAGTATTTTATTAACGATTGAAAATTTGAACAAGGTATATATGAGAGAGTGAACTTATAGTAGAAATTGAAAAATAGTCTACTTTATGTTGCGCTCTCTCATATCCATCACATCTGGCATTCTCGCGAGCGTCTGCGTGAGTCTGGCCAAACTATCGGACGTCTGCGCAAAACATGTAATAATGCTGTACCTCGTACAATTCCACAATCAGTCGTGGTCCATTCTACCAAATCTATCTTGAATGTACATTTTATAATTTGCGCGTTAGTTGTAATTCACACTATTAAGTATTACTGCAGAAAATTGGAACAAAAAAAATCATGGATAAATTTTTAAGTCGTAAGCGAACATTCGACGATAATAAAGCATCAACAAGTGCACAGAGACGAGCATAGTTCCGAAAATTAAATCAAGGAAATATTCTCAAGAATACTTGAATTTTGGATTTATCATTACTGAAGTAAATGGAGAAGAAAAGCCCCTGTGTGTTATTTGCTCAAAAATATTGGCAGCAGACAGTATGAAACCTAATAAACTTAAAAGACATTTCGAAACGCTTCATGGTGAGTACATTAACAAACCTCGAGAGTTCTTTGAATCAAAATTAAAATCATATGGAAAAAACAAAAAATATTTTTTTAAAAACTTTGTCAGTGAATGAAAAAGCTTTACAAAGTATCATATAAAATAGCCAGATGTAAAAAAGCCTCACACTATTGCCGAAGAGCTTATTTTGCCTGCAGCAATTGAGATTGTAGAAACTATGTTTGGAGACAATTTTGCCAAAGAGTTGCAGTCCATACCCCTATCAAATGATACTGTTTCCCGTCGAATTGATGATATCGCTGAAGGTGTAGAGAAACAGCTTTTTGGTAAGTTGCGTGATAAATTGTTTTCAATTCAGCTTGACGAGGCAACAGATAGCAATAAAGATGCTCATTTCATTGCGTATGTTCGATTTTGGGATGGTATGTCAGCGGTAGAAGAACTACTTTTTGTAAACCAATAAAACTTAAAGCAACAGCAATAGCATTATTTGATATTTTAAATAATTTTATAAACGAGGCAAATATAGAGTGGAAAAATTGTGTCGGAATATGCACCGATGGTGCTCGTACAATGTCAGGAAGATTTAAAAGTATACAAGCACTTGTGAAACAAAAATCTCCACTGTGCATCTGGACACATTGCATGATCCACAGAGAAGCTCTGGCTTCCAAAGAAATTAGTCCTGGCCTGAATATTGTGCTAATGACAATTGTGACTGTAGTAAATTACATAAAAATGAGACCCCTAAAATCAAGAATCTTTTCTGGACTTTGCAAAGACATGGGCGCAGTGCATTCATCGTTGCTATTTTATTGTGAAGCAAGATGGTTATCACGCGGGAAATTTTCACAACGTGTTTATGAATTAAGAAATGAAATTACCATTTTTCTAGAAGAGGAACACCTACCGGAAGCTGAGAAATTTCGAGATGGTTTATTTCTAACGAAGTTGAGCTACTTAGTCGATATATTTGAGAAATTAAATATATTGAATCTTCAACTTCAAGGATCAAATGTACATATGTTTGACACGAGTGATAAAATTAATGCTTTTTGTAGAAAATTAGAATTATGGAGCCGAAATGTAAAGCAAAAAACCTAGAAATGTTTGAAAATGCGGATAAATGTGTAAAAACTTACAAAACTGAAGAACAACATGGGGAAGTTGTTTATAAAACTATTGAATATCATTTAGCTATGTTAGCAAAAAATTTTAAAAATATTTTTTTGCTGAGGACAACTTGATAGCAAGTTACGAATGGGTGAGAGATCCATTTCAAAATACCCCAGAAGGGCTCTCCACTACCGAAGAAGAAAGTTTCATAGATTTCACATCTAGTGGCGAAATTAAAAGACAATTTTGTAATAAAACTCTCTTTCAATTTTGGGCAGAAGTAGATGATGAATTTTCTGAACTGAAAACAAAAGCATTTCGTATACTTTTACCGTTTTCAACATCGTACCTTTGTGAAACCGGATTTTCTGCGGTGGCTGCTTTGAAGACAAAATATAGATCTCAGCTAAATATAGAAAAAGAACTCAGAGTGTCAATTTCTAATATTAAGCCTTCATTTGAAAACCTTTGCTCTGCGAGACAAGCCCATGGAAGTCACTAATAATAATTAAACTTGCTCTTAAATTAGTATTAATAAATTAGTTATAAAATACATTGTGCGGTACTGATACATTTATAAGTACACTGGCTAAGTACCCGTTCTGCGATTATTTCTTAAAAAAATAATACATTATTCTTGATATAATAGCTTAATTGTAAGAAGCGTAAAACCAAGTGCACAACAAAGCATACAAAAATATAAAATGATTTTTTTAAATGAATGCTCCTATTATAAATAGTTTAAAACGAACTGTCATTTTAAGCCTCACAGAATTAGCATTTAGAATTAATATTAAATAAGGAAAACGAGAATGAAAAATTCCAATGAAGAATAATTGTGTTATTTTTAATATTTAAAGCGAGAAACCTTCAAAATGTTTTAACCCGGAAGCAGGCACCCACTCCACACTAACGTTAATGGTCGCGCGATCACTTCACCAAGTCACCCCAATCCCTTTTTTTTATTATAATAATTTTTTCTGTGCTCGATAAAAATCACAATTGCAGTGAATAATTTAACTAAGAGAAAATATACTTACCTACTTTAAAGGACTTTTTAATTTTTCTTTGATGATTTGAGAAAAATCCAATAAAACTAAAGAAACCGTTCCAAATGTGCGTGACCTTAATAAAAACATAAATCACAGATACTTTTCACTAACAATACAAGAACGTTATTTGCAATCAAAACTGTCATATTTTGCTCACGTTATTATAATTTTTCTATTCTTTGATGATCTACAAATAGCATGTGTAACCTTTTCTTGCTTGTGTCTTTTGACAAGGCGAAGTGTTATATTTATGGCTTCTTAGTTTTCTTGATATCTTAATTTTCTTGATAGAGTTCTTTAGGCAGCATTTGAAAATTACAATTCAACTCAAACGTTTCATGTCTATCACTTTTGTCATATTTACTTTCGTTATCACGATTAATATGCATTATTTCATCAGGTTCTTCAATTGCTTGATCAGTTTCATCTTCCTTCAATAGAGAGATCACAGATGCCCATTTTTTATATTCTGCTCATTTACATTTATAAACCATAATAAGTTGTACAACACAGCAATTAAAACCACAAAGTTAATCGTAGGAGAAAGTATAGCATATTCATAGAAAATATTTCTGAACAAAAGTGGTCGTGAAGGGAACTCGATCAAAACAAGTACCTTGATTGTAAAAAACCGTTTGCCACTCTCAAAAAAGAGGCATAAATGTGACACTCTCAAAAAAGAGGCATAAATGTGACAAATTCATTTTAGTTTCCATTAAGACTGTCATATCGGAGGATACTGTCAAAAAACTGTTAACGAATAAACAGTTTTACCAGAATTTGGAGTGATTCAGCGCCTCATGCGACCGCTCCCATGAAAAAAATGTATTCGATACAAAAACATCGATGTCAGTTATAAAAAATAATTGTGTAAAACGTTTTTTATAATGCAATTTCAAATTACTCATAAAATACATCTTGGCCAATTAATCCTTCAAAGTGCTCAATATGCTTATCCATACATCATAAAACTCATTTACATGGGGGGAAAAGCAACAGAAAAATATGAATTTACAACTTTCCCAAAAGAAAAGTAGACGGAGTTAAGCATACCAGTAAGTTTGAAGGTCAAAGAGATGATAATCAAAAGTACTATTCTAGAGGTTACAAGAAACGTAATAAAAAAATCTCTCATCGCGGGATTACAGCAAAGCAAACAAAATATCTTTTTTTATTTGGTTTTGGGATCAAAGATAGCTAATGAGCGTTTGAAGTGGAATCTTTTGAAAGTGGAAAACCAGATGATATGTATAATTTATATCAGTGTAAATGAGTATTTTTTATTTTGTCAGAAAGCATTTTGTTTTACTTCATTCCAAAAAATAATTTTTTAAGCCTTTTATATTTTCAAGATGCTTTCGCCCCCCTTGAAGGGTTATCGCGCCCCCCCAGGGGGGCGCGCCCCACAGTTTGAGAAGCACTGGTGTAAAGTAATAGAATTACTTCTTTACGTTTTTATAACAGGTTGAGGGGTTATTAACACACACGGGAATATTCCCCAATATTATGTTTCGTGACGGATTCATCCGCGTCGTATTCGTCCAGGTCGTATTCAATCATGTCCTCGTCTGAGGAATCCTGTTCAGGTGTACTTGTTTGCGATTTTGCGCTCTGGCATCCTTATTTCTAAAGGGTGTTTTATTTAGAGGTATAGAATTTTAAATTGCAATAAAACAACGATGTATTATTCGATTGACATGATTTTTTTTATTCGAAAGATAATCTTGTGGCATTACATTTTAATTAGGATTTCTGGCATATGATTGCCACGGCTGGCTCGGATGTAGTCCAATCTGGACGTCCAATTTTCGATGACTTTTTCCAACATTTGTGGCCGCATATCGGCAATAACACGGCGAATGTTGTCTTCCAAATGGTCAAGCGTTTGTGGCTTATCCGCATAGACCAATGACTTTACATAGCCACCCAGAAAATAGTCTAGCGGTGTTAAATCACAAGATCTTGGAGGCCAATTCACAGGTCCAAAACGTGAAATTAGGCGGTTACCAAACGTGTCTTTCAATAAATCGATTGTGGCACGAGCTGTGTGACATGTTGCGCCGTCTTGTTGGAACCACAGCTCCTGGACATCATGATTGTTCAATTCAGAATTAAAAAGTTAGTAATCATGGCTCTATACCGACCACCATTGACTGTAACGTTGTGGCCTTCATCGTTTTTGAAGAAGGAATCCAACAGCCCATAAAGCGCACCAAACAGTCAGTTTTTCTGGATGTAACGGTGTTTCGACATACACTTGTGGATTAGCTTCACTCCAAATGCGGCAGTTTTGTTTGTTGACGTAGCCATTCAACCAGAAGTGCGCTTCATCGCTAAACAAAATTCGCTTATGAAAATCGGTAACAACGGCAATCTCGTTTTGGGCCCATTCGACGAATCTAGGCCTTGCTTGATGATCGTTTTGATGAATTGCCAAACCAAACTGAGAATAAATCCCTTGACAGCTGTTAAATCGGTCGCCATCTTGGAAAGTAAAGCCAACTTAAACTTCTATACCTGGAAAGAAAACACTCTTTATTATTGCATCATTCATTTTTGTAAGCAGCTCTTTCTTCCTTTCCTTACTCGGGTTTTTGCTTTTTGTTTAGCATTCTGTATTGAAGTAGATGCAGAAGGGGATTGAACACCGGAGTTGTATGGGAAAGGGGAAATATTGGATGTGGAAGAGATGTAGTTGCGTTTAGGAATAACTGGTTGAGACTCTGATATTATAGCTGCTATTGCGAATGTGGATGTCAAGAGATCTGCTTGAGCTGAAGATGCGGAAACTGAAGGAATAAATGGAGATATGTTTGGTTTCGGAAGTGAAGAATGTTGAAGTAATTTTAATGGTGAACATTTTTTTTTGTGATATTTTCATCTGTTTGAGTAGAACGGATAAGATTTAGAAGCCTGGGAGTATGTTTGTGATATAGGTGGGGCTATTAACTTTCGGGCTTCTAAGTAAGTTATATTTCTATTAGTTTCAATTTTTTAAATTTGTTTTTCAGTTTTATATTTTGGGCAAAGTTTGGAATTGGCGGAATGAGGCTGTGAACAGTTAAAGCATTTAGGTTCTAGGCTGCAATCTGTAGAAGAATGCCCTTTAGTTGCACACCTAGAGCATGTTACTTGGCCTCAGAAAGAGCTTTGCGAAGGTCCGAATCTCTGGCAATTAAAGCAGCACAAAGGATTCGGAATGTATGTGGGCGAATCTTACAATTAAAATATCCGGCTTTAATTGTTGTGGGCAATTTAGGCGTATTGATTGATTGATTGAATATTAACGTCGCACTGTTCAGCTACACGAGGGCTTTTGGCGACGGACCACGTAATTTTGAACCATGGTCAAGTGACGTGGACGACACCTGAGCTGGCACCCCCCTCTCCTAACTACCACACCACACCAACGGAAGGACGTTTCAGCTCTCGACAGATTTAACGTGCATCGCTGCCCTACACGGCGGGTCTTTAGTGGTACTGGGCTCGAACCCGTGACAATTAGGCGTATTGAAAGTTAATATTAAATGTTTTGTCGGGAAAATGTTGCATCTTTTTTATTGTTATTCTCCTCACCTGCATAACATCCTGATCAGAGAATCCTTCGAGGATTTCTGCTTCAGAGGTGTACAATAGGTCAGGTTCAGAAATGATACCGTGGGATGTATTAAGAGTTTTATGTGGATTTATTTTCACAGGTGAATCAAGAAATATCTTGGTAAGCAAGAGATATTTTGTTTGTATAGCAGAACTGGTTTCAACAAGTAGATCACCGGGTCGCAATCTTTTAATGGATTTCAGTTTGCCACCTATTCCTTTCAGAGCTTTATGTATGGCAAATAGTGATTTCGTAGACATGTCATTGTTTGGCAAGGAAATTAATAAATATCTTACATGTGTAGCAGTGTCGTCGACATTAAGGTTGGGTAAACAAGGCCTTTACCCGGGCACAGCATATTTGGATCCATAGGCGAGAACTCGACTTCATCCTGGCGTGCCTCCACCCACCACGGAGTTGAACAATGGAGGCAGAGTGCCGGTCATCTGGCAAATACCAGGTACGGCACTTACCTGGAGTACACCCAAGATATAGCCCTACAGCATCTGGGCAAGGATCCAAAGGGTCAAGCCGACACCCCTTATCTGCAGCACTAACCCTACAGCAATGTCTTTTCGGAGACATCGAAGAGAGGTATCACCAGCCGATTGACAGGAGCGGGCTCACTCCCGCCTCCCGTCTACAGTTAAAGAGAACGCAAAACAAATCCCCGGGTCACCACTTTCCTCCTTACGGCAAACATGTGCATTGGGAAACCAACGGTGTGAGTAAAACACACTACGAATATCGAAATTAGAGAAAATAAAATGAAATATTAAACTGAAACCAAATCAACGCACTACAAAATGAAAACGAAACTGTTAGTAACAATAAATAACATATTTCAAAATTGTTTCCGTTTAAGAAAACACTTCAATAATTGTATCTACGTTCATTTAAAAACATTTGTCTGCGGTCTATACGGGAGAGGAAGTAAAGAGGAAATTGAATGACAGAAAGAGTCGAAAATAGAGAAGGATATTTAGGGTACCCCGAAGTCAGGACACCCGTGTTTACCAAAGACAGTAAACCCCTTGGGAAAAGGAAAACGTCACCAGGGCACCTCGGGATTGTGAACCCGTACTGACCTAAAGAAGGTGAGCCCCCTGAAGGGACGGATGTTCTGAAAACGGTTAAGAATAGATTGGTACATTTCTGAACCAAGATCATTTTTTACGGGACGTAATTCTTTTTAATGCACTGCCCGTCCTGTTAAAATTAAATGAATATAAAAATCTTTTTTTTTCAGAAATGATGTTATAAATATCATTACGTATGCTTACTTTAAAAATCTGAAATTATAAAAAAGGGAATTCCCATGTGAAATTTAAAATAGAAATTCTTGATAGATGGCAAAAGTATAGAATTGGAAAAAACATACTCGTATGCTACGAAAAAACCTTGAGAACATGTCGAAAATAAATAAAGCAGGAAAAAGTAAGATGAAGATAAGAGAAAAAAATAGAAGGGAAAAAAACTATGCAAAAGGCGTTTGAAGTAAAAGATGAGGGGAAAGAACATTAAAGATTCCTATGGTGCAGAAAATGGGCGCCTTAAAAAGGATTTCAAAGAAAATCCCCGGATTATGTCTCGTACAAAAAAGCAACGCTGATTCAATATATTTTAAAATTAGTTGTTTTTCAGCGACGAACAAATGAGGAATAGGATCAAAATGTTTGAGATTGCCCACGTTTAGAAAGTTTTATAAGAAAAGAAAAAACGGAAAATGCTATGGAATTAACTTTCAAAGTCTCGTAAGATTTTTATATTTCCTTTTCCTATCTATGAAAATAAATTCGTTCAGAAAAATCGGAATTGTTCGCATTCTAGGAAAGACCAAACTGCGTTTATTCAGATATGTAGGTACAGTTTGGTAACCTACCACATTTTTTTCAGATTTAGAGTTCAAAATAGATACATTCGATTAGAAATCCAGATAAGGCTTGCGATTTTCCTTAGCCTCGAGATAAAATATACAAAATGATGTCAAGGAGAAAAAATATATCAACTATAAATTTTTGGAATTCTTTTCCAAAGAGATTGCAGTAAGATATCAGAAAAGGTATTGGTTATATATATTAACATCTTTGTGGGTAAAATATATATCGAGGAGAAAATCATTGCATTAGAAGACACTGATTTGTGAAACTCTTGAAGCATCTCCCATTAATAAACAGTTGTCTCACTTTTCCCTCGTGTGTTGAAACATTGAAGGAGTGTGAAATAGAGATTTTAATGTAGTACATTTTTTTTTATAAATTGATAAAATATTCAAACCTTTTTCTTATGAATCTAAGTAAAATAATATTTTTTTGTCTGATTTGAAGATCGAAAAGCAGGCGCTTCTCTCAATGCATAGATTCAATTATATATGTAATTATAATTTTATGAAAAAATTCTGTTTTACATTTTTTAAATTTCTTAAGACAAATTTGTCAACGAATCTAAATGATTTCAATTTGTATTCATTTCTGATTATTCAGTTTGCCCTGATTGTTAATATATGTTCAATGCAAATCTAAAATAAATATAACCTTTGATAAATTTTCAGAACAACTAATATAAAAATAAATCCAGGGTGAGATAAATATTGTCTTTAGCTCTGATAGATGCCCCCTCTTCCATTCTTTCCAAGTAAATGTTTTTATTGCAGCCTTAACCAATGAGCTCCCGAATAATTTTTTAAAAAGAAATTGAAAAATTCACTTAACCAGAAAAACTTGCCACATTAATGGACTATTAATATGGCCTTTGATTCACGTGCTACCACATAACCCTTTAATTTGATAGTGTTACCATATACCTAAAAAATAATGGCCTTGCAATTAATATCAATTGATTAAAGATTGGAAGTACACCTCTTATTTGTTTTTAAAAACATTTATTTTGTACGTGTTTTTTCATAAAAAAAATCCCCAGAACTTTTACCGAACAATGAACGAGTACAAAGAAAAAAAATGTTAAAATTAACATAAACTCGTAGCCGCTGTGTCCCTGAAGACTTTAAATACGTCGAAGTCCTTCCACTTGCATTATGAAGCTTGGAAAACGGGGTGCCAGCTCAGATGTCGTCCTCGACACTTGGACATGAATCGAAAAGATGAGATCCGTTACCAATAGCCTTCGTGCTATAGAATGACGTCCATTAACCCGCCTTCTCTGAATGCTAAAATTAGGTAGAGCTCAATGAACGTTTAAAACATAAATTTCATGCTTTCTTTTTATGTTCTACTTTTTTAAAATTAAACATCAAAACTTGTTGCTTAAATTAAGAAGCTTTTATGTTTTATTTGTAATTCCATGTGTAATTCATATCATTCAATTATGAGTAGTTTATATTTATTAAAAAACCCATTTTTTTTTAAAATAAATTTTGAAAAAGTATTTTCTTTTTTAAAATTCTAATTTTAAAATATGGGTACTGTTTGGTACAGCCGAATGCAATCATAGCCCTTTGTTTCCCAAGTTGTTTTCAATAGTAATACAATAAAATTAGAAGTAACAGTAAGCATGCTTCTGTTTGCTTGTACTTTAACTGCTGTCATCAATAATGTTCCCTGGGCAACATTTAATGCCACCGAACAGCATCCAAAAATGAGTTTTAAATTTAAATTACGCTCCACTAGACAAATTTTAGTTACGTGACAACTCCTAAAATAAGGTAAAGTAATCTAGAAAATGTCTTTCTTTCTCTCACACACACTTTTTACTTCCAAACTATTTTGTTAATTTTTTTTATTGCCGTACGATTGATAATTGCTGTAATTTCAATCCCCAAGAATTTATTACAGATCATTCTTAAAACATTTTTGAATGGATCGTAGCAAATGTTTTCAACTTTTCTTTTATTTTAAATTCTAAAACAATGAATGTCAGGTGTCATTATTGTCACTTGACCACGATTTAAATGTGATCCGTCTCGCCAATGAAGTATATATATTTATTATATAAAATTAGAAAATCTTCCAAGTTCTTGTTGCTGCAGAATTTTTAAAATATGTTCGAATACATTCAGAAAACGGATGCTCTATTTTGTATCATGGATTGAAAGGCGAAAACGGTGAAGCAAAATTATTTGTCCTTGTCTTGAATCACGTGATTGCCTCGGTTTATCTGCTTAAAATAATGAGCTATTTTATATAAATATCTCCCATCTTATTGATCTTTAGAATGTACACATTTATTTTTAGAATGGATAAAAGGCAGATAAGACTTTGTTTTGTCCTTCACCCTTTTTTTATACATGTATAATGTTATTCGCTTTTTTTATACAACTTAATTCTGTAAGAGATAAAGAAAACATGTATTAAAATATCCAACTGTTTTTTTCCGAATAAAGATTTATTGAAATAATTTTTTTTTATAAATAAGACGTTGTGAATGTGGCATATATCATGTTGTGAGAGTTACTTGTTGCAAATGCAAGAAATCACCATGAAGTTACACGTATGTTACCGGTTTCTACGTTAAATTTCTTCTGAACGTACCCTTTGGTATTAAGCACATACAGACTTACTAGACTGTTTTCTCCTCCTTTCACATATATTAGGTCTGATTAAAATTTTGCATACACTTCAGAATACAGCGACTATTATTAAAGAATATTTTGATTTCCTCCCTATTTTATCATTCTTAGCAGAAAGCCTATAAGTGTGGTAAAAATAGTGTATCATCTTGACTCTAATACCTTACTTCAGAAGCAAATTGTATATTTTATCATTCTTAGCAGAAAGCCTATAAGTGTATTAAAAATAGTATTATCTTTACTCTCTTCAGAAGCAAATTGTCTGCATTCCTCATTCTTCTTATGGTTAAGGGTTTCTAATGTTACCCCAACAATGTCATTTTTGGCTTAATATTATATAATTCCCCACCCCCCTTTCTATGACGAAACAAATCTACAAGCCTTGTTAATCAAAAATTTTCCATTTTTTCCCTTCAAGGTAAACAAACTTTTCAGGTTAACAATATTATCAAATTTGACTTTACTTGACACGATAAAAATACGTTTCAAAAGGAAAAAAAAACGTTAATACATAAGGTGTCCGAAAAGCATGGGTACACTTTGAAAAAATAATTTAAAATAAACAAAATATTTTAAGTTCCATAAAGAAAATATGAAGATTTTTCTACTAATGAAATGCAAACTAGATGGCGCAAAGCCCTCGTTTTGCAATATTCTTTTTTCAAAATCGCTTCACCTCAAGAAAAAGTGCAAGTTGTGGAACACATGTAGAGTGCAACACATGTAGAGTGTAAATGGAGTTTGGAAGTGTGAGAAAAAGTTCCGCGGACAGTAAATGGAAGTGCAATACCGATCATCTGGATATGAAGCTTTATATATCACCTTTGAACTTCTTGTAAGGGTACATGGAAAAACACTGTTTGCCCATCTCGAATTCGTAGTGAGTGAATATTAACGTCGCACTGTTCAGCTACACAAGGGCTTTTGGCGACGGACCACGTAACTTTGAACCATGGTCAAGTGACGAGGACGACACTTGAGCTGGCCCCCTCCCCCTCCGAACTACCACACCTCACCAACGGGAGGACGTTTGAGCTCTCGACAGATTTGATATGCATCGTTCCCCTACACTGCGTGTCTTTAGTGGTACTGGGCTTGAACTCATGATATGCTTACCATAAAACCAATAATTTGACCACTGGGCTACCACAACCCTATCTCGAACTCGTAACCCTGATGAATTAAAAAATCGAATTGCAGCTGACATTCAGGATGTTAATCCTGCAATGCTTCATAGACTGCGGCCAGAAATCTCGTGAAGACTGGATCCTTTCCGAGCGACTCTTGGTGCGTGCGTCGTGCAATGAAGCTTCAATGTCGTCTTTAAGGCAGCGCTTTCAATACTGGCGACCCAATGCAAAAACATACTTTTCATCGCGCCCCCCTTCCTCGAAATGACAGTGTAATGAATTCACTAATATTTTACTTTGAACGCTAGAGCTGCGATGCGACTTTAACCTTTTAAGTGCCGCTGGTGTGCATAAATGTCTCGTTCACCCAAAGCGTTCATTGTTCCAGACGTATATATACGTCTTTTCGAAGTACGATCTTTTCTCTCTGTACATTGCTATTCATTAAATTATTCTGAATGCTTTAGAATGCAATAAAAGGACCTTGACAGTGTTCGCGAAGGTTTTACTTATTTCAGAAAAGGTTTTTTACATATTTATTCCTTTCCATGCCCCCTCAATGCATTACTTACGCGTTTCTATGTGGAAAACGGTGGCATTTGGAGCGAATCGAGTAACTTTTTATCGGCAGTTAAGAGATTAATCATAAAACGTACAAACTATCAAGATAAGTGTTAATTTTTGTACATAACTTTCTATAGGACTAGCCCATGGTAATTATTAAACTTTTTATAGTTTTGTTAAATTAATTATAAAATACATTGTGCAGTACTAATACATTTATAAGCTTTTTATTTCAGTGCAAATGTGTGTATTTTATTTCTTATTAGGTCATAGTGTGATTTGTTTGTTTACTTTCAGTGAGTTAATAATTTTTTTAAGAATAATCTTTTGTTTACGACTTTCCAATATGCTCGCGCTACCCTTGCGGAGTCATCCCACCCCCTGGGAGGGGCGCGCCCCCCAGTTTGAGAAACGCTGATGTAGAAAGAGCCTTCTTCTGGGATAAGAATCAGAATGTTTGCAAATATTTTTCTATGGAGCTCTGGTACTGCTATACCTGATTTGGAATTAAAACTCAAAGATTTATTGATATTTGAGAAGCAACCCAAACTCCACATCTCTTTTTTGATTGTTTCAGAAAGGTTCCAAACGGCATTTGTTCGGTAGGCCTGTGATCACATCAAGTGCTTCTCGTTTTGGAAAGTCTTAGATATTTGTACTAAATTTCTTCATGGTCAGTCATAAGCAGGTTGTATTTATGGTTGTTTGAGGGCTTCGAAATCAGATCTTTACCACGTCATTTTCTTTCGTGGGTTTTCTAAGAATCAACAATTTTTGTATCTTTCAGATATCACAGGATCAGAATGTATAGAATAATAAAATGTTTTAAGTAATAAGCTCTCACAAGATTTCTCTTTTGACAATAATTTATTATCTATATCCTTTTAAAGGTAAAATTTAATACATATAAACATACTTTAATATTTATAATTATTATAAACATACTTTTACGTCGATCGTGGTTCGGGGATTTTATGCAAATCAGTCACAAAGTATAAGAGAGTTTTTTTAAGAGCAATGATAATTTATTGATGAAAATCCAATCCTTGAATTACAGAATTCTGCAGCAATATTCACAGAAAAAATCTCAGAAGATCTCCACACCTTCTAAAGCACTCAAACACAAATATAAATGTTAAAAAAACACGAATTAAAAATTTTATTCAGAGGCACAGCCGAGCTAATCGCTAGTCAAAACAATGCTGACTATTCGCTGGTTGAAATCAGAGTGACTTATTGCGGCTAGCACCGCTCTATTTATAAACCCGGCGGAAACTTCTAGAAAAATCCACACGCATCATAGAGAGTGAGATTAGTGTAGAAATCCACTAATTTCCAGAAGAATCCAGAAGGTCCCAAACTCGCCAACTTGGCTCTATCACCAAGTTCTCATTGAATCTCCACTATAGCGTAAGGGATGGCGTTTGCTTGTGAATAGTACAATTTTAAAATAAATGTAACATAGATTAATATAAATGCATTACGCATCCAAATACAAATTATTTACATTATTTACACAAAATTTGTAATGATACATTAGCATTTATCATTCATAATTGCTATGTTCTCGAAAGAATTTTTTTTTATTACTTGACCTTCTCCAGAAATGAGCTTGTTTAGTTTCCTGCAAAAAACTCCAATAGTTTAAACCTAGAATTTTTCTAATCACACCAACAATCATCTTAATGTACCCCTCTTGATAATTAAGCAACAATATTTCTAAAAAGGTGACTAAAAAATCTGAATTGAATTCTACGACAGAAAATTTCAAATGAAATCTTAGATTAATATGAAGCCCACGAAGGCTATCAGGGTTCCCTTGTAATATTGAATCCTTGTATAGTAACACGGATGACACTTGAACTGGCACTCCTTACTTACTAAAAAACAATACGCTTTACAGAAAAAATTAAGACCCGAATTTTCATGCATTTAGTTCTAACCAGGGTTGTTTTTAGGAAGCTTACAAGTTCAATGGTAAGCTTTATAAAATATTGAATTAATATTCAAAAATACTTATATTTTTTTTAAATTTAGATATTGAGCTATTCTAGCATATATTATTTTAAAACAGACATTCTATACTTTTTCAGTACAACGTGCACTTACAATTTTGTTACATTTTCACGGCACTATTAGCCGTATTACTGCAACTTAAGTCAGGTAGAAAAATGGAAACAATTCAGGAGAAATGTTATAGAATTTTAACTAACAAGACACAAATCATATAAACCAAATACAAACAAACAAAAACCTTCCAGTGCCATGTTAGAAAGACGGTTGGAGTCTGTTCATTCCTAATGTGCTCTATGAGAACACAATTAGGTAGGTGGGCAATCATTTTGGCTCCAGATACCGCATTGTGGATACGAAGGATATCTAGGACAACGTCTTTCAAAATAAATGAATTCAATAGTTCATTTTGAATATTAAACTTAAATTGTTTCAGTTAAGAAGCTACAATCTTTATTGGCTCATAAAATATTTTCTGAAATTGTTCCACTCCTTTTTGTTTTAAAAAAGGCTACATAGAAAAGGATGAAACGTTTTTGGTTCCTGCTCTCTCTCCGCCCCCGTCTCTCTAGTTCATTAAATAAATTTATCCTAGAACCTTGGACCTCTTCTTGGAATGATTGCAATTCAAAATAAAGCATCAATCACCTTTTGAATTATGCTAAATTTAAAATTATTCCTTTTTGTAAATATTTAGTCTGTTTCCTAACTAATAACAGGCCTTTTTGGGCTTACTTGCACAGTTTCCATCTCTTTTCCTCTCTTCATTGCGCATGAGCGTGCCCAGAGACGCCAACACATATTCCACTCTACTGCTGATCCTCTTTTTAAACCCAGTAGGAAAGCTCTTTCCCCTTGGATTGACTCTATTATTAATAATCCACAGTAAACTAATTTCTTGCTTCGTTTTTTTCCAAATCTATGTGTGGTAGATTATCTTAAATCCTCTGCCTCCCTCTTTTACTCTGCTTCCTCGCCTTCGGTCTTGCTATTCCTTTTTGGAACTTGTTTCTTTTTTTAAGTGAAATAAACTTTCTTGTGGTTCTTTGCTGTAATGCTCCTGACTTTTGTCCAGTGTTAACTCTCTCCACTTTCCATCAGGTATTTCGAAGGTATCTCACCTATTCCCTCATGAAATGGATATCATTCTTTTTCGACTGTTGCTTCCTTTGCCTTGGGTGCCAAGATTTTGGAAAAGGGAGTGGCACCTATTGGAAACATCTGTATGGGTGTGTTTCTTTTAAATATTTACATTGTTATTTTTATTATCAAATCAAATTCCGGCACAACCGAGGGGCCATTATTGTAAAGTACTTTCAATGAATTTTATATTCTCCCTATTAACTGAAAATAAGTAGAAAAATTGCTCAAGATTGATGTTTTTAGTTCCAATTACAGCTTATGTTTCATTGTATAATGAAGGCAAGAAGGAAAGGAAAAGTAGTATTTATACACTAAGGGTGTTTACCGTGAAGACAATCATTTTTCTTAAGTATAAAATGTCATTCAGTTCAACTAGAAGTACGAGTCAAAAAGTGAAAGATTTAAATTAACCAAAATTTACGTTAAACCAAATATCTACTCTTGCAAATGAATGATTGTGAAACACGTAGTCCTGTGTTATTTCCGCCATTTTAACGTTAATGTCTGTCGATACAGCATATCACATGGCTTTAATAAAATGTTAAATCAATTAAATAATTCCAATGATTTCATATAATTCTTCGAATCCATTTACCAAAACTTTTTTTCATTTGTTAGAAAAAGTATCACCTAACTTAGATCCCTTTAGTAAAAGTAATATCTAAAACAGTGCTTCTCAAACTTTCAGTATTTGCGAACCAATTTACAGTTATAATTTCCATCACCCTCCTCAATACATTGAATACAATAATATTGTACTTTGACGCTAAAGGTAGAGTACAATTTTAATTATAAACCGTTCAAATGATCAAAATACGTATTAAATTTGTATATACACTGCTATTTGTGTAAAAAATAAAACACTATGAGGGAGTCATTAGAATTAAAAAAATTTTGTACAAAATATCAATTATATGATATTAAGTAAAATAGTAAAGTTTCAGAGTCACCGCGAAAGCGTGGCGTGCGCAGCGCCCTCTGAAATGAAGCTGAAAGCGTATGCATAGAAGGCTGTAGAGAGACATTGAAAATAGTTAATTATTTTCTGTTAGTGACGAACCTTTACTGAGAAACCTAAGTACACCTTCACGACGAAATAAGGAGAAATTCCAACAACTTACGGGGAGGATTATCAACCTTCGAGAAGGAGGATTTTCCTACCGGGCAAAAGGAGCTCGTGTGCAGTTGAACAGTTCCACAGTGATGCGACTTTGGAAGCAGGGGACCGAACAGCAACGAACAACTCGAAAAGCTAGCAGTGAACGACGAAAAGAGACGTCAGCACGCGACGATCGACACCTGCTCCACATGCCGGTGAATGCCCGTACAGCTTCCTCCAGGCAGCACATTGGTCTACTGCTACACGTGTACTTATGTCGGCTCCGTCAATTCGTCAACATCTGAAGCACCGTGAATTGTGCGCAAGGGTGCCTTTATAAAGGATCCCCTCACGGCAAACCATCAATGGCTGAGTCTGCAATGGGTTCATGAGCACATATTTCAACAGGATAATGCACACCCCTATGATGTATAGACCAGTGTTTCTCAAACTTTCAATACTGGCAACCCAATTTTTAATCATAATTTTTGTCGCCCCCCCCCTGTACAACAATAATGTATTTACTGCAATAATAATGCACTTTGATGCTAAAGCTACAATGCGATCACAATTATAAACTGTATAAATATTAAATTTTGTATTGTTACTTTTAAGTAATATATATGTAAGAAAATTACTTAAAATATATATTACTTACATTATATATATATATATATATATATATTGTTATTTTTTCTCTAATTTTTAATTGGAACAGATCGCAAAATGATGTTTTTTATTAAAGATATATTTCCTTCAGCATCCATTTCTCCAAGTACAAATGTCTTTAGAAAAATAGTCTAGTCTATGTTGCTCTTTATCATATCCATCACATTTGCATTATCGGGTACGTTTGCGTGAGTCTGGGCAGCATATCGGACGTCTGCACAAAACATGTAAAAATGCTTTTCCTCGTACAATTTCAGTCAGTTTTGGTAGACTAGATACTTCTATAGCTACCGAATCTACCTTGAATGTACATTTTTTTAATTAGCACGTTAATTGTAATTCACGGTAATTAAGTATTTACGGCAGTAGATTAAGACAAAATCATACATACATTTTTAAGTCGTAAGCGAGCATTCGACGGTAAGATCAACAAGTACACAGACGAGCATGGTTTCGAAAATCAAATCAAGGAAATATTCTCAAAATTACTTAAATTTTGGACTTACCACTACTGAAGTAAATGATGAGGAAAACGCCCCAGCTCGTTATGTGTTAAAACTTACAAATCTGTAGAACAACATGTGAAAGTTGTTTTTAAAACATGTAAAATCATATAGCTATGTTGTCAAAGAATTTTAAAATGTATTTTCTTGATGAGGACAACTTGGTAGCAAGTTACGAGTGGATTTTAGGGGTCTATTTCAAAATACTCCAGAAGGGCTCTCAACTTCCGAAGAAGAAATTTTAATAGATTTCACATCCAGTGAAAAATTAAAAGGCAATTTTGTAATAAATCACTCTTTGAATTTTGGGTAGAGATGGTGAATTTTCTGCACTGAAAACAAAAGCACTTCGTATACTATTACCATTTTTTCAACATCCTACCTATGTTAAACCGGATTTTTTGCAGTGGCTGTTTTGAAGACAAAATATAGATCTCAGCTAAATATAGAAAAATAACTCAGAGTGTCAATATCTGATATTAAACGGCTTTCAAGGAATGCTCAATTTTTCTTTGACGATTTGAGAAAAAATCCAATAAAACTGAACTGAAATGATTCCAAAGTGCAAGACCTTAATAAAGGACGCAAATCAGTGATACTTTTCACTAATATTACAGAAATGTTATTTGCTGGCAAAAGCTGTCATATTTTGTTCAAGTAAATATTAACGTCGCACTGTTAACGTCACACACTAGGGCTTTTAGAGACGGACCACGTAATTTTGAACCATTGTCAAGTGACGAGGACGGCATTTGAGCTGGCCTCTTTTAGCTACCACACCACTCCAACAAGAGGGCGTTTGAGCTCTCGACAGATTTAACGTGCATCTGATCCCTACACGGCGGGTCTTTAGTGGTACTGGGCTCCCACTCGTGACACCTTTGTCGATCAACAAATATCAAGTTGAACTTTTTCTTTCTTTCGTCTTTTTGACAAGGCGGACTGAACCTTGTAACCACACTTAAGGCTTCATATTTCAGTTGATGGAGTTCTTTAGGAAGCATTTGAAAATTTTCCTTTCGTTTCAGGTTCATCGTGTTTCTCAATCATGAATAATATGCATTATTTTGCTTGATCAGTTTCAACTTCCTTCAATAGAGATCACAGATGCCCCTCGCCACTGCTCTCGGGTTAAAAGTGTATTCAGAAATAAATACGGATGTTCTAAAAACGATTATGACGTTTTTCACTATGCTTTATATGTTTGAGATTACTCTTAAAAATAAATCTTAGCCAAATAATCCTTCAAAAATCAATCAATTTTTTTCCAAATGTCGTAAAACTCTTCATTATTTACAATTTCCATAAGCGAAAAACAAATACATAAAAGATGGTACGGAACTAATGTAGAAACTATACCAGTGAGTTTGAAGGTCAATTAAATGATCAGCAAATGTATTATGCTGGCTGAAAAGTGAATCATGTCTTCCTTTTCTTTCTACAACTAATGTACAGTATTTCAATAATAATTACAGTGATGAAATGTTTATCTTCTTAGAATTTTTCTCAGGGTCTGGGTTTCGTTTTTTTCTTTTAACGAGTAATATTTTATGTTAAAAAAGAAAAACGCCAGATGATAAACATAAATTATATCAGTGTTGTTGTGTATTATTTTATTATGGAAAAAATATTTTGTTTCACTTCTTTCCGTTTATTTTTTTTAAAAAAAATCTTTAAATTTTCGATATGCTCGCCCCCCCCAGGAGGTTGCGCTCCACACTGAGAAACACTGGTATGGACTGTTCGATGTTTCTGTTCAGTCCAACACATGAAACTTCTTAGGCCTGCTTATTCATCGAATATGTCGCTTATTGAACACGTGTGGAGTTTGGTTGGTCGGTGTGTCGTTCGTGACCCGCGTCCTTCAGCTACAAAAGACGAACTTTTGCTGCACATGCAAACAAAATGGAATTCTGTTTCACAAACAAACATTCAAAATCTGTTTGACTCAATTCCACGTCGTATAGCAGGACTTATTGCAGCGCGTGGTGGCTATACCAAATATTGATTTCGGATACTTAATATTTTTTTTGCTTTGAAAATTCCGTCATTTATTTGTACTAAAACAAGTGTTTTGTGCATTAAATTTCATTTTATTCTGATAATTCATTCATGGTGTTGTATGATTTACAAACAGCAGTTTAATAAACCCATGGGAGTCACTAGTAGTTATTAAACTTTTTGTTAGTCTAATATGGATAAATTATTTACCAAATGCTTGTACAGTACAAATACATTTATTAGTTTATCATTGTAATGCAGTGCTTCTCAAACTGTGGGGCGCACCCCCCTGGGGGGCGCGATGACCTTACGAGGGGGGCGCGAGCATATCGAAAATAAAAGATTTAAAAAATATATAGTTTACTGGAATGAATTAAAACAAAATACTTTCAGACATAATAAAAAATGCACTTTTACTCTGATATAATTTATAGGCGATATTAAGCCATCAAAAATAAAAACTTCTTCAATACCTAATTAGCTATCTTTGATCCTATAACCAAATAAAAAAAACTTTTATTTGATTTGCTGTCATCCCGTGATGAGAGATTTTTTTATTACGCTTTATTATATATATATATATATATATATATATATATATATAACCTAACATACTACTCTTTCAGAGTAAAAACAGATCCCGGACCCAGAATCGAAAAACTTTAGGAACATAAAAAATTCATCACTGTCATTATTTTTGAAATACTGCACATTATAGCTGTAATCCGTTTGACCTTCTAAGTTATTGGTACAGTTAGTTATTACCCCTCTCTTATGTGTTCTCTGTTGCGCTTTTTTTCATGCGAAATAGTTTTATGATATTTGGAAAACCACGGAGAGCACACACACACACAACAAGCACATGAAGGATTACTTGGCCAAGACATATTTTTATAAAACGTATAATCAACGTATAAATCATAACGAAAAACGTTTCACACAATTGTTTTAGCAGTAACATACATATTATCATAATAAATATACTTTTTACCCAGAATTGGTCGCGCGGGACATACACAGATTACGAAATCTTTAATTCTGGCAAAACTGTTTATTACCAAAGAAAAATTGAAAAGTCCTTGAAAGTAGGTAAGTAAACTTTCTCTTAGTTAAATTATTCACTGGAATCATGATTTGTATCGTGTAGAATAAAATAATTATAAAAAAAAAGGATTGGGGTGACTCAGTAACCCCGACCGTACCGAGTGCGCGCCTGCTCCCGGGTTAAAACATGTTGGTCTTTTCACTTAAAATATTAAAAATAATACAATTATTCTTCATCGATATTTTATATTATTGATCATTATTTAACATCAGTGGTGCACACAAGGGGGGTTCGGACCCCCCACAAAGCCCTTGATTTTTTTCCCGATTGATTATAATTCAAAGTTTATAGTACAAAAAATTTAGTTAAGTATTTGTTATTAATTATTAATTTTATTCATTATGCTAACTATTTATTCAAGAATTAGTTTTTTACTGTTTTGTTCCCGGAAATCGACAAAATCAAAAGGAACCTGATACAAGATTGGTGAACTTTCGACCCCGCCCCCCTTGTAAAATTCCTGTGTGCTCTACTATTTAACATCAATTATGAATGCTAATTCTGTGAGGCTTAAAATTACAATTCGCTTAAAACTAATTATAATTTGAGCAAGGATTTTAAAAAATTCATTTCACGTTTTTGTAAACATTGTCTGGCGCTTCCCTTACAATTCATCTATTATATCAATAATGTTTTATTTTCTGATAAATGAACTCGTGCAAAGAGCGGGCACTTCAGCGGGTATACTTTTAATGTATCAGTGCTGCACAGAATATTTTATAACTAATTAATTAATACTAAATTAAGAACAAGTTTAATAAGTATTAATGACGACCATGAGCTTGTCTTGGAAAGCAAAGTTTTTATAAGGAATGCTTATTATTAGAAATTGACCCTCTGAGTTCTTTTTCTATATTTAGCAGATATCTATATTTGTCTTCTAAGCAGCTACCGCATTTTGCAATATGTTCAATTTAAAAATTAGAGAAAGGAAAAACAACATAATAATTATCCTATTATTTTATTTATTTATTTTGCTTAAAAGTAGTATACAAAATTTAATACTTATGTTACTAATTTGTATGGTTTATAATTAAGATCGCCTATTGTAGCTTTAGCGTCGAAGTGCATTATTATTGCATTCAGTACATTATTAATGTATAAGGGGGACGCGAAAAAATTGTGATCGAAAAGGGGGACGCTAGTATTGAAAGTTTGAGAAGCACTGTTGTAATGGGTATTTTATTATTTATTATGTCAGAATGTATTCTGTGGTTTTGCTTCCTTTTAGTAAATTAATTTATTTTTTAAAATAATATTTTATTTTTCACTTTTCGGTAACTTTTGTGAAATCCGACGGTGAGTTATCACGTCCCCGCCAGGGGGAGCTCTTCACAGTTTAAGAAACACTGATTTTAAATTATGCTTAGTTTTTCTCGTTTTATAAGGGGTTCTATATCTTACTGGACAAGAATAAGAAAATAACCATTGTTGAAAAAACTAAACAATTAGTTTTGTGTTACAGTGAAAAATTTTCTCTTCCAACAATAAGGCAAATGAACAATGTTGATGCAACGCATAATTGTTAAAAGTATTGTTTTAATTTAGTAATACTTTTGATTTTATTTTCAGTGAAGAAATATCTCAAGCAAAATATTTACCTGCTAATCAATCTTCAAGAATAATATTCCAGCATTTCCTGTAAGTATATATTTAACTCGTTACTATTTAATCTATTAAACTGAAAATCTTATTGTTCAAGTTTGGACAAAATTAGAGAAATATTAAATTGTGTTATCTTTTTTAACCTTTTTCTCTTATTTTCGTAATTACTTGATATGTTATACATTAATGCAAACTAGGCATTTACTGATCATTGCGAAATTAATCAAATATACAAAAATGTCTTTTATATTAAATAAGATATATAAAGGAAAGATTTTTAAAAAGTATTCAGCAGTAAAAATATTCTCATGCACTATAGATGATTTTTGTGGTAAAGTTTTTTTTTAGTTGCAATATATTAGAAAAAATTAAAATTACCCAATACAGTTATGAATTTCGTAAGTACGATTATGAATGCTATTATAGATAGGTGTGAGTGAAGTAAGGAAACTTTTGGAATATTTAGCACACTGTGACGAATCTTTACGGCACTTTTCCACTAATACTCTTAGGCGTCTTTGGGGATTGTAAATTCGCGTATATTTCCAATCGCCTCTAAAACAAGAAAATGGGATATTGCAAATCGGATAGGGTATTTAAGGAGAGCGTTGTGAGTTAGCTTTGAGAAGACAATTGAGCCAGGAACAGTAATGACGAGATTAAGAAGATTCAAGTGGATTAAGAGATTAGAATATTGCTGTTATTATTCAGCGAAGTAACCTTACCTGGAGAGAACTACGTTACAGACTGATGATAAATCCTAACTTTGTCTCTCTGCCCACAAGCGTTAATAGATAACAAAGTTAGTTCAATTTAATGAATGTTAATAATTCAAGCTGCGTGTATTTCTCGGACCTCCCCTTCCGATCAACCCGTTCGATATTGAGCTTAGTAATTGATTAATTTCATATTTCGTAATTTAATTTAATAGTAAAGGTTGACGTAGATATATAGGTGAATATTTGTAATTAGAAGGCTGATATTTGAACTAAGGGAATAAATATAATTTGTTATTATATAAATTGCGTCTGGTCATTCATTGCCTCAAGTTAATCTTAGTGTCCAGGGTGGAACCCAGGTGGGTTCTCACAGCACTTAATGGTTTGTGGAAAAGTGGGGAAATTTAAAATAAACTAAACTCAAGCCAATTAAATTACGATCCTATTTCATATTTATTTTTATAAAAGGTTCATGAATGTTTTTCTAACAAATTCATCTTTCGAATTACGTAATACTTTTAATTTATTTTCAGTAAAGGAGCATCAAAGTCAAGTTGAATAGCAAAACTTAGTCAAACTTAATAGAACAATTAAAAGAGTGGAACCTTTACTTTTGGTAAGTATTCGAATAATTTAGTTGATTAATTTTTTTATCTTTAAAATTTAGAAACTAATTAGTAATATTTGTGCAAAAAAATATTACTTTATATAAATTATTTAATAACAAAACTCTTTATTTCCGTTAGTTTCATCCCGTAATAGTTTGTTTGATATAAAATAATCATATTTTTAATAATAATTACTGTTTTTAAAATGCACAGTGAAATTTGCTTATTATTTGAAACAATTTTTGGAAGAAAACCTCTTAGTTATGAGAACACAGCCAACAATTAATGAAAACTTTCATAGGATGTGTGTATATTTAGTCAGTTTTAAATGTTCTATTTTCCCTCAATAATCTAATTTTAATTAAATGTTAGTTTCAACAAATATATTTATAATTTTTTTAAAAATATTTCTCTTACCTCATGTTTTAAAAATGACACACAAACATGCAATGAGTCGCCAAATTATTGTGACCATTTGACACTTTTAGGGAGATCCGCTACAACTTCATGGAGTTGTCAATTGCGTGATATATATATAGCTAGTAATACGGACAGCACGAATAATGAAACATCCATTTCATTGCTGTGTTTGTGAAGAAATAGGAAAAAAAATGGGTACTTACGTATTATCGCAATAATCGCCAACGTTCAAGATAAATCCAGAAGTTGACAACCCCAATTTCTCACGTGTCGTATGTGCTGAATTGGCTTGCATCGTTTCAAATAAAGTCGCCAATGTGTTGTTATAATATGGAAGTACCCAAAAAGGTCATTCAAAGGTAGAACAGTGCTTCTCAACCTTCCCATGCTTGCGACCCAACATTCAATCATCGCCCCGTCCATACACAATAGCGATGCATTCAATTCAGTGATACTATGACGTTAAACATAACATAAGACTTAATTCTCTTATGCCCCCAACTCATAGAAACATTTCGCTCAGCCACTGTGTTTATTGCCCTCAGACGTATATGCACGTCTTTCCGAATTTATATTTTTTCTGTGAACTGCTATCCATAAAATCATTCCGAAGGCTTTAGAAAGCAATAAAATGACCTAGACAGTGTTTGCGAAGGATTATTCACTTATTTCAGAGGATTTGATTGTTTATTCCTTTTCTACCACCCACCCCCTCAATACACCCCATACGCTTACCTACGTGCTAAACGGGCACATTAGAGAGCGACCGCATAATTTTTAATCGGCATTTAAGAGATTCAATATAAACCTTACAGATTACAAGATAAGTGTTAATGTTGACAGATAATGTTACATGGCAAATCCATATGTGGCCATTATGTCCTTAACTTAGTATTGATTATAAAATAGATTGCGAAGTGTATTAAATGCGTATTTTATTATGTCAGAATGTATTTATTTTACTTTTAGTAAGTTAATATTCTCAAAGAATTTTTTTTCAACTTTTCAAGAGGCTCGCGAGAGGGTTCTGACGCCCCCAGTTTGAGAAACACTGCTTAATGGAACATAAAAGACTGTGAAGGAATATCTTTGCTCGTTTATTTGAAATTAAATATTTTAAAGTGTAGCCATGCTTTTTTTGAACACCTGGTCTAATTGAGGGATAGTACCTTAATAGCAAATAACTAAAATAAACTTCTCCTGAAGTACGAGGCGCATCCAGAAAGTAAGTTTCCCGATGTTTCCCCTTTAAAATAAACGTAATTAGCGGTGCCAATTGCGCATGTGTTACAGATCTATGACGTATCAATCACACGCCAGCCGGACAGGTCCCGCCTCGTGCCAGTAGCATGGTAGTATTGGTCCGAAATGAAAACTCTTATTCCTTCTTCCGCCACCCGTGAGGTGTTCTTGAATGCACAAAGTATTGCGCCAAACGAAATTCATCGTCAGCTGTGTCGGTTCTATGGGCCGAACATGTGAGTAGCAGATGGTGCGTCGCTGGTGTAGGCAGTTTTCCGAAGGTCGTCCATGATGAAGAGCGCAGTAGGCGATCGTGCCTCCTCAATGATGTGCTTGTGCGGTAGCGCGTGATGGGGAATCGTCGTTTCATGATTAAAGAGCTATTATGGCAATCCTTGTTGCATGAGATTGTCACTAAGCACTCGTTGTTCAAAAAATTGTGTGCCAGGTGGGTGCTGAAGAACCTGACACCCGAACACAAAATCCAACGCTTAGGAGAAGCACTGACATTTCTGCAACGGTATCACGATGACGGCGACGAATTCCTCCACAGGATCGTCACGGGCGATGAGACTTCACTTCATCCCAGAAACCAAGCAGCGGTCAATGCACTGGTGGATCTCCGGTCAGGGCGATGGGCATATTCTGCTGATTGACTTCCTTCCACGTGGTGAAACAGCAAACCGTTTTGGCAACGACGAACAGCTGGAGACGTCTGTCACACGCTGGTTCCTTTCATAGGCGGCAGAGTTCTCCAACAGAACAATACAAAAGTTGATCCCCCGATACGACAAGTGTATCACTTCTGGTGGTGGCTATGTTGAAAAATAGTTGAAATATTGCTGTAGTTGTCGCCAATAAATATATTTCTGAGAGTGTAAGTTCTTATTTTTTTTTTTAAATAGGGAATCTTACTTTCTGGATGCGACTTGTATTAACCTTGATGTTTAAAATAAGATAATTTGTTTCTCATTTGTCCTCAGAAAACAAAAAGGTACATTTATATATGGATGCGTTTATAGAAATGGCATTACTAAATAAAAAGGGGGAAATGTTTTACCTTTCGTGGGAGACATTGAAAAAATTCAGCCATTTTGAGTTTCACTTAAAATATACCAACACAAATAAATACAGTTTTTAAGAGGTAAATAAAAGAATAAAAATATAAAAAATATTCTGTTGAATTTTGAGTGATTAATAAACATTTTTTTGAAAAAACTGATATTTTGATTTGATAGAAATAATTTCGATTCACAGGGAGTTTCAAAATATTCATTACTTATTTCGATTTTAATTTATTTTTTCTTGACCTGCTCTTCCTTTTGAAAGTAATTTCTTACGAAATTAGGAACTTCCGAGGACAAAGTACAAGGTGATGTGGAACTAGAATAAATCATCGATTTTCCCAGAGCATTCTTTTCAAATGCTCTAAAAATGAAAACTTATTAGTTTTATTCAAACATTTAAGGTCCATACTCTTCTAAATATTAATATGTTTAAGATGTTTGAAAATGAGAAAAAACGATGCTACTGAAAATACTTGACAAAATCGACATAATTAAGATAGAAAAGTGTACACACAAATTTAAAGAAAAAAAGCTATTGCTATGATCACGCCACGATATCTCTTCTTTTATTCATTTAATAAATTGCTTTTATACGTTGCACAAATTACAAGCCTCAGAAGAGAAGAGGAGTGACGTCCATTATCGATGAACAAATAAAATATTTATTTCAAATATTTTTATATCATTTTTTGCGTTTTAGTTCCTTATATTGCAAAATATGAAAGAAATTCTTCAAAGTTTTTGACACTTGATTTGGTATTTTTGGATTCTGCGTCACATTCTCTTCGTATTGAAACTTATTTTGGACAACGAAGCTCTTTGAGCGAAAGATTCCACTTGCTCTATTCCTATGGAATATCAAATTTAATTTTAAATTAAGAACAATAAAGACAAGAAATAAATTTACCTTGAAAGTAATTTTTATAGGATTAACTGTTATGAAACAGTCCAAAACTACAAAGGGGTATTTTTTGGTATGGGAAGTGCAGTATTATACCTTGGGGGTGAAAAATATTTCAGATTTGGTTTTTTAAAAAAACTTTTGCTTATTTTTTTATTTACTTACAAGGGGTATTAAAAGGTTTTATTTTTTCTACACAGTGCCTTCTATTTTTCCAAAGAGTGCTCACCGTCGTTGCTGATTTTTGTCTGGAATCTTTCGAATAAATTTATTTTGTTTTTTTGCGATAAATTGACTTTCCTTTATAGTCTAGACTTCTCTCAAACTTATCTTCCAATTCTGTAACTCTATGATTTAATATATCACGGCCGGATAAACAATTTCATATTAGCTAGCGATAGTTCGAAACTATTAATCAGTGTCGGTTGGTAGATAGTTGTTATGGTTCTTTTCTTTGGATTCTTTTTTCTTTTCTTAATTATAATCTCAAACTTATTATTTTAAACTGTTTGAAATGATTATTAGAGAAATTCAATTATTTAAAAAATAAATAAACAAAAGACTTTGAATTTACTAAAACGTATCATTTATAGAAGAATAAAACAGAAAGAAATACTTGTATTCATACAAAATAAAATTAAAAATTTTTTTGCATACACTTTTTTATAATTTAAATGCTAATATTGAGGGGAAAATGCCACAAATGTAATAAGCTTCGATTGAAAATTAAAATCAGATACAGTACGAATATAGGATGGGTTCTTTTTCAGCTAGGTATTTTCGTTGTTTCAGAAAAGTAAAATATACTGGTGGAAAATGAAACCCGAACACCTTCAAGAAAGTAATCTATATAAATGTGATATTTAATCTATTGAAGTAACGTAACTACCTTCAAATACGGCGTATAACGCGCACGTATACGCCGCATTTTTTAATTTTGAGTTCTATTCGCCGTATAACGCGCTCCCCCTTTTTTGTACAAAGGAACGTACATTAGCGATGCCCTTAAGATCTGTTTGACGTATTATCCAAGGATTTTGAAAAAAAATAGTATGTTTCTAGAAAAAATAATCCTTTAAGTTCATGTATGACATTAAATAGTATTCCGATCTTTGTCCAATTTTCGTTTACGCACATTTCTTTTTTTATTTTTGAAGCCATCATTTTTAGACTCGGCGTATTACGCGCAAACGTAAAGTTCGGTCTTATTTTTCGTGGTAAAAGGGCGCGTTCTACGCCGGATTTTATGGTATTCAAGATTCAAGGCGACAATTGTGATGATTCGATATGATTACAAAATTCAATTTACGAAAACAATATCATTTCAAAGGTAATACATTAGTAACCACATTCCAGTCACTAGGATTTTGAATGGAAAAATAGAGCAAACACGCCCCGGGGAAAATTTTTTGTTTGTGGGCTTGATTTAATTTGAATTGATTTTACGTCGGACTCTCTCTGAAGAAGTGTGAGAGATATTGGAAACGAACCTCATAATTCCGAACCATTGTCAAGTGACGAGAACGACACCTGGCCGAATCTTCCCTCTCTAAACTTCCCCATCATGTCAAAGTGAGAACTTTGGCCACAATAAATGTAAATTCCATTAGCACCTGTACACGCTGTTTCTTTAGTACCACGTGTCGAAAGCACGACTCGACAACGTGGGTCACAAGTTCGTGAACTTGACAACCTGGCTACTGTTGCCAGTGGCGTAGCTACCACCGTATCAGTCGTATCAATTATACGGGGCGCCAAGCTACAGGGACTACAACATGTGTAATTACAGCCCACTAACAGAGCTATCATCTTTAAAAACGGGTTCCGAAGATACCTCAGAAATAGTTACGCCAGTGACTACTGCCCTCCTTTTTTTTGCGAGATGCCAATTGTGTGTCTCTCAATCATCTATGTTATTTGTGAAGGAAGCGGATTTTTTGTACAAAAATCCGTAAGTTCTTGATTGAAGAAAGATCCGAGGAAAGCGCAAACGAGAGATAATGCAGCCCTACGGAGTACATTGACTGACAGAAATATTATGGAAAATAACGCTTAAAATAGAAAATGAGAAGGGTAGCACAGCCATTTCAGTCACCATTGGGACATATAAATTGGCCGCCAACATGTATTTGGCGAGGCTGCATCCGCTTTCATAGAAATTTTCTTCCTAGACCATAACTCCTGGCGTAGATCAAATGTTTCTCACACACGAGCGCTTACATGGTCTCTCTCCGTAGACGTAGCTTTTAGTACTATGCAGGTGATAGTACGATTTGGCTCGGTGCCAGATCAATTTAAAGGAAGAGCCCCCTGGGGTATTTAAAGGCCACCCACCTCTCTTCCCCTTCCACCAACCTCACGAGAGGACTAGGCACATTTACAAACACCCCTACCTTCTCTGGGGTTCTTACTCAGTCCCTACGGCACCACTCAGTGTCACAAACCTATATACCGGATGGGCGGCTAGATGTGCACTTTTAAAACGGACTGAAGAAGACAATGGATGCAATTAAAAGTTTAAAAGGAGCTTTCAATTAAACCTTACGTCAAAAACAACAGCTAATGGTAAAGGAACAAAACAAATTCACTCTAAATCATGTTGAGCGGTAATGGTTAACGTCAGTAGAAAACTTGCCTCCATCTCAAGAAAATAGGATTCGGGGATCATTAGAATTTGCAAAATTAACCGGAAACGAGAGTTTCGTAGACACGGCTGCTGAGGAAGTCAAAAATGTATTGCTCGAAGAAGAAATCGTTCAAGAGAAATTAGCAGGTATTACTTCAGAAAAGATACCTCTCACGGTACGATAGCTCTGATAAAAATTACTAATTTTATTCCGAAGCAGTTATGGGAAGTGCGTGTGAAAAGTCTTGAATATTTTGTGCTGAAAGAAAATGAAAATTCAAAAGGGAAACACGCCAACTTTATTGACAAGATTCATTACGAACTGATGAGAGGTTTAAGTAGGACTGGTTTTTCAAAGAACGCCTCATGAAGAAATAAGTGTAGAAAGTGACGATGTCGTTGGACGAAAAAAATTTCTCGCCTCATTGTGTTTATCTAGAATTCAGAGAGAACAAATATTATTTGTTTTTTACACACGCTTCTTTAATAATAATTTACTGAATAGAAAATGTTCATTATTAAATTTACACATTGAATTTTGGTCCTATAAGTAACAGTTTCACACGACACTTCTTCCTATAGCATTCGTGCTGGAGAAAGTATTTCTGTAGATCGGTTGCTGAATAACCTCCTCTAAATAGGCTGTGGTCGTTTATAACTCATGGTAAAATATGTTATTGTTTTCTTTATCCTTTTAAAGTGTGCTTCAAACAAACGAAATACCGAGCATCCTTCAAAAAATTTATCTGAACTGTATAGTGTATCGGAAGCGTATATTGTTTAATTCAGTGCTCCGCAACCTTTTTATCGCTGCGGACCGGTCAGCGTTTGATAATTTTACCGCGGCCCGCTGAGGGTGGGACACGTTGATTGTTTATATTTTAGATTGTTTTGATTTAACAATTTTAATTTAGTTACATTTAAATAAGCCTTCAGAATAAAATATAGTTACACCAAAAATGAATAAAAGTGATTCAACGTGGAATATAAAGTGATTTCCGTGGAAAGTTGCGCAAATCCAAGAGAAATGCACCACTTTAAATAAAATGGCAATAGTTTAATGTTCTTTAGGCGTCCCGGCGCCATTTGATCCGCGGACCAGTACCGGTCCGTGGATCACTGGTTTATTTCACAACATTTCAAATCCACACATGTTACTTTTTATGTTCATTCGGAATACTTTATGGAATAGTAGTGCACAAAAATTTTAAGGAAAAAGATTTAAAAAAAAATTGCTTCAAAAGTATGAGAATCCTTCGAGTAATATATCTACCTCATCCTATCAGTTTATATTGCTGAATAATGAATTGTGTACAAAGAATGGTTAAGATTTCAAGTCTCAACTTCGCATTTAGTTCACGAAAGAGATCTTACGAGTGTTGCTTTAACGCGGTGCTTTTCAAACTTTCAAAAAATGCGACCCAATTTTCAATTATAATTTTCATCTCCCCCCCCCTCCAGTTCTACAATCACAATATATTGAATGCAATAAAAATGTACTTGAAAGCTAAAACTACAATACGACTTTAATTATCAACCATACAAATTATATAAAGATAAACATTAAATTTTGTACGTGGTACTAAAAATTATTAAACTTGTTTTTAATGTATTAATAAATTATATATTAATTAAATAATTAATTAAATAATTAATATATTATAACAGTAGAAATGTGTATTCTCTTTTTTTGTCATGTCAAACTGTATTTTAATTTGCTTCCTTTCAGAAATGTTTTATTATTATTTTAAATCTTTTATTTTCGACTTTCCAATATGCTTGCTCCCTCACATTGGGATATTATCCTTCCCCCACAGTTGGAGAAACGCTGCTTTAATGAAGTAACATTTTAGGTGGTGGCTCCATCTACTGCGAGTTTCTGGCGTAAAATTAAAAAAAATCCACTTTATTTATCAAAAAGGTGCATAGAAATGTTTTAAGGAAAAGCTTCTCTACGGAAAACGTCATCAATTGAAATCTTTCAATTGCTCCAACAAAAGAAACAATTTTTATTTTTACTTTTGAAATTATGATTGTTGATTATTGCAAACATACTATTAGTTTTGTGAAATATTTTTGCAAGTAAATTTTCAATTATCATTTGACTAGAAATAAATATGTATCCCACAAAAAAATTTTAAAAAATCGGAGTTATTACTTGAAATTATACCCCTTTAACCCTCAAACGATGAAATATTGAAGTCGATGGCATAAGGGCAGTGGCGTAACGGAGAATATTAGGATCCACCCAGCAAAGTCAGGTTTTGGGCCCCAAAGCACATCTTACAAAGGGATATTACTCCCCTCGAATTCTGCCCACACCTCGATGCGGGGGGTCTACGCACGTCACTGCATTAGTGACAATGGCGTAACGTACACCCCCGCAACCCCCGCATTGCGGGGGAGGGCAGGGTTCTAGAGGGCCCACAGCCTGACTATCTCCAAGTACCTACTCTTTGTAAAATCCAACTTGGGGGGCCAAAACCTGACTTTGCAGGGGGGCCCAAGTGTTCTCCATTACGCCACTAATTAGTGACGTTATTTTATAAAGACAATCTTTTATATAAAAGTAACTTTTAAGAATACCACTAACACCCGTTGTCTTAGAAAATCAAGATTTCATTTTTTGTCCGGCCTGTCATTCTAGGTGCATTCTTATTATCAGTGACGTAGAACACTGGCGTAGAAGTCCAAATGGGCTCTGTATCAAAATTCCTTAACCCTTTTTTTGTTGTTGCTTTTTAACATTTTACGATTTCCTTACACGTGTTGGGTCGCTGTAGCTTGGGGCTCCATATCATTAAGATGGCGGTAGCTACGCCCTTGTGAATCCCGTGGATTCTATCTGATAAATTTAATTTTTATTTCACTTAAATATATGTTTTTATTGATAATTCAATGAAACATCCAGATACTTTTCTTCTATAAGGAAAATTCTCCATTCGAAGTAAATTCAGACTTATTTTCTGTTGAGCAGGAATACGAGTTTTCGTACGAGTGAAACTCAAACAAGTGGGCATATGATTTTATTATTATAATAATGCATCTCTATGAAGTCGATAGCAAGGACAGATCATGAAGTCATGTGACGTAACATATGACGAAGATATGTGTAGCTGAGGGCAAAAAAACCGACAAATGGTTTAGTGTGTGCTTGTGTTAATTAACTTTTCCCCCATATTTTTAAAGACATCTTATTGTTCATTTGGTATAATTTGAATTGATAAATATCTGGTGCAACGATCCAAAAATTAAAACCTGTAATTTTAACCTTTTTCGGTACATTTTTTTTAAAAAAATTCAGCATTGTTTGCCTCGGGGAAATAAAGGATTTCTCCGACAAAGAAGAAATTGTAATTCGACGACGTTCTAGAGCCAGATAGCATACCAAAATGACTCGATGCAAAATAAAAATTATTAAGCGAATAATCGCTTTGAAATCGTACCTTTACCAAGTTTTGTACGCCCAGGATGTTTCGTCGGAGTCATCCCCACGTACGCGACGTTTTATTATTATCCTTTAGTAGATGGTAACAGTTTACACTCACTTTAGAGGAGATGAGTGTAAACTCTCTTTCGCCTATATAACAGGATGTATACATATGGGCACATTTCAAGATGTATACTGCGGACGAATTATTCTCTTAAAGGAGGAGTAAGATCATTATTTTTAGTTTTAACAAAAACATGTTTTATTACAGTTAAAAAATCTGGGACATTCATGCATTTAGCACGTGGAAGTTTCAAGTAATACATCACTTAAGATTTACACTTTAGATATACCGTTATAAAATTTAAACATGTTCCTATGAATTTTTCTAAAATAGATTCGAATTTCAACAGTCTAATATTAGATATTTTTTATTTTGGATTCCCGAAGTTGGTTATATTAAAAATTGATACAAAATTGTACAGTGCATCAACGAACAGAAAAAGAAGGTAAATTAATCCCCCCGCCCCCAAGTTTTAGCTCAATCGAACTTTTGAAATTATCGATGCCGTTAGAGTTTTTACTTCAAACTTTTTTGTTTTACTGAAATTATTCTTAAAGAACTCGTGTACAGTAAACATTGATGTATTTATTTTATCTTTTTCATTTTATTTAAAATTTAATTTAAGCAATAAATTTTATAAATAATACCTATAATGCTTATGAAATTAGTCTTTTTCTTTATATACGTAAATAAAAGTGTAAAAGCAAATTTACAGAAATGGTTAATGGCTTAAATGCCTCCTAATTTGTAATTTTTTTATTAACAGTATAATTTAAATATAATTAATAATTAAAAAAAATTTAGAGAAATTATTCATTTCCTACCGAGTAAATATGTATGAACTAAGCTTCCTATGCTTGTTTGCAGATTGCGCCATCTATTGTACAAATCTAATAATGGTAATTAAGCAGTTAATTATTGAGTATCCATATTTAAAGAGGTAAACCCCGTTACAAGTTTAAAGTAGCGCATTGTTAAAAAAAATCATAATTTGATCAAAATTTTTTTGATGCGAAGCAGTAATAAGTCCATTGATGGTGATTTTACGATATTCTACTGATATTTTTTATCTAAAAAATTTTGGCAGAAAACACATTACTGTAATTAATTCTATTATAACCCATTGTAAAATATGGAATTAATAATTAATGTTCGGTATATCACATGTGACAGTTTTTTCTTCGAAGGAAGGGTGTTGTGAGAAATAACTTATTTTTCATTATGTCAAATCCGCGCGATATTTTTAAACGTAGTATTTAAAAAAAAGAAATATTTGACACATCCGAAAAATTATTAAAAATTTTTTAACTTTAATATATAATTTTCATACAAATTTTTTAATAATTCCTGACTTTAGGTAGTTGTAAATAATTCGAAAGTTTTTTTTTATAGTTCAATTTTATTGAATGAAAATATTTCAAAATTAAAGAGGAGAAACATCAGAATTAACCAGCAAATCACCAGATTTACACTCATGGACAAAAAAAATAATAATAACTAGCGCATCAAGAAATAATCGAATGCTGGATCGAATCGAAAAGGTATATGTCGGAGAGATATGCAAATGATAAGAAATGCAGCGTGATTGAGCATTACGTATCGCCGGTAGAGGGCGTTTAACGTCGTTCTCCGAAGAGTATAAAACAGGTAACCAAAGCTTGTTTGAGCGTGCTGAATCGTTTACAAAGGTAGAGCTGAGGTAGACATGCCATTACGCCATTTTCAAACACAATATGAGCAGCTGTCGCATTTGAAAGTGGGAGAATCATCAGCATGATGGAAGCTGGGTGGTCAGATAACGAGTAGCTCGTCAATTAGGCTGCTCTGATTGTGTTGTGAGAGGTGTTGGGACCAGTGAATCCGAAAGATGTCATTTACATGAAGACCAGGCTCAGGACACCTTCGACAGTCAAGTCGTCGAGAAGACTGCCACATCGTAAGAAACGCACGCGTACAGCCAACTGCTTCATCGGCCGCCATCCAAGCACAAGTAGCAACTTCACTAGGGACCCTGCGTCTTCTCGAACCATACGAAGGTGCCTGGCTAAGGAACATTTGGTATCGTGGTGACCATTACGTGTTCTGCCCTTGACGTCCACCCATCGATGCCTTCGTTTGAAGTTGTGCCGCGTACGAGGAAACTGGACTGCGGCGGAATGAAACCAGGTCGTCTTTAGTGACGAATCCATATCAGCAGTGATGACAATCGTGTGGAGACCACGTGGTGAAAGCCTTCACAGCGACACACCGCTCCCACAGATGGTGTGATGATATGGGGTGTCATTGACTACAATACACGGTCACCTCTAGTAATGATCTGTGGCACTATGACAGCCCAGTGGCATGTCCATGACATCCTGCAACCACATGTGTTGCCACTCATGCAACGGCTCCCAGGAGCCATTTTTCAACAAGACAATATTCAGCCTTGCACGGCAAGGGTGTCTCAAGATAGTTTCCGCACTGTTACTACCCTTCCTTTGCATGCCCGATCCCCAAATTTGTCTCCAATCGAGCATATCTGGGATCATTTGGGACGGCGAGTTGGGAATCCCACGAGTTTGATCGAACTAGAGGCAAGGTTAAATGAACGAAATGTCTCAAAACATCATACAGAACTTGTACGCTTCACTGACCGATCTATTGCACCGTACATTCGTGCTAGAGGGGGTTCAACAGGATATTAAATCCTCCGTTCGTTTGCCTTTTTCTCTGAAGTAAATGATCCTTTTTCTTTGATTTTCTAATCATTTACTTAGATCAAATAGTTATTACGTATGTAAAATTTCGTTTCATTTTGACGACTCCTTCTTGGTGTGCTAATTTTTTTTGTCCATTAGTGTATAAATCTAAAGTTATATAAAACATCAAAGAAAAAGAGATTATTACTTTTACTTTACGACCTAATATTGATTGAGATGACTGATTTTAAAAAGAGCCTACATATGCAAATTATGTTAAACTCTCTGGTTGCGCTTTTCATTTAACGATAAAAAATTGCTACAATCAAGCTTGCATAATTTATAACTGATGGGACCCATGAAAAATATTCGAAATACATGTGTTTTCCTAAAGACAAAGGGCATCTATTTATTTCAATACAGGATTTTATGTTCTTCAATGCTGGATCAATAATTTGAATGATCTCTTTAGGATTACAAAATTTTGAAATGTAGACGCTTTTCTGTAGACATATCTACGTAGCTGAGCTTATGAATTTCTGTTCAGAATGTATATTTTTCTAACATTTTAAGAAAGATATTTTCCACACCAGATATATTACATATATCAGTTTTCAACATTTTACTTTTGCTCTATGATATTTATATTATTCATATATTCGTTCCTTCCATGAATAAATATATTGCCTTATGATAAACATACGAGCTAACATTTGCTCATAATCCGATATAGAAACATATTGCTACTTTTAAAGAATATTCAGAAAGTTGATGAAAACTTTTTAAGTGATAAGATAATTGACTTTCAAATATTTGAGCATGTCTTTTAAAGAGCAATCTTATTAACATTAAGTCAACGACACTAATTTTTCAGACAAAAAACTAAGTATATTTTCCTGAGACACATCATTTACATATAAAAAGCATTCATTTATTTTTTTAAATTAAACTTACATTTCAGTTTACAATTCCTTTATCTCATTAATTTATATCTATTGTGTTGCCTTTTTAAGTAAGCTTGGCACATTTTCAACATTTTTTTTTATTTATGTATTTACAAATTATATTTTAGCATTTCATATAATGTTTCTATTCAAGAAACTGATACGAAGTGAAAATTTGTACATATTATTCACACAATTTTAAATATTTAAAAAATTTTCAAAAAATATGGAAATTTTTAAAATTGTACTCTTGTTGCATTGATTAATTTTTTGCCTTGAAATTTTTTTTAATATTTCTAAGAATGTTTTAAGCAACTTTAGGGGTTTATTTTACAATAACTTAATTAGTTTTGGTGAAAAAAATAATAAAATGTTGATATGTATGCTAAAATCCAACAAAAAAAAGCCAAAATCTCCTACATTTTAGTTTTTTTTAAAAAAATCAAGTTTACAGCCAAATTGATCGCTAATTTTGTTACATGCATAATATATCACACAAGAAAAAAATTTAAGTGATTGGTGAATAATTGTGGAAGGAGAACCATTTTGAAAGAGAAAATACACAAACCAAGAAAAAACTTTTTAAAGTTTACAATTCTAAGAAAATTATTATAAGCTTGAATAAAAATAAAATATCAATTTTAAATATAAGCTACATATTTTTCTTAAAAATTGTAGCATTTTTATATTATTGCAACGCATATATTTTATAAATTTTCCTTCTTTAGAGAGTATCGATTACACACATAAAAACTCGAAACAAATTATGAAATCTTTTTCTCACATAATATTGAAATATATATTTTTTTATGAGAAATATATGATAATGTGAACTGAAATTATAAAATCCGTAATACAAAACTCCTCAATTAAAAAAAAATTGCATACGTCTCTAAAGTGAAAGAAAATTTAAAAAAAAAAAAAAAAAACTACACGAATATAGTAATTTCTTTATTTGTAACATTCTTTTTTTAGTTATTATTCCGCTTTTTAAAATAGCCTTTCTTTCAAAAAGCGTTTCTTAGCTTTTTTTTGTCTAAAATGCGGGTATGGTCAAATTTCCCAATTTGTTTGCTTATATTTTTCAATTTAAATTTTTTCCAACTTGTCATTTCCAGGCGTATAAAAGTGATATATGAATCTAAAGGTAATACTGCCAAGAATATAACTAATTAAAACACAAATACCGACATTTAGGTCATTTTCAGGCTACCCCGTAAGACTTTATTATGTTATTTATTACACACGAAGATGAAATAATATTGTTCGGAAAAAAATTATACATTGTTGTCTTTTTTGGGTTATTAAACATATATTTATGTTTCTCCCCCAAGTGATAAATATCAGGATTCTGGAGAGCTTTTTTTTTTGCAGTAGTTCTGAAATTACCTTAAGCTCCTAGCGACATCTGGTGTCAAAGTAAAGAGGCCTAATGTAAAAATTCGACTTTCGTAACATTACGAGAGAAATCCAATTTTAATTTGGTACACAGTCGTACAATAATAAAATTGCATCTCAATAATTAGGTCAAATAGAGATTTAGATCGTTTGAATTACAACCTACAAAGTTAACGGAGGCAGCTAAACATTGTACAGTTAAGAGAAAGTACATTTTGAAACAAGAAAAAGCAATATGTTAAACAAATTGCACAAGTGATAATCCAAAAATCAGGACATTACTTATGATATGAATTAAGCCAAATGCCCATAGTCTTACGTTTGAAGCACATTCCTTTTACACTCATGTATGAAAAATTAATTCTTCAGAAATACTCGGATAAAATGACATACTATGTTTCAACACTGTTCAGAGAAGCGAAATTGAACTTACACCATCTCACGAACTCGTAACCGAGCCCCTGTGCCACTGAAGGTACAACGTGCAAAAGGAATGATACACATGAAATCTGTCGAGGCTCAAAGCTCTTCCGTGGCGTGGTGCGATAGTATGGAGAAGGGGTGTCTGTTCGTTGTCGACGTCGTCATTGGGTCAATGGCTTGCATGTGGCCTTTGAGGACAACGTTAATAAATATTTACTCACTCACAGACAGGACTGTGGGACAGAGCTACAGTATTTTCTATTTAACTAGGTTTTGCAAGTAGGTGAAATCTTAGGACGAGGGTGGGGTGAATCACAATCGAACTGTACTAATTTTCCATTCGAAAAACATAGTGAGAAAATAGATTTTTCGAAATACTCGGAAGAATCGATGATTCAGCTTTGAAAATAAAGTGATCAATACTTTTGCGCGTTTGAATTCTATCATTTATTTAAAACAAATAAGTGGCATTTCGAAAATTTAATAAATTACATTAAAAATGAAAATGTCTTCTTACGGAACAGAAAGCCTTACAATATTTTAAATAAATTGTTTACGGTACTTGACAAATCTCACTGTACTTCAAGAGGCGCGAGTGGAAGAGTCCATTTCTCTCTGAAACTGACAATTTATTTCAAATCGGGATGGTATCAACAATAGAAGATTGTCTAGAAGTATATAAATAATGGTTTAAGGACATTTAGACATTATATTCAAAATCGGATTCAATTGCAAAAATTAACGGATTCAGTCATAGATGAGAATATAACTTTATTTAAAATATTTTCATAAATCACACACAATGAGATCGCTAATCAAATCCATCAAATTTATTAAATTATCTCTAAATGGGTGAATTACAAAATGAATAAATAAATTAAATATAAAAAAGTGGAATATTTTAATAGTATTGTACTTGCATGGCAAGAACAGTGAGATTTTTTTTTATTTATTTTATTCGATTGAATTTCAAATATTAATCCTTTCTTAAAAGGTGTTTGTTGTGATTTTATTTACATGAATCCCAATATTTGTACATTTATTTAAATTCAAAATTATTTATTAAAATTATTTTGTTTTAATATAGATTAACTTACGTGTATGTTTATACTTATGAAGGTATTATGAGTAATATTTTATCACATGAAGTTGATCATAATAAGCAGAAATCAAACTTTAACAAAATATTTAAAACGGATCAGGTTTCTTTGCTACCTAAAGAACATAAAAATGAAATAAAGACGAGCCACGAGCGCAAGATAATCAATAACAAGATTAAACTATTAAATGCTTCAAGAATTTGGGAAATAGGTCTTTCTAAAAAATACCTATATACAAAAATAGTCAATGTTTTTTTTTTTAATGATCTAAATCAAAAGAAGCAGTATTGACATTGTCCATCAACAATCTTCCCAAAAAAATTATAAAACCTGTAAAAAGGGCTTTTATAAAAAGTTAATACAATTTCATAATGATCTATAAGCTAGGAATATTTTACTGACCAGTTTTTTTTTCAAGAAATTGGGGAACTATTTGATATCCGTGAGCCCTCCCGCTAAATTTTTACTGGCGTGGTTTTCTTTTCGCGTGCACAGTATTTTTCTATTGAAGACGGTCATTTCATATGGAGAACACGGGGTGTAGGTGAATAAAAATAGTGATTGTCATAACTCAAGTGGAAGATCTTTTTATTCAGCTTTTTTCGGACTTGAGTATATATATTGCTTGTATAAATGTGATAGTAATGGATGATACAGGTATCAAAATATTATTCCGCAACACAATGCCTTATCAGAGGTCGCCAAAGTGGTGGTCTGCGTGGAAACTTCAGTGGTCCCCAGAAAAATGTGAACATACTTACTCATCACGTTAAGTTATATCATATTTTAAGAGAAATCAAATTATTTTTCCACGAACAAAATAATCCGAAATCGCAAAAAGTCTTGTCCAACGATGAATGTCTAGCACAAAGCTTGCATATACCTGACCAATATTTTTCCCTGTTAAATGAACTCAACATATCCTTGCAAGGATACCACGAAGTCAAATGGATGCGTTTCAAAATAAAATATTGTGGCAATCATGGTTGGTTGAAGACGATTTGCAAATGTTTTCTAATTTAGATGAATACATGAATGAAAATGATGTTAACCCGCAACTAGTAACACTAGTTGAAAAACACTTGGAATTGCAGAATCTTTTGCTCTTTATTACCCAAAGAATGCAGATCCCAGACATAGTAATATGTGGATATAATAGATCTATTTGCAGAGAAAATTCGGGATAATAATTTATCTATACATATAAAAGAAAACCTCATCCGACGGAACTCAAAAATTCCTTCATCTTTATCAATATCTCAGTTTTGGCTTTTCTTAAAAAGTGAATACCCTTTTCTTAGTGAAAAGGCGATGAAAATTCTGATTCATTTCTCCGTGACTTATTTATGTGAAACGGTCTTTTCATCTGTCCAGCCATCGAAAAGCGGTTCTGATCTCAGTTTGAAATCAATGCAGTTCTCCGTCTTTCAGTAACTACATTGGATCCAAAAATCCATAATATATCAAGGAAGCATAAACATATCCTTGTTTGATATACTTAAAACTTTGAAAAGTTCGATACTTAAACCATTTTTAATAGTTTTTACAGTTTTTATTTATTTTATTTTATTATGGTTTATATTTATAAAGCTTTCATAATTTGGTTACAATTAATAGTTTTATTTTATTAACTAAGTACATTGTATGTGTTCTTTGATCACAATTTTTTTAATAAATATACCAGCTGAACCAGCCACGCGTTGCTGTAACTTTAATACGTTTATTTAATATTATTCTAAGCAATTCAATGCAGTCAAATTAATCTTCGTTTACAATTTAAAATTAAGTATAAAACAATATAATGCTTTTAATTTTACATTTTATTCATCTCCTATTTGAGTATAGGAACATGAATTACTCACGAAGCTGTTAAATAACATATGAAGGTTTAATTTTATAAATCAGGTGAAATAACGTTGATTTTTTAGCAATTTTAAATGTTTTAATCATTATAACAATAAATAATCTTAATATAATTAAAAGCTAATCGTTGCAAAATATTTTTTGGTAACATGTGTTTTGCTTTCGCAAATAGATTAGGTGGTTTCCTCACACGTAAGCATGCAACATATATACTTAGTCACAAAAGTAAGTATGCAGAGTGTATGCGATGATGTCCTGTGAAAAAAACAGACATACAATATTATAGTTTTCAAATTAACGATTTATTTCGATTACAGCAAAATCGAGCTTAATTACAAAATGAAAAATATTTAAAAAATACAAATATTTAATCAGCAAGATCAGCTTAACTTAAAATAGGATGTAATTTACATAATAAAAGTAAGTATGCAAACAAAAACAAAGACATTAATATTGCAAATTGCACAATTTTTTCAAAAAAATAGTAATTTGCTGGATAGCATTTGGCCTTAACAGCTCTTAATCTAGATGACACCGAATTTACTAAATTTAGAGTGAGAGAAGATGGTATTTTCTGCCTCGCCTCCCAAAGGGATTTTTTCAGATTATTCCTAGTTTTGATCTCTTGCTTTCTAATTTAGTTATCGAGATAATCCCACAAGTGTTCCATGGGAGTAAGTTCAAGTGACTGTGGTGGGGTTTTTAACGGCTTTCGCACGTTATATAGCAGCCATTCCCATACAACCCGAGCAGTATGTTTGGGATCATTATCTCGTTGGAAAGTGAAGGATCCATCGAGTCCCAATTTAGAAGCACTTTGTCTTAGATTATTCTTTAAAATAGTCAAATAGCTATATCGATTCATTATTCCATCCATTATAACTAAAGTTCCTACTCCAGTTGCTGCCATGCAACCCCAAACTATAATCAAACCACCACCGTGTTTTACAGCTCCTCTCATGTTCTTTGGCTCTAGAGCTGCATTTGCTTTCCTCCAAACTTTTTGGTGTCCATCTGACCCGTGGATGTTGAATTTACTTTGAACTGAAAAAAAAAACACGGAATTCCAAACATTTCTGTCCTACTTTTCATTTTCCTTTGCAAACTCTATTCTCTTTTTGCGATTCACTTTGCTAACAAATGCTTTTCTTCGCATATTTCGACCAGGGTATTCTGCCTTCCGTAACACACGGTGAATTGTTTCAGGATTGCACGAGTTCACAAAATTGTTTTTCACATCAGTTGTCAATTTTGAAGCACTAATCTTCGGATACTTTTTCACATTTCCAACAATAATTCGCCTTTCTCGATCCTTGAAAATGGGCGGTCATCCTGCTTTTGACTTGTTTAGAGTATTCCATCAGCCCGGAACTTTTCAATGATTTTTTGCACTGTTGCAGGACTTTTGCCTATGATTTTAGCGATTTGTCTTTGGGACTTGCGTTCCTTATAGAGCTTTATTATTGGCTCCTTTAGATTTTTTGATAATTATTTTCCACGAGGAGGCATTGCTGAATTGTTGATGTACTTAAAGCTCAAACTTACAAGCTTTGTAGCAGAACTTCTAAACTTATCACTGAAACACGAAAAATCACTCGAGAAGTTTCATTCAGCCTATTTAAAAGTCAAAAATTCAGAGTGCATACATACTTTTGTGATTTAAATTTCTACTTGTAGTTAACAAAATTACTATTAAAGGTTTTTAAAATATAATGATTTGGTTTTTTTTTCATTACTTTATGACTTGAAAATCAGAAGCTATAAATATCACTCTCCGAAATAATATTTTTCTTATATTTATTTGAGAACTATAGCTTTTTTACTTAAGCTATAAGTTGCATACATACTTTTGTGAGTAAGTGTACGTAGTTACCCATGCGATAAACATGAATTTTCTAAGTCGAATCTCCAAAGAACATTGTTTGGGCTTAAGATATATAGTTATGGTCATTGCGAAAGCCAAACGAATTGGGAATTGAAGCCTTTTGAACGGTATTGGAGATTCTGACGGTATCGGTGCAATATAAGGCAGCATTAAGAACCTTTAAACTTCTCTTTTAAACGTTACAATAAATATGTTTGCTTCAAGAAGATTCCCAGTAATTCTTTTGATGACGAAACGTGTACCGTTACATAATCTATATGGATTTTAGCTACCCTGTAGAATAACCAGTGAGCCAATCTTCAACCGAAAATTATGAGGTGGCATTCCTAATATTTATATCTAGGGAATACAAATACTGTGTAGTTTCTGTTTCTTCAACAATAGTGTCGGTTGATTTAAGAGGCAATAGATCACCTGGCAAAACCTCAGTATCGGGAAGTTTATTTCGTCAACATTAACGTTTTTTTTCTGGCGAAGTAACAGAAATACAGAGCTAGTCTCATTACCTAGATAACTATACAGTACATCTGGGAAGACACTCTCAATCAGTTCCTTTTTTGGTCTGAACAGAAATTGTCTGGTAATTTGATGCATTATATTTTGATGCAGTTCTACTTCACTCTTTTCAATATCCAGCAGTTTTTTAGAAAATATTTGCGCCGATTGATCATCTTGCAATTGAAAAGGTCAAGTCAATTGAAGTGTTTAAACGATTCGCTAAAAAAACAGTTGCTTTAAACTTACGTTAATCTCTTGAGCAGAAGTACAATAAAGATTGACTTGCAACGTCGGAAGTCACCAGACAGTAATAGGGCAGTACCACCGAATATTTTCTCATTGCCGTTTAAATCTTACAAAGTTCTATGTAAAACTTCAAGTGATTGTTTATGGGCCATAGTACACTCATTGCAGATGATTGAACTCTTTTATAATACTGTAGCCATTCCGCATTTTTTTAATGTTTCACTTTGGTTGTGGTTTTTCTCGCAATGACAGTATGAATGCTGAATGTGCAGTTTGCTCATCATTTAACAAAGTGACTGCAATACCTGAAGATGCAATTACCAATGCAATTTTTTGTTGATCGTATTTTTTCAAGGCTGCGCCTGCAAGTTTAGTAGCTATAGGGAATAAAAATACGAACGCAAAGTCATTTGACCTCATTCCGGCACTATCCAACAAAATTAAGGGATTTTCTGCAATCCGAATCCAGGTTCTCGTTCTCCATCCCGAAACGCTTCTGGTGTCCACTTTTAGCACCCCTGCTCCTGCAAGTTCCGCCCTTGAAGGGGGGCAGTACTATCGTCCGGCATTATCTGGCAAAGTTACTGAAGTTTCTAAAGTCCGATTTCAGATTCTTGTTCCCCACCCAGAAAAACACCAGGACCGCACTTTGCACACTGCAAGAATTTTAAGGTAAGATAAAGCCATGGTTCGCGTCAAATATGTTCGTCTGGCGTTATTTGCATGGTAACGGGAATTTCTCGAATTTGGTTGAATATTCGGATGAGCTACCTCAAAATACGACAGAGATCCAATTTTTGCGTCTCTACGTCTGTAAGTTAGACCGACACCCCCATCCACACATATTACGGTCGTCCGGCATTATTCGATAAAGTTACCAAAACTCCTAAAATCCGATTTCAGATTCTCGTTTCCCGCTCCGAAACGCTCACAAGACTGATTTTTGATGCTCCAGCGCGGGGACATTCAGCCGCTAGAGAGAATGAAAATTCGTAAGCGGGATTCGAATGTGCAGCCATTCTATCTAATGCCGACAATATTCCGTTCGCTGGATAGGGGCATTACGGTCGCCCGTCATTATCCGGCAAAGTTAAGGGGAATTTCTAATATACGATTTCGGATTCTCGTTCACCATCCCGCAAATTTTTAGAAAAGTACTTTTCCGACTTCAAAACTTTTAAGGAAATCTTCTGTCATGGTCTGCGTAATAGATAGTTGTCCAGAATTATCCGGCAAAGTTGCGACAATTTCTCATATTGGATATCAGATTAAGATTGCGTGTCTGAAAATACGTCAGGGACCAAGTTTTCGCACTTCAAGAGAGAGAGAGACTTTTAAGTTAAGCTCCTACCAAAGGTGTGCCTAAAATGTAGTCGTCCGGCATTATCCGGCAAGGTTGCGATAATTTCTCATATCGAATATCAGATTCAGATTGTCCATCTCAAAATACGTCAGAAACAAAGTTTTCACACTCCAAGACTTTTAAGATGAGGTCTTGATAAGGTGTGTCTAAAGTACGGTCGTCCGGCATTGTCCGGCAAAGTTACGGGTATTTGTGGGATTCAATTCAAAATTCGGATTCCACACCCCAAAATATATCAGGAACTAACTTTTCATGCTCCTTGATCACCGAAATCCGCTTCCGTAGGTACACACGCATTCCGATATTTTGCGTATTTTCCCGTTTCGCAGATTCTATGCATTTCCGGCAATAAAAAAATAATGTCATTAATTGAGATAAAAACTATCCTATATTTTAAGTTGGACGAAATGACACACAATACGCCAAATTATGTTAGGATCGGTTGAGTAGTTTCGGAGTTCATCGCGGACAAACACTGCGATACGTAATTTTTATATATAAAGGTTTTTTTTTGAGACCACTAATAAAATTTTTTAATTTTATTAGTGGTCTCAAGGATTTAAATTATGGATTTACTGGTCCGTGAGGTCATAAATTTTGGAGACGGCTGGTCTTATAACAGATGCTTATGATTAGATAATGTGGAAGAAAAATTAATAAGCTGTCTGATGATTGTAAAATATTTTTTTAAAGACTTGGATGATAATCGCAAAAATACATTTTCGCTTACTGCATATGCCATAATCAATGAAAAATTAAAGAAGTTTCATCGGCGCAGTTCCTTTTAGCAGTACATGCCTAGGACTCTATGTTGAAATGTGGAATTCATTTAGTTTCATTAGTATATTCCAGGACATTTCGTTGTTACAGCATGAAAATTGCGTGGGGCTCATTCAGCATCGCATATTCTTCACTGGAAATCCATAAACACCTGCAAGTATTTTTATTTGATTCTCCGATTAATGCGACAGAGGATAACTGGGACACAAATTATCTTCTTGCAAAGGAAATTTTATTAAAAAAAATTGTCATTATAGGAACTTCGGGAGAAAAAAAGCTGAAATTCAAGTCGAATTTACTAAAAATTGAGATGTTCCTTTATCTTTGGATTTTTAAAATAAATATGGCAGTTTCATATATGTACACGAGAACTTCAAATATGTTTTCTTGCTATCTACTTTACATCACGACGACGCAAAGATGAAACTAATACGGCGATAATACATTTTATTATGCAACGAAAGGGGGAATAGATACTGTTGATGAAATCTCAATATTATATTTTACATCCTTTAAAACAGTGCTTCTCATACTATCAATATTTGCGCACAACCCAATTTTCAATCATAATATTCATCTCGCCCCCCCTCGACGCAATAACAATGTATTGAATTCAACAATAACATATTTCGACGTAAAGCTACAATGCGACTTTAATTATAAACCGACAAATTATCAAGATAAGTATTAGGTTTATATATAATTTTAAGGCGTTCCCCCCCATGTGAGGTCACTGATAATAATTAAAATTGTTCTTCACTTAGTATTGTTAAATTAATTATCAAATACTTGTGCACTACTGTAAATGAGTATTTTATTTTTTTTCATTATGTCAATGTATATTGTTTCTTTCAATAAATTATGTTTTTAAAATAAGCTTTTCAATTTTTCGATATACTCGTGCCTCCCCCCATGTAGGGTTATCCCGCCCTCATAGGGGGTTCCCCCCACAGTTTGAGAAGAGCTGCTGTAAAATCAACAGGATAGTTGATGGTAAATTTTGTGTACTGAATTTCACATGAATACGTGAACGAGTTTTCTGTAGCAACTTAAAAAGAAGCGAAGTGTCAAGAGAAATGTGGCATCATCGCTTTTTGAGCTGCACATGAGCGACCCTACAAAGGCTTCCTAAAGACCTTTGCCAAAAAACAGATTAAGCTTTAAATGCATCCAAAACATACAAAAAGACAACAAGAAAAATGGGGATGTGTTCCTTGTCTAAGAACCAATGACAGAAAAAAAAACTTAATTACTTGCAAAAAGTGTGACAGTTTTTATCTGCAAGAACCATTATTGAAATATTTTGCGAAAGGCTTTTGTCATTTGTGTTTTTTATTGAAGTCCTTTAAAATATTTTAATTCAGTTAAAATGGATTTTTTCTTAATTTATCATTGAAAAAAGTATACTTTCTTAATTTTAAGCATATCGTTACAATCAACGATTTCTTACGTATAAGAAAAACTTAACAAAATCGGATTGAAGAAAAAAAAAAACGTTCACCCCGCGTAGTGTTGTGTGTGCGACTTATCACGGGTTAAGAAGATAAAGAAATGAAGAGACGATTGGTTGTGGAACGACTATAAAATCATTTATCAAAAATTAAACGGTGAAAATTCACAATTTACTGCGAGTTACAAAACAATTCTACTCGACAAAATAACTAGTATAGCAAGGCGAGGCACGCAATAAAAGATTCAGCTGTCTTGTTCTTTATTTTTTAGAAACAATTTTCATGTCTTTACCACATTTCATAACGGACAAAATCCGCGATATTTTAACTAAGCATGGCATAAGAAAATTTACAAACTTCGATAACAAAATAAGTCCAAAGTGAGAAATTGGATAATATTTTGTTCTAGAATAATTAAGTGCAGAATAATCCTATTTTATTTAAAAGATAACTCACCAATGACTTCCGCGATGTGTTCCACTGAAGTGTTGGGACATGATGCACACACCAAACAATTCAGAGTCCATAAAATGAAAATACTTAAAATTTTAAGAAATCGAATTACTGACTTTTGAAACATTTATAGGTTAATGTAAGAAAAATAAACCAATCAAAAATTTGACAGTCAAATGCGTCACCACTATGGGGACCTGTGCCAAGTGATAAAAATTAAGGTAATCATATGGCGATGTAAAAAATCGTCTTACTCTAAGTAAAATGTACAGTAAAAATTTGTTGGAAAAATAACTTACAGAATAATTTTTCGACGTACGGACATCAAATTAGTACCAAACTTGTTTATCGTAGAAACAAGAGAAATACACATTCTTGTGTAAAGAAAGTATACGTTTCTATTTTGTTATCTTATGAAAAGTATCTGTCAAGCTTCATGTCTCTAATTAAAAATATTACTTATTTCTAGAGCGTCCGAAGCGACAAAAACTCTTATTCCCTTCTGGTGACTATTTTGGCCCGACTCGTCATCTTACTCGAGGTCAACAGTCGACTTTTGAGTGGGGATCGCTCTACATTCCTGCCTTGTCATTTGAGCATCCACTCATTTAGCGAGTATCAGCGCTTTTACAAGACGAACATATCACCCCCCGGTATAGTGGTTAGCGATGCTGACTGCTGTGCCGTTGGGCCTTGGTTTGAATCCCGGAGAAGACATGGATGTTTGTAAATGTACAGTGCCTTCGCGGCATGGGGGTATTTTAGATAGCCGTCGAGCCGCAAATCCTCTCGTGAGGTGGGAGGCCCCTGAACACCTCCAGGATATTCTCCCTCAAAATTGGGAGTGAAACCGAGCTAAATCATTCTGTCACTTGTATGATGCTCAAAGCTACGACTAATGACATGCGTCACTCAGCCCTTTGCCATGATGAATTTCGTGGGCCTTGATCTGGCCTTTGCCGATCAGGGGGATTTGTAACAGCAAGACGTATATTTAGAGGAATTAAAACACGAGCTGAGTCGAAATTTCACGGTCTCAGGAGAGAATTACGTAAACATCAAGCTATAATGAAACACAAGTGCTATTGGGGACGGATCTCGTCATTTTGAGTCTCAGTCAAGTGACGAGGACGACACCTGATCTGGCTACTAAACCACACAAACGGGGAAGGCATTCAGCCTCAAAAAATTTTATGTGCCCCTCTAAATGGAGAAGTGGGTGGTGTCTTCAGTGGCTCCGGGAGTCGTACCCACGACACTCTGGCCATGAATTCGGGACCATAACCATAAAGCTACTGCGGACACGTCACTCTCTTGAGTTGGGATTTAAAACCACTTGATTGTTACCTTGTAGTAGTTTAGCTAATTCGTTGGACTGGCGAATGATTAAAAAAATTGAAAAGAGTTGATCACAGAAAAATGTAATATCTCGCAGAATGCGGTTCTAAGTAAATTAGGCTGTCCAATTTATTATTTTGTGAGCAGTCGTCGTAACTCTCTCACATATCACAACGTCCAAAATTAATAAAATATCAAATAAGATTGGGAAAAAAAACAAAATGTTTGAATCTTTGGGAAAATAGAATTGTGAAAAAGTAGGGGTTGGTGAGTAATGATGAGCTCTCTTTCAGAAAGGAGTCTGGTACTCGCCAGTTATTTCTGAGATCCAACGGAAAGAGAGCTCACGAGTAGAACTCAAACAACAGCGTCGAAGAAATAAAAGCGATGAATAATGCTACCGCAATAAAATTTAAAGTTAAATACTTCTACTATTTAATCGAAATCACGTGTTTTGGTTGGTGCATAAAACAACATCCATTTGTTTTCGTCGATGTTTATTCTGGCACTGTTTTGTAATCCAGATATACAATGGATTGTGAATTTAACCAATAAGGTAAGTATATCAAACTCGTGACATTAAGAAAGACAGGATCAATTGTATATTAAGTTGGGAACCGCATGTTTTCATTGTTCAAAAACTTAATAAAACACGATTCTTAGAATGATTATATTTTTATTTATTAGACTTGATGTCAAGCATAATATATGAACAAATTATGATTACATAATTGTTTTATATTAATATTAATCTATTACATAATCTATTAAGAAATGCAATTAAATACTAATTTTTAGAGGATCTTTGACATTTTCTAATATGCAAGTCATCAAAATTTGATTGAATACATATTAATTAGAAATTAATACTAATTTAAAGGAAATTTAGTTAAAATGAAATATTTTAGTAATGTTAAAAATATAATAATTAATTTGAAGGATATTTCTATTATCAGATTTTTAGAAATACAGGAATAGGTAACAAGTAAATAGGTTACAAATTTATACAAAAATAATCACCTCCAATATGTTTCAAAATGAAAAACTATAAAAGCTTGAAACATTTCAAGTTTTTTTTTTAAAGTCTCGGGCTGGCCGCGTGTTTGATATGCCTACAGTAAGGTAAAACGTTCTCTGCACTCAATTGGTTTCGTTTGTTCAAAATGGACTGATGTTTCCAAACATTTTTGATAACAAACATTTCATTTTCATTGTTGATAAAACATTTAATTTTTGGTAATCAATATTCATTTATTCGTTACATATTCCATTGTGAATTTGTATTTATTTTTCTGAACAGTACAACTTAGAAGCTATATGCCATGCAGTGCAAGGGAAAAATACCAGTGATTTAATAGTTCATTGATAAACGTTTAATTTTGAAAAATGGCGAACGGTATGTTAGCGAAAATAATATGCGTTCATTTGAGAAAGATTCTATTAATTCATTTATTTGAAAACCACAAGAATGTATTAACATCGTATTTCGAGGTATATGAGAAATCAAGGAATTAAATATGATCCAGATTTTAATAAAAACGAATATTTGAGTTCAAAAATATAAGCGTGAATACATTTATTTTAAGATTCATGTTTCACAGAAAGTAGTATTAACACGAAAAACAAGATCTTTCTGTACAAATATAACTCAATCGCTTCTTACTAGGTCCAGTTTCAAATGGGAAATGATGCACATAAAACTTAATTTGCAGTACTGTATCTTTCTGGGCGATTTTAAAATGCTGCGTTGCCTCGGAAGAATCTGAATTTTAACAAAAATTAAATTTTGCTTTTGGAGATGGTATAAATATTGCTTCTTAAAATGTATCATTATTTCACTAATTCCAATATTTCTCTCTCTCTCTTTTATTCTGTGAAGTCGCCAACTTTCCCAAGAAAGATTAAAAAGCTCACACAATTAGAGTTTTCTTTTATGAAACTAAAAAAAAAATTACTAGTTAATCTCTCTTGAGGAGATTTATCAAATTTAAGTCGACAGAAATTTAATGAAAAAATTATTTGTTTAGTGCAGAAAAGCTGTTTTTTAACATACTTCTCATCGTGAAAGCCATTCTTGAAATAAATCAATTGAATCTAAATTGCATATATTGTTTTTAATTACAAATTGACTATAGTTAGAAAGATTTTTTGCTATGCAGGTTACTATTATATTGATTTGTATATTCTTAATATTATAATATTTCCTAATTCTATAATTATTTGTATTTTGTTGTTTTGATAAGTAATTTCCCAACACACACAACAAATTAGTTCTGTAATTAAGTGTGTGATTGCTTTTTTTCCCTGTAATATGATAATGCACAAATGGAAATGTATTTAATAACATGCGTCTTATGATAAGTATACTTCTTTAAATATTACTTTTTTACTAATGTACAATGACATTCAGAAAACTGGCCATCTCTTTACTGAACAGCTGATGGAATTGTTTCATTATTTTTTTTCTTTTCATGAAATGTAATAAGAATTGTTTTAGTTTATTTTTAAATAAAATGATAGTGCATTTTTTATTATATGAAGAATTTATTTTTCATTAAACTGTTTGTGTGAATCGCCCGTTGCAGAGTGAATGCCGGGACTAAACTTTACTCCTTCAATGGCGACATGTAAATTAGAGTTCAAAATAAATCACCGAGAAAAAGAAATGTGGCTTAAAGCAACACAATAAAGTTTTTTCAGTTGAGCTCAGCTCTAAATGTTAAACCTCGTATGAGATTGTTTTTGAAGATTTTGAGAGGCACTTGAAAACTGTTCCTTTCCACATTTAAAAGCGCTTCTCTTGCTCTATTTTTGCCGACGCCAGTATTTTCCACATTCTTTTTTTTTCTCATCAATAGAGGATTTTTAATTTTTTATAGATACTACTTGTATATAAAAGAATTATGAATGTTTGTTTGGATTTAAGTGCGAAAGACTATCATTTTTTTAAAAAATCTCAAAATAAATAATTCTAGAATTTATCTCTCTTTTTCTCCATGGTAGTAACAGAAATAAATATTACAACTCAACGAAGAGTCAGATTTTCAATTCCATTCTAATTTTTGCTCCCAGTAATTCAGGAAATATATAGTATATATATATATATATATATATATATATATATATATATATATATATATATATATATATATATATATATATATATATATTTATATAATAAAATAAAAAAATTAAGATTTGTTTTTCATTTTAAGATAATTGTTTCACAACTCCATTTCTTTTCATCGGAATAAGTCTAATAATATGTCTAAAAACGTAGTTAATTACTTTTGCAACCCCCCTGGTCGCAGTCGAAAGGGGTCTCCAGCAACCCACCGTCTTAAGTAGGGCGTCAATTGGGGGGGGAATGTGCTATGAAAAATGTCCGTATTCTTTGTCCTTTCTTTTTGTTTTTTTGTTTTGTTGTTTCCTTTGTTTGTTGTTCCTCGTGTGTAATTTAACCCAAAGTAATAAAATTTCTGCCCTAAACAGGGATTTTCTTGGGGCCCCCAACTTCGGATCTAATATATTTAATTTAACCTTTTAAAAACAACACTTATTATTACATTACCTTTTTTAAAGGAAGGATATTGCATAGCTTTACATTTGTTACATTTAATTTTTTTAATTATGTATTATTTTTTTCACTATTATTTACTATTCGAATCTACAGTTGGCCTTATCTTTTTTTTGGTAGCTTAACTCAATACTTCTATTTTGAAACATTTTGATAATAACGGCCCTGAAATATGCAGTAATTTTGTGTACGTGTGACTCAGAGATTTACAGAATATATAAGGGAATGACAAACGTTTACTATCTTGTCGCTAAAACATTGTTCTGTATAATTTTTCGTTTACAGTTAACGGCAACAACACCAATGACACAATTAGAAAACAAAAAAGTTATTTAATAATCATCGCCACAGTTTTTACAATAAATTTCACCACATTGACATTTTTTTTAAATATCCTTCTACAACAAAATCTTTGGCTTAGTAAATGAAACCTCTCCTCATGGACTGAACAATCACAAATAACAAAAATTGAGTCCTTTTTCGGTCTACTTCCCGTACCGCATATGTCCGTAGTCATCGAATTTCTTCTGGGCCATTCCAGCGTTTCTGCCAAAGCGCATGTGTCCGTAGTCATCGAACTGCCTCTTGCTGACTCCATCGATGTCCTCGTCCTCGAAATCGGTCGCGCCCACGTCTTGAGAGGCCGAGTCTTCGTTGTGGCGACGGGCCAGGGAGGATGAGTCCAGAGAGCGGGCCAGAGCGAGGGAATGGTGGTTACCTCTCACATAGGGCATCACGAGTCGAGCTAACCTCTGGAGTTGTGCAGGAGGATAGGCCGCCGCTGACAGATGCAGGGCGACGAGGAGAAGGCAGATGCTCTTAAGGTGTTTCATAACTAGTATCTGTGGGAGACAAAAGATATATTTTCAATTCAAAGTATCACTAAGATATACCTATAATGGAATCATGCATGCAGTTTTGAAATAACCCGCTGTCCCCTATCCAGGCCCACTTATAGAAGCAGCGGAATTAACCGCGTTTTAAAAAAGGCGCAGCAACAATGCGCAGTACACAAATAAGTTGGACATAAACTTGCTGCCTAATTTCAGTCAATGTCCTCTAAAACATGTTTCCCATTATTTTTTAACACTTAAAGCTGAAATCCACATTTTCGCGTCTACTTTCTTTTCGTTCATAAAAGTATAAAGAGACTGCCGTTTTCTTCAATCTATACACAATTGCCTAAAAATGAAAGGACATCCCTGTTCCAAAAGGATGTTTTACATTTCTGTGTAACACTAGGTTTACTGTACTTGTGTGTTATTTTGATGCACTTCATGAGCAAAATGTGAATAAACGCTTTGTAATTATTATTTTCCGGTTTCCACTGACAACAGTTAAGTTTCATTACGCAACACTGCAATAGATTAATTTAATCGATATCAAGTATATTAGATTTTTAAATTAAATTAAAGGTTTTTATTTTAAAGAAAACATGGTGTTTCTTGTACCCGTTAATTTGATGTGAGAACACTTACAGATAATTATTCAAAAATATCTGTGAGTGTGTGTGTAGTGTTAAACAGAAAAGATTTTGGGGATAAAAACAGAAGTTGAACTAATATGGCGCTACTCAAAAAGATCACAATTTCAGTTCATATATCTAAAAAAATAACAAAATGGCAATTCAAAAATAAATAAATAAATAAGACAAAGTAGTTCTATTGGAAAATAAGTTATTTCAAAACAAAATGGCACACAAAATAAACATAAAAATTAAGAAAAAAATTTCAAAATTGAAACAAAAGAACCAAAATGCTTAACAAATATCTTATTCGTTTTAATTAGGCAGGCAGTTTTTATTATAAATGCTATGAAATCATTTTCTGAAATATTGATTTTCATACTATACTGCAAAGTATTTAAAATTTGTAACGTCAAATGTGTCGCGGGAATCATTGACGTTTTGATGAAATGTGTCAAGTTAGCGCGGGAGAATGTTGAGGGAAAGTTAACGTCACAATATTGAGCTACACGAGGGCTTTGGGCGACGGACCTCGTCATTTTGAACCATGGTCAAGTGACGAGGACAATAGCTGAGCTGGCACCCCCTCTCCTAAATTCCCCCACACCAACGGGAGGACGTTTGGCCTCTACATATTTAACGTGCATTGGTCCCTGCACGGCGGGTCTTCAGTGGTACTGGGCTCGAACTCGTGTCCACGAGTCCGATGCTTTGACTACTGGGCTACCTCGGTTACACTGAAAACGTAGGTAATTGTTTTAAATAAGCTGTTTTTTGAGTCTATATACGGATACGTTATCTTTATTCGTCAAGAAAAGGGTTCAGCTAAGTAAACATACGTGATAAGGATTTAGCGATGTAGTGTTTTAAACAGGGCTGTGGAGTCGGACAGATTTTGGGAGAAAAAAATATTCATAAACTGTGTTAATATTTTTATTTTACTTCATTTTTGTTATGAATTAGATTTTGAGAAATATTACAATAATATTTTAAAGGCTTGGGCAAAGCGAAGAAGAATAAAGAACCAATCGCTTTAAAATATAAAAATGAATAAATTCAAACAAGATTTCTACGCACACACACACAGATCCTTCTTACAAAACATCTCTTTTAGAACAAATCTATCGTCAAAAGCTCTTCCTTCTATTCTAGTTAAAAGTGGTCTTCCAATCGGATCTACGGTCCTCTATCGAAGAAAATCTTGCCGAATCTATACTGTTTTTCAGAAATGCCAATTTTCCATTTCATAATAAATGTTAACACATACTACACTATCAATTTTTTCCCCTGTAACATCTTTTATTGTTAACCCAGCTTGAGAACGTGCTGCTAACTACGCGAGTCAAGAAAATCGAGCCATAACGAGTAGACTCGCGAATCACTGGGTAAGAGTCGCTGTAAAAATATTAAATGAAAAAGACGGGTTTAGTTTTATAAAATTACCATTACTTATTTACTTAGTTAACATAAACATATATTACATATATACCGTGTGTTTCAAAAGTCACGCACATCCATATAATATTCCTTGTTGCTTAAAAACCAAAAATGTTGGCTTAGATTTCTGTCACTAGATGACTGCATCAGAAAAAGTGTTGAACGTCAAAACAATTGCCATTTGTAGTGAGTTGAGCACAACGGGAGGAGGTTTTCCCGAGAGCAAATCGTGGAATTTTATTTCGCTATAAATTCTCGTGGGATAAATGCATTTCAGCAGAAATATCCAGGGGACACGGCACCAAATACATCAACGATAATACTTTTAGAGCAATGGTTCCGTGACGCAGGATGGGTTACAGACAGGAAACGATCGGGTAGAGCGTCCATTGTGAAAACGAAACTGGCAGATGGGAAGACCGCTTTATAAACAAGTCCATTAAAAAGACCATCCACTGCATAAACATTATTAAAAATTCACATCGTTGCTGAAAATGATGTAAGGTACGCTGGGTTGCAGCAAGACGGCGCAACGTGTCACACATCACGGGACAGTATGGAAGTTTTCACTGAATTTTTTGATGATCGTGTCATTTCCAAAGGACTATGGCCATCTCGTTTACCGGACGTGTATGATAAGGATTTTTTCTTTGGGGATATCTGAAAAATGTCACCTTTAGGAATAATTCCTATACGTTTGATGAACTTAATCCTTTATGCAATATCAAACATTAATTCTCACACTCTTCATAAAGTGTCAATTAATCTGGTAAAAAGAGTTGGATTGTGTGTCCAGGAAAAAGGACATCATTTTCAACATTTACTGTTATTTTACCATTTCTGACACCTAACAATAAAGATAACCTTTGTTTGTGCTTTATTCTGTTTGCTAATAAAATTTATTCGTCAACCCCAAAGGTTGAACTTTTGAAACACCCGGTATTCCTCGAAACATCCAGGCACAGTCCTTTACCAGAAACCCCCAAAGCCCATTTAGGCACTGATCCATTCACAGGGCTCAAACATCAAACAATTGGCATCTACACCACTCGATAGCTAGCTAACTTTGGGCTATCAATGGGTCACCTGGTCGGCGTCACCAATTGGCTGGCCATACCTGGAAGAACCTTCCTACTAAACAACTTTTCGACTGCGCCGTTTAGGCTAACATCTAAAAAACATTCTGATAGCGCGTAAAAAAATGCGTTAGACCAACGCTGTTTCAGTCGGTGCATACGGAGACGTATGAATTAATATTAAACTTTCCATGTTTCTTATTTCATTGTTTTACTGCTTTCTGACCACAAAATATTCTAAACAACCTGAAGTTTGAGAATATGCTTTGTTTCTCTCAAAAGCTGGTTTAAAAAATAAACTGTAACTCATGCGTTTACATATATTTGAGGGTGTCGGAGTCAGAGCCGAATGGGTCTTACGGGTGTTAATTTTGCCTTCGAGGGGTGAAAAATATAAACAATTTTTAAACAGGTTTTATTCTTTTAATTTAAATTAAATAATTCGAATCTTTTACACATTATTTACAAAGGATTATGACTTCCAAAAAGTACAAAATTTTCAAATATAATCATAATTTCAAAAATTATAAACATGAAAATAAGAAATAATTCTGTAATAAATATTAAGTGATCTCTTTTTGCATTGCGCACGCTCCTCTGATGTATAAAACTTTATAGAATTATAACACGAATCGTACTCTTAAGGAATATTATATATCTTTTGTACCTCAAAAACTTTGAAAATGTATTTTTTTATTTTTTAAAAAATATAATTTATTATTTTATTTATATAAAAATACTACAGTGTGTAATAAGGATATATTTAAACTTATAAATCAACTTATAGCTAGTAATTAAAGCCACCATTTAAAAAAAATAGCATGAGCAACGTAAAATTTAATTAATATTTGTTATAGAATTTTTTCTTATTTTCGTATGCTTATAATTTTTAAAATTATGATTAAATTTTAAACACTACACTTTTCTGAAGCCCCATTTTCTTAATAAATAATGTGTAAAAGATTCGAGTTATTTAATTTAAATTTCAAAGAATTATACATGTGTGTGAAAATTGTTTATATTATATTTTCCGCCTTCTGGAGAAATTTAACACCCCTGAAAGTTTAAAATTCTAGGAGTCAGAGCCATCATTTTCCCTACCGACAACATAGCGCTAGTCTTAAGCACTCTGCAACACAGCTCACTTTTCTTCAGGAATATTTTCCCTCTTAATTTGAACTCTACTTAACATTGAATCTGATACTTCAGTATAATTGTTGTACGTGGTCATGAACCGTGTTTAAAATATCTTTATTGGTAAATTCGAAAAAAACAAACTGATGATCAAAGCTTTAATGCAAAAATGTCCGAAAAAAGGTAGAAATAAGTGGATTCTTATTATTGTGTAGCCCTTTTCCATTTTTCATTATACTTGTTGCTGAGTTAAAAAATGATGCAAGAAAAATGTTTGAAGCTTTATACTATCCTGAATTTTATACAGTTATTCAAACATAAAATTTTAGCCATGAAAAAACCCTCAAAGTTTCGCTTGAAAATAACTTTTTCAAATGTCTTGTTCAGAAAGAAATGGTTTGTTAAGGAGACTGATAAAAAAACTACTTGAAGCTAAATGGATTTGACAGATTGACTTTGAAAAATAGTGTGTTAAGAGTCTCCCATTCATTAAATGGTGCACTCTGAAATAATGAGCTTTATAAATTTATGTTTAAAATTTGAGACTTTGATTTCTTTATTGGCAAGAAAAGTTGGTGCTGCAAAGAATTTTAACTGTAACTTAAACATCTAAAAAGCATTTTAAGTAAACAAAAGAGAGAGAATACGAAACTCTATCATTAAAACTCGAAACGATTCCTCTGGAAATTATGCGACTCGCAGCCATTATTCTAAAAGAGAGAATAACTGTACATAGAATGTAAGTGCTTTCACTTATTTGTATCCGTTACATTTACAAAGTAAACATAACATTAGAATCTTGTTATTTCGTGACTTTAGCATGGCATAAGCCGCAAATGAGTGCGAGTCATTATATTTGGATTTTTTCGGAATAACTTAGAGAAACTATTGAATAAACTCTCGAATTCCTTCGTTCTTTACGGGTACCAGTATATAATGAGGTGGACTACTATTCATATCAGTTGCCATTTCAACTGCTTTTTCATTTTCTTTTTAGATCGAAGAGAGTGCGTCTATTCGGAATTGGCACAACACAAGCGTCTTTTGTCAGAATACGAGAGAAAAGCAAACACGCGTTTTCGAAAAGACAACGAATTTTCCCTTTAGAGTGATATTCTGAATGTTAGTTCAGAATGAGATTTCTTAGCAGGGCAATCACTAGGAGTTAAATAGAGAGAAAAAAAGAAATTCAAATGGGTTGTCTCATTTGCGTATTCTTTCAAGACCTCAACAAAAGCAATGGTTAAAAACTCAATTTTTCCTCAATAGAAAACAAAAATATTATTCGGTAAAAATAGAAAAATGTTTTTCTTAATGAATCTGATGCCACACAAATCCTTTATATGTATCGAAAAACTCAAATATTTACCATGAAGTTTAAAATCCTGAAGAAACTCGTTTTTTTAAAAAAAAATAATTGAAACCTATTGATAGGAATAGATTTACAAATTTTTAAAATGGTCACTAAAGTCCTTAACTTAAAAAATGGTAATAAAATTCTTTAACTTTTAAACTGCAATCAAACAAAGTTTTTTTAAATCCAATTAACGAAAAGATCTTTATTCTTATGGATAATATCGATATAAAAATACTTATGCAATTTACATTTGCATAATATAAAGAAAAATTAAAAAAAATTATATATACTTTTACCGAGACATATAGCAATTTCAAAAATAATCTTTTATAAAGATAATTATAAAATTTTACGTGTGTTATTTCAAATGTAAACTTCTATTAGAGCTCTAAAAAAATTTTATAATTTTTTTTCTTCAATAGAAATGAAAATGTTTAATTATTTGAATGTCATTATAATCCACCATTTACGTACATATACAGGCTGGTCCCGAATTGATGGTACAAACTTTAAGGCTAGGCACAGGACATCATTTATTGAAGAGGAGCACAAGTGAGGCACAAACCCAAAAAAATAAGAGACGAAAGGAAAGAAAAAGCGTCGTTGAAAAGTGTGAAGTTGGCACTAACTGTTCAGCGCATGCGTTAGCACCAGCTGCACCACCCACTGGCAAAAGTGTAGGCGGAGAGGATAGTCTGCCGGATTCAAAGCTTGTACTCGCTGAAAATATGAGTGGTGTAAGAGATTTTCGTTTCACATTCTACAAATGGTATAATGACTCACGCTTACGGGATGAGCAACAGCTCTTGTACTTGCCTCGGCCTAGCTTCCTCGACCAGCATCATGTCTGGTGACGTGTTTCACGAAGTTGACAATGTAAACGTTGAAACATTCGGTGATCCGGCATTCGTCGATCAGGAAACTGATCGTGATACATTCGTAGCGCAGCTCTGCTGTTACCATTTGCACGGTGCTACATGTAATGCACTTCTGCATACATGTATGGCACACGTAAAGTCTCCTATCATAGACGTCAGCACAATTGCGAATGGCGCTTTCTTCTATTGAGATACATCTTGTTGAACAGTAGCTAAACATCTACAGCCTCCTACCGGTAACGCAACCCCACCGATAACTCCATTTCTCTTTTCTTTTCTTTCCCCTGTCTGCATCTCACCACGTCCCTTGCATCCATACATTCCTATACAATAAAGAATTGGCCTCTATCTACCCTAACAAATTGTACAATGAATTCGGGTCTACTCTCTATAGAAGCATCATATTATAACCAAGTATTCGAAAATTAAATAATATTACATATCGCGAAACTAAACTATATATATACATATCTTGTAGACTAATTCAGGTAAAGTACAATATTTAGTACATATTCCAATAGCAAGCGAATTAACAACATTTGCAATGAAATAAAGTATTATTCGAGGAGGATCAGAACATCGGAGGTTTCCGGAAATAAAACTGATTTTTAATTCTATAATCATTATAGAATTAAAAATCAGTTTTGTACTGTAGCATAATGCAACATTTTGAGAAAATTAAAAATCGTACAAATATTTATCTATCAACCATAATTATATATTTATTCGTATAATTATAAATATATTGAATATAAATGTATTTATTAGAAAAATATGTTCAAGTGGCTTATTTTATTAGCATTATTTATATATTTAAGTCGTATTATTGCTTAAGTATTTTATAGTTATTTTCATCCACAAATATTTCAATAAAAAAATTCTCTTCTTGATCAAATCAAGAATTATTCCTCATCACACAAATAATAAGGAATTTATACTTAAGTGAAACTGGTAATTGCTGTTTGGTTGTGAATTAGTTTGTGATAGGCAAATATAATGAATAAATAAGTATTAGTTTTCCCATATATATAAACTGGTAGACCGACTTTTAACTATAATAATATTAAGGAAGTGGTAGATCAAAAAGAATGTAGATGCAAAATGATTACAGGAAATACGTGGACGAATATCCTGGGCACGTAGTAAAAGGCAACCTAGAAATAGTTCAAGATCAGAAATTAAGAGAAATTATATGCAAAGGCACTCGTTATTGATTAACTATTTCGAATAGCAATTTAAATGTAAAAAAAAAACAGCTCAGAAGATATTAACAAATTTACTCTCAATTTTGCAATAAAAAATAATTCACCTACTCTGGCCTCTAAGGAATATGGTTTTTATGTCCTCAGGGATTTAATGAATTTTAATTTCATAACAAAAAATGATGTTTCTAATAGAGAAATTAAAAGTCCAATAGGAAACTTACAAAAACACTTTGTGATAGTCTGTTAATAAAGTCCCAGGAAATTATGCAATAATATGTAAATATTATTATAGTAAGTTAATAACTGATCATATAAAAATAATAATGCATATGAAGTAAGTAAATTTAGTATGAAAGAAATTAACAACAGATTATATTGGCATTTTGAAAACACAATTAGATATTTCTAGCAATAAAATTAAATATCCCCATATATTTTTGACACACTTCTTAATTTCATAAAAATCCAGTCAGTGTAACAAATGGGTTCAATACTTACAAATACAAATCGGGAAGAATATTACAGAACATATTACAAGATACAATACACAAATTTAAAGATACTTCTATTATATAAAAAACAGCCATGATGTGTAATAAAGAAGGTTGATCAACAAGAGGTATTTTCAGTGCATGGATTCGCGATTTCGAAGATTTATTTAACTCCATCAAAATAGGAGATATAATTCAGGTACTTTCACCTGCTTATGAGAAATATGGTTTGAATAGTTACATTCGTTTTGAAAAGTTCAATACATTAATTCGATTTGTAATACAGGAGAACTTCATTATTTTTGATAAACTTTACAAACAAATCAAAGGATTGCCTCAGGGTGGCCCCGCCAGTAATAGTCTCGCTAACCTGTATTTACACCACTATGAATCAAATCGAAGAAATTAACCATCTTGCCTCTTATTAATATACATAGATGATTTAATTGTTATAGGTCGCTACAGGGAATTTAAACCTAGCATTAATTTTTATCCGGAATCCCTAAAATTAATACAGACAAATTTTAACTCGAACAAAGTTGAATTTTTAGATTTAGATTTAAATATTATTGACAACAAATTATGTAGCAATATCTATGATAAAAGAGAAGCATTTATCTTCAATGTCATAAAGATACCGAACTTCAATAGTTGTCTACATATATCAATATTTAGAAATATAATTAAAAAAATTTTGATGAGAAATAATAATTTAACTACTCACAATATTGATAAAATCAAGAACATCTAGAAATTTATATTTGGTTGCATACAGAATAATTATCCCAACAACTTCTTGAGAAAATACATAGATCAAAAATATTTCTTAAAAATCTTTTTAAAATCATAAAATTGGCAAGTTTGTGAAGGGTTACGATGGACTTCAGGAAATGCACAAATCCACCACACAATATTAGGTCCACAAAGTCAGCTTGTTAGTGGTCCAGCTGTGAAGAATGCATGCAATCCACACACAGGATACATTTTAATGCACACATAGACCAATATTTACACGACTACACTTTAAAATTATTCATGACCAACTAAACATTTATGTCCAATCACACATTTATGACCAATCAAGCAAGTTTTTTTACATACAATTTGGTATGCATCTAATACCAAATAGTTAAACTCTAATGTGATAATATGGACCATTTGTATTGATATGGCATTAGTGGGAGTTATGAGCAAAATAGGAGTGGTGATTGTTGTAAGAAATATGAGAAATCGCTCAGAAATTGTGAATAGAAGTATTGATAGGATGCTCTTGGGTGAGTTTTTGCTGATTTACGCTATTCATGCTGGGTTTTTAATTTAAACTTTCGGATTTTAAATATTTTTTCTTCCTATACGATTATTTTAAAAATGGGTGCATCATATTTGGTGTTCGATGGTTCAACTATATTGTCCACTTAATTGTTTTAGAGTTTTAACATTTTAATGTTATAATATCTTGCGGAATGCGATGGCGAATAGTTTAATTTTTTAAGTATTAACTTTTTAATTTTTAAAATTTTTGAGAATTGGATATATTTCCCGATTAACTTACCAAGTTGCAATATGGGAAAGGTCGGCGCAATCAAACTAGTTTAACCCCACTTATCGGTCCTAAGTCTGAGGTTGCACTTGGATATTTTATAAATTTTTATTTTTTTAAATTTATAATTTTGTTTGAAAACGTTGATAGTTTATTTTCTATATTTGCCATTCATATTTTGAAATGAAATTTAGTATTATAAAATTCATATAATTTCAATTTTTTAATTGATTGTGAAGTTGTGATTGATTTATATATATTTAAACATAAATATATTTATAGAAATTGGTTTTACATATCTTACAATACAGGTTTTACATCATTACATCGAAGATGTTTTTTATAGTTAATTTTCTGTGAAATGTTTCACATTTTTTAGGTTCTCCAAAAGTAATCAAATCATGGAACTGTAATGTTGTCTATAAAGGAAATTTTCGAGTCCTTAAAAAAGAAAAAGGCGAGAAAAAATGGAACTGAGTAGAAAGTATTGAGTCGAAAAGAAATGTTAACAAAGAAATACAATCGAAGACTAGTAGAAAAAGCTGAGGTGAGGAAAGATTTACAATGATTCCAAAATTCTTGAGTTGCATTTTCTAGTAATATTTCGAAGTTCAAAGGTTGAAAAAGCGCAACTTTTATAGTTTCGGACCCATCTATTGAAAAAAGAAACCATTTCATGCCTTGAGATTTATTTTCTTTTCAAATACTTTAATCTCGAGTTAGAAGAAAAAGTTAGAGTGAGAGAATTCGGGGTTAATATGATTAAAAATGAAATGTTCATATTTTAAAAAAATGTGTGCCATTTTATTGAATCGTAAATTTATAATGAATTAAAAAAATTAAACATCATTTTTATTAGAATTATCGTGTTAGAATTTATGAGGAAATTAAGTTTCTATAATTTATGGATTCTTAAACAAGAAAAGTTTACAAAAATAGGCACTCAAGAAGCTTAAAGATGCAAGTAGAAAAATGATTAATGCAGGTTCTTTCTACGCTTAAGATTAAAAAGCACAATATTTAAGAGTACTGCAGTCGCTAAAAACCATTAAGGTTTTCGAATTAGGTCGATTTAGTTAATGACAAGTAGTGCAGCAATCCTGAATGAAATTGAATTAATGCAAAATAAGGACACTAGAGCTTTTAATCCGTTGAAATAAATAAGCCTCTTTTTATGTGTGTTCACTGAAGTAAATGTGCTCTTTTATAATCCATTCACTTCAAATTACCAGTGTACTTTGGTTGTTAATGAATGCTTCATTTTCCAGGCATTTCACGCTTTTCTCAAACATGTCCAAAAAGGATATTTTTATTTCGCTGTGTTTCAAAAAAACAAATTAATGCATAGGTCTCGTTTTATTGTTACATATTTTTTCATATTAATATATAATTTTTGATTCAACTGCATTTTTAAAACATCCGATTGTTCCGCTATGATGTCCACCCTACATCAAACCACATCCTCATGAGCATGCGCCATAATTAACACACCCTTCGTATTTCCCCCTTAATATGTTTTAGATAAGCAACTTATGGATAAGCGTTTCTCAAACTGTGGAGCGCGCCCCCCTTGGGGGGCCTTACAACTCTACGAGGGGCGCTCGAGCTTATTGAAAAATCGAAAACAAAAGGTTATTTAAAAATTATTAATTTACTGAAAGGAAGCAAACAAATTACATTCTGACATAATAAAATATAAAATGCACATTTACACTGATGTCATACACTTATAAATGCATCAGTGCTGTACAGTGTATATTTTATTATTAATTTAACAATACTAAGTGAAGTTTGATAATTATCAGTGGCCTCGTGGGCTTATCTTGAGAATTTGTACTTCCTTAAGCTGTGGGTTAAAAGTTACGCGCTCCCCAGTGTGCCACCCTTTTCTACGAAAGTATAGTGACGTTTTTTTAGGGGGAGGGGAAAAGGAACACAAAAGCCAACCCTTCGCAAACACTGTCCTTCTATTGTATTCGAAATAATTTCATGGATACGGATGCCCCCAAAAGATCGGGAAGACGCATATATACGTCCAGAAAATGTCGGCTGTGTGAGACGTCTATATACGTCGGTGACGCACAAGAGGTTGAAGTCGTGTTGCAGTTTTAGTGCCCAAGTACAGTGTTATTGGATTCCACACATTGTTACTGTACGGATGGGGGCGCGATGAAAAGGACGATCGAGTCGCGTCTACTGAAAGTTTGAGAAGCACTGTTAGATATATTGCATTTAAGATGGCATCCGATGTCCCCAACAATGCACAAAATTTTACTGCTCGGTACCAAGATCATTTATATGCTTTATTGCCAATTTTTAAGTAGGTCGTTCAAGTCAGAAATAAGCCCTTTTGCATACAAATGTTCTAAAACCTTCTGGACAAACATGCAGAAAAACGACATGGCCTCTGTCGAGTTTCTGCAACATGAAAATTGATCGAATTGGGCCAGGGTCGAATCTGCATCCTTGGGTACAGAAGGCCAGTGACAAATTAACCACGTCACCCAGCTGACTGTTTTCTATATAATATAATAACGATTATATAGTTTCTAAATTTTATGCACAGAATTATTGAAATCAGTCACAAGTTGAAACACGAACAAATCCACCTATACTCTGCTTTAATTAAATAGTCCACTCACATATATACGAAAACTAATTAGTGCATATATTGTCTTCCATGCCTCGAGTGAGAATTATTTTATATTACTATGATACTTTCTTGGAAAGCAGGGCTTCAAATACTTTATAAGGAACAAAATTCTATTTTTCACACACAGTAAGTCCTACCATGCAAATTCTATATTCTCGATATTGAACTAGAAACCAGTCATTAATTGTTTAACCCACTTGGACGTTTCAGTATTTTAAAGTCAAGAAACATAGGTTTATTTTAGAAGACTGTTTGTTCCTTTCACATCAGATATAAAAATTTGGTTATAGGAAATCGTTGATTCGAAGCCCGCGAGGGAGTCGCAAGCGATGTTTTCTGTCAAACGATGCATCATTGCATTTTTTGTAATGTTGGATCCCCTTTACATATTCTCCTTTATCGCTCTTTTATAGGACGTGGCAAATTATTGGAAACGTTTCAGACTCCACAAAGAAATTTCCGAGCCTCCGATAAATAGAGGATTTCAAATTTCCTCTTTGGTTTCCTGAAGGATATCGAAGTAAAGCCAGTAGAAGTCAATGCCATTGATAAATATTCGATTAAGTGTTATCTATCTCTATATATTCCATTGGCATTTATTTTAGTACTGGGTCTAATTGTTCTTAATTTTTCATACAGAAAACGGTCATCTTTTTCGTAGTTTTTAATCAAATTGGTTACTTACTTATTTTTTCATTAATTATTATATAAACCATTTATTTTTAAGTTTATTACATTTATAATCATAAAACATTAGTTATTATACCAATGTTTGGTATATATTACTTCTGTTCAGCAATTATCTCCACATTAATATTGATTTTTCAGTTTAAATAATGCGTCTATAAAACATATTTGTAGACTATGTATTAAAAAATAAATATATTTTTTGAAAGTCAAGATTAAGAACTCTCGATTATGTAATTCAATAGGCTTAGGTTGAATTAAAGACATGCTGAATGCTTATTGAGGTTATATAACGGAAAGAGTATTTCTTGCAAAGAGGAATATCCTACAAAAAATTAAATTTCTTAAAGAGTGATGTTCTTCTGCCTTCTAAGAACTGTCGTAGGAATTATCCATTTTGATGTTGAAATCTTTTCATTTAATGCCATAAAAAATTTTAAGAGCAATTCAAAAATGTTAATGAAATATGTCCTCGACTTTTATTTATTTGGATAACGCTGAGTGTGTTTTAACTTGAAACATTGAGTTGACCATTCACATACTTTCGACGAATTAACGTGATAGAGAAAATAGGTGTGTCTTGTCTTCACCATGCTTTCAAATGACACATTTTATTCTTGTTCTCTGTCATTAGCTTTGTAGAAAATAAAATAACGATTTTAAAAGGTGTTTTAAATTCATTCCCTTTCTTTCCATCTTCACACAATACTTTTTGATAACTTGCCAAATACATTTTCAGTAATGCATCAGAAAACGAGTCTTTTCATAAAGTAAACATTAATTGATTTTGTGATGTGTATTTCCATGGAATTATTTTGTTTTCCAATTCTCATCAAAGCTCCGGTCTCTTTTATGAAAAACCAATCCCATGCTTTAATTATTCTTCAAGCCAAGTATTTTGTAGCAAATCATTAAACTACACTCGCCCGCTACGAATGTGCACTTAATTGCCAAACGATACGGTAAAACCATTCAGTTTTCGACGATATTGCCAAACATTAACATTTAATATACCTCGAGGGCATCTATTAATTATCGAATATTAATTGTCTTACAACCTTAAGCAGCGTTCAAAGTCTCCTCCATTATATCTTTATTGCTCGATCATTCTGTGTAAGATCCTTTGAAATGGGAAAATATCCTTTCGATCGAGAAGGCAGATTAATAGCATTCCTTCTACGATAAAAATTATTTACAATAGAAACTTTCATTCGTAAATTTTAGAACTAAATCAACGAAAGGTAAAGTGAGAGGAAGCAGCCTCAGGGATATATTATCTCCGCAATATTTCACTTAAAAACAAATCGAATACCTAAATAAAATTCTATGAATTGATGGAATTTGCAGTGTAATTAATATTTATTGGGGAAATCGAAACTCCGGCTCTATTATCCGGATATTTTTAAATTTTGGTTATTAATATTGTATAAAATACCCCTAATATAATTTTTTAGAGAAAAGAAGTAAAGGCCAGTGATCGAGTGGTCACGTATCGCGCTTCCACGCCACAGATTCTGGGTTCAAACCTTGGGCTGGACAAGATTGACTCAGTCTTTCATCCCTTTAGTGGGTCGATAAAATGAGTACCAAGCTTGTGTGTTTGGGAACTAAACAATGTGGGGTTTTGCGTCAGACAGGAATATCTGCTCATGCACCTCAGCGCCTAAGGTCAGTAAAATTGAGATAGGCTCAATAGGCCTTTGCTCTTACTGGGCTGTTGTGCCCCTGAGTTTAGTTTTACAACAAAGAAGCATCCAAATTTCCATTTCTCTTGACTGCTTTGTTAATGTTTTCTATTGCATTTTAACGGATGGTCAAAAATTGAAGAGTTGCATAAAAAAAAGTACATATTTTTATGTTCGGCCTACAAGATTTAATGTTTTTCTGAAGTGGCCCGCAAGGTCATTTGAGTTGGACATCCTTGCTCTAAAGCTGTTGGCAAGGGACCTCGTCCTTTTGAGCTTCCACTCCAACGGCAAGACGTTGGAGCCGCGACGTGAATCGACTTCCTTTACACGGCGGCTAAGATAAATAGAAAGAGTAACAAGAATAAATTTTTTTAAAAATATTTTTCAAAGGGGCATATTATATGTAAATATACATTCATTGTTTCTAAGATTCCAAGTCTTATCATGGGAAAAGTAAATTCAAATTTTAATAAACGATGTATTGCGTAAGTTCCATTTCTTTTTCTTACTATGAAGATGCATAATGTTCCATAACGAATGTGTTTCCTTCGTACCGCATGAGTGACATCGGCCAATAAAGTCCTACTCAAAAAATAGAAAAATCGTTTGACCCTAAGAGCAAAGTGAAAAAAATATGGCAACCTCCCAATTCTATCTACATTGGTTCTCTCTTGAATTCCTCATAAATTGTTCACTGGCATCGTATATCTATTAAAAGAAGTTTATGTGGGGGGGGGAGAAGGAATGTATTTGAAAGATATCAGGTACTTAATACTTTAATAATATCAGAAAAATTAATGCAACAAAAAATGAATACATTTTTTTGAAAAAAAAAACGGTGTTGACATGCGAGGTAATATGCATTAGAATTATTAAACGTAAAAATTCCTTAGCGGAGGAGGAGACAGCAAAACGGCCAAACACTATTTCTCATTTGCAATTAAAAATTTCAGTTTAATCCAATAGGATATTTTTACCACTCTCTCTGTGTTAAATATATAATTTATATGCACTGTATGAATATCGCAGTGTTTGAACTGAAGATAATGATTTAAAAATAAATAAAAAATAAAAAAATCTGTTGGTTCTCAGTAATATTTTCAAAAATTCGCTTAACAACCCGAACCAAACATGACCAAAAAAGGCAATTTTTAAAAAAAGTTAGATATCTCAGATGGTTCAAATGTTGCATTTCTGGGACGTTTTATTCAAGAGCTATGTTACAAAATATACCAAAATATAAAAAGTCTCTTAAATTTTAAAATTTTTAAAGGGAATTTTAAAAAAATTGCTTCAAGTTTTACGACGGCATCACGCATTATTTCAGTACACTAAATCTTGTGAGTGTGTGTGGAACTTCTCGTTTTATACGCTACACCTTATCCCACACATAAACTCGTCCTTCCATTGATAAAGATTTAGTGAACAAAAATACTTTGTTTATCCATAGTACATTCTTCCTCTTATTCAGTTATCAGATTTAGCATAAAGTGGAATTCATATATTGTTCATTAAAAATGTCTATCGGAGCATCTATATTTTAAAAATATTTGTCTCGATTGTTTGTTTTTAAAAATAGCTTATGTTGCTGAAAATAAATAGCACTCCCGTGCATTGATGGAACAAGGATGCTTCTTTTACTGCAGAATATTGATTTAAAAAACATTTCCTTTTTATTCTAAATCCAAACTAGCTATTTTTTATTTCATACAATACATCCTTTTCTCTCCAATATTATATTCTTCCTAATAATACCTAACCAAATAATTTATTTGAAACGCTTTTTCATGGATTATTTGTTAATCTAAAATACAAAGCATTTTGTCATAAAATGTCTGTAACGAATTCCAAATTTTTTGAATGGAATATTGTCTTATTTTTATCAATTCGTGAATTGAAAATAGTGGAACAAACATTGAACCAACTCATGAAAAGATATTAATAATTCAATCTACTTCCTATTCTCTTTCGAATCCTATCTTGAATCAAAAATGAATTCGGAGACCTATGCGAGTGTTACAAAAGACTTGGGATCACTGGAAAATGACGAACTAAGCCTCGATGCATTGGAAAGTAGAAGGAACCCATCACTTCGCTTGGAAGTTTCTCCAAAGGATGTGAAAAGGATCTAGTTCTCATCTAAAGGAGGTTTAAGCATAAATGTGGGAAGCGCCAGTTCTCAATACACTTTTTGCTCTCAATATTACTAACAAAAATGTATTTGGAATCGTGGAGTTGGATGTACTTTATCAGCAACATATTATTAAGTTTAAAGGTCTCAAATAATGTTTGAAATGAATTACCTTTCTATCAGAATTAAGATGACCTTTTCACGTGATAGAAACATTTTGTACTCTGCCGGAAAGACAAAGAAAGGGATGGAAACAAAAGCTCCCGGTGAAACTTGAGTAAAATTAGACGTCATGGCTAACAAACCTGAATTCATGATCCTATACAGGGGGAAACTTGAAATCGGATCTATAATTGGTTGAAGAGATTACATTTGCATGTTTGTGTTTCTTCTGTTCGCCTTACGAAAGTGACGCTCACAGATGGATTGTTTGTTACCATCGCACTTGGAATGAATACCAGGGCTTTTGAGCCTCCATCAGCAACTAGGATTAATGACTTATAAACTTCCTCATCACGCCAATGTGAGGAATTGGTCCATCGATCATTTAACAAACATCGCTCTCACTGCAGCACGAGTCTTTAAAAACCACGATTCGAGTGAAACAACGCCAGCAATGAGCTCGTTACCGATGTCACGTACGGGATATTGAAAAAAAAGAGCCCATAATTTAAAACTATTGCCATATATTTTTCATCCAAGTTTCACTAAAAATGACGAGTATTATAGTTAATAACACTCTACAGAAAACAATATAAGTTTAAAAAAAGTCCGCATTAGTAACTTATGAAGCTAAAGAGAGCTTGACCTATAAATGCGGTGAGTTTTAAAAAAGTACACAATGAGTAGAAATTTTTTTATACTCTATTCAAATCTTTCAATGCATTTTCTGAGAAACTATGTTTTTCAATTTTTTTTTGTTTCATGGTAGAGTTCACTACAGGATTTCTTTTTTAAAAATATTAAGTTTAAATTTTCAGAAAATGTTTTACTTAGTTTTATCTGTGTTCTAGACAATTATCTGACTGATCTCTGTGTCTATATTTATGTATTTTGTTGCACTTTTTGTGAGAAAATAACATTAGTTTTTTGTAAACAAATTGAGTTCTTGCATAAAAAAAGGACATTTTTCAAAAACTTTCAAAAGTATTACAAATCTTATAGCTTTAAATACAGATGATGGTATCATTTATGTTCTGTATAAACATTATTCGAATATATTTATTAGAATTTTCAGTACACGGCTTACCGTAACTGCAATTTTTTACTAAAATTTCACTCAAAATAGCCAATATATCCTAAAATATTTTTAATTTTGTGGAAATTGTACTTGAATTCTTAGTTTTATGCCCCATTTCAAATAAAAAAGTGTTGATTTATTTGAAAATATATAGATTAAAAAAAAGTGCTCCGAAGATAGTCACAGACCTTAACGTATGCTATTCGTAAAAGGGGAGGGGGGGGTGAGAACCGAAGCATACGAAGCAATAGAATTTATTTATGCTTTAAAAATATCATTTCTTATGCTATACATATAATAGTCCTTGACCAGAATAAATTTTATTTTACTGAAATTAGTAGCATGTCTTCATCTTACTTTAAAATAATTTACTCATTTGCATTTATTATTTTTGCCTCAGTTGAACATAATTTGTTGAATAAAGTTATATACATTTTTTTGCTCGTATAACTACATTATTCTTCCATTTTCAAGAGTTGCCTCGAATCAGTTCTTCGATAGCAAGCTCGAATGGTTGCAATATAAAGAATATATAGATAGCAAATATATGAGAGCAAGTAAAATAATTTTTTTCCCTTCATAACTCTATATGAATTAAAATATTTTATGTTATATTAAATAAACATTTCTGAATTTTTGTTTCCAGTTATAAAGAACGAGCTCTTAGTTAAGAAAAAGAGGTTTTTTTTAAATATTTTTCTTTAATACCCTAGAATGAAACCGAACGAGACACGAAAGAAAAAAAATAACAAGGGCTCGTGTCATACTTTAGTACATCTCGTTTTTCTGTCGCAAGCAGAATGAAAACTTCATTAAAATTCCCGATAACGCTCCCTCGCGCTGCTTGGATTGCGGTCATTCATTTCAAGAAGAGATTACACTAATAATAAACCCTGGAACGACAGCATTTTTCTTATCTTTATTTTTTTGGGGAGTTCAATTTTTGTTACATTTTTTCCCCTCTTATCTCGTCAATAGGTATTTACATTTTAAAACATGCGACTTTCCAAAGCGTGTGAAATTCTTCTTTGAAATGCAGTTTGCACAGCGCTTTGAGGTCTCTCTCCTTTGAGAATTGATTTTAATTAAAAACTCTCCTTTCAGAAAGAACAATGAGACTACAAACAATGGCCTCTGTGGCGAGGAGTATTAAAACAAAAGCTGCAAGAAGCATTCGCGACAACAAATATCAGTGAAACTTTTACTCTTGGTTTAAAAATGTTCCAAAAATGCATGGTTGCCGAGAATTTCTTCATCATAAGCCCAGACAATAGAAAACCTGCAAAGCTGATTTTATCTTTGTACTCTGAATATTATGAGAGTCGTATTCAAACAGTATCCAACTATAATATTTCGGACGTTAGCAGATTAAAGTAGAAAATGATTGGCTATCTTTAAATATGTTGGGGACCTCAATGCATATACATTAAAGTATAAGCTTCCTGTAGCAGCTGTCATTCTTCAGTGAGTGAGTGAATATTAACATCGCACTTTTCAGCTACATGAGGGCTTTTGGCAAAGGATCTCGTAATTTTGAACCATGGTCAAGTGACGAGGACGAGCTACCGCAGCCCTCTGTCATTCTTCAGCCTACTGATAATGAGTGAAGTTTAAAAGTGCCTCTTCAGTTCAAATTTTATTTTTGTAAAAGAGGAAAAAAATACTAGAACAATGCTACTGCTTCTATTTTTTTTTTAAAGCTTGACGATTCTCAGAAAGATCTGGACATCACTAGAAAAAAGAAATGAAATTCAGAAAGATGATCAAATTTTACACTAGGCGATGTCCTCTCATAATACATGTTCCCTCCCGTATCTGCCAGTAGCAGAACAATTGCAAAATAGCTGAATATCTGAAGATGAAACATTTTTTTTATGAATATAGGATAGGTATAGTACTTTGTTACTGATCAATCTTCAAATTGCAAGCAATTTAGAAACTATGAAATCAATAATTTCTTAACAGAAAGTAATTTTTAGGAAGTTTATCAAATATAAACACGCATTTCTTACAATATGGAGAATTTTTTCGAAGAAATGCTTCAATCTTTTTAGTTTTGATCTCTATTCATATTTTATTTTAAGATATATTACATGCTTAATAAGTATCAAATTCTTTATTTAAGTTAAATTTTAACTATGCATATGTTCAATTTCTGTTAATTACGTATGTTTAATTTCTGTTTTTCTAAATGTAGATTTCGTAAAAGAATTTTTTTTTTGTTAAATAAAAGACAGATATTTGTTATGAGATTGACACATAATATTAATAAATGAAGAAAATGGTTATCCGACTTAGGTGAAAGTTAAAATAGTTCAAGTTGAATTAAAATCCCTACTTTGTGTTTTTTTCTCTTACATCAACTTATATTCAACTTGAAAAAGGTACTAACTTGGACGTATTCAAAAAGTTACTGAACTATTTAATGTCTTCAAAAACTATTAAGCATAACTATTTTTACCAAAAAAAATGTATCTTGAGAAAATTTAAATTTCAGTTTTTCTACCAGTGTAGGTAAAAAACTGCACTAATAGACCGTTAGCATTGTGCACAGCAGTTTTCACTTTAAATTCATTTAATGTACATGTACTTTGTTTATATCTTCCTATTAAGTGGTACAATAAAAGTTAGTATCTTCTGTTATTTCTGTTCGTGGAACTTATCACGATTCATTACCTCTCGATGCAGACTATTAGTAATCTTCCTATTTTTTAAAAAAATGATTCTACAACCTTCGACAATTTGTTCGCATGTACTATGTGAAAGAAAACACGGACAAAAGATTACGAAAGGTGTAACCTATCAATTATAAATGATTTAAGAAGACACATTTATCATTAATATATGACATTAAGAGATTAGGCCCGGTGGCAGCGTATTGCGCTTCCACACCGCAGGCCCGGGTTCTATTCTTGGGCTGGGCAAGGTCAACTCAGCCTTTCATCCCTACTGCAGTGGGTCGATAAATGAGTACTAAGCTTGCTTGGGGACTTAAATACTGGGAGTCTCGCATCAGGCTGACCACTTGATCGGGACATCTGCTCATGCACCTAAGCGCTCAATGGGCACGTATACTGGGATGGGCACGGAAAGCCCTGGTCCTCACGGGCTGTTGCGCCACTGAGTTTGAGTATATTCATTATGAACTAACTCAAAACGAACATCAGATGGACAATTTGAACCGAAGCAAATGAACAATATTTTATGCATAAATATTCAAATATTAAGACGGGTTAACTACACTTTGTAAAGATTTTACATTTTTGTAAAAAAAATATTTCATTTACTTTTAAATGAGGCGGAACTTGAAAGAAAGGAAATATTTAGAAGGTGTCATGTCATGACAAAAAACAATTAACGCCCAAACTCAAAGGAAACCCTTAGCAGAGACGAAACAACAGTTCCATGTTCGGCTTACAAAGGACAGTCACGAACTGAATAGGAAACAAACATCTCAGTTGTTCCCAATTCATGGAAATGAATCCACAAGAGATATTTTGATAAGAATAAACATCGAAGAGAGACATTATATTACATTTCTGGTGAAAAAATAAATGTTTTAAAAGAAGCATGTTTTTTTATGAAAAAAATGCTGTGTGTGTCAACCAAGGAAATGCATGAAATAACGTTTTCCTACACTTGAACTTCGAAATTAATATCACTTGTGCAAATTTTAATCAACAATCAAGAATTAGTGCTTGTTAACAAACATTTTTTTCTTAATCGGATGTTTGCGAAAATACAGCTCACAATAAAAAAAAATGGGCCTGTTATTAATATAATTTCGTTATCAGCCATAAAGAAATGCCTCATTATGTATAGATGTTTTTATACACTTCATTCTATTCACATTAATTCATTTAGTGATAGCAGTTTCATTTATGTATGTCAAATTCAAACACTAACAGTAAATGTTATATAAGTTTACTTAGATGATAAAAATTAAAAATAAAAGTAAAAGAACATATAAGTTTTTACACGAGACAATCTCTACTTATGTGCAAAAATTACGGACGAAGCTGAGAAATCTCCGGAATGAGCAGGTAGGAAAGAGGTATCAACAGACGGGGCAGATCATGTGTAATGGATTAAAAGCGCGTGCGCTTAACATTCTTTTGAAAGATATAACATTGAAACGACGTCGAAAGAATGTCTCCAACATGCAATCCCGTAGACGATATCCAGTTGATTTACCTGAAGTCAAGGCAGCAAAAGTTGACCCCAATGTGCAGCTGCAGAATTCTGGATCACGCATAGAATCGTTTACTGACAACCACAGAAACCATTGTTTAAGGACTCCAAACTCGGTCGTGTCGGGGCGGTTACAGAGATACTGTGCCACGGGCGAGAAGGAGGCAGAAATCTCGAAATGTACGCAGCACCCGACACCGTCCCCAACGGGAGGACGTATGAGCTATCCACAGATTTAACGTACATCGCTCCCCTACACGGCGGGTCTTTAGTGTTACTGGGCTCGAACTCGTGACAAAGTCAGCCATGAACCGATACCTTGACCACTCGACTACCAGGGTCACTAAATCTCAGAAGAGTCTTTAGTCGCAAATGCACATAAAGAAAGCAGAATAACTCCTCCATTTCTAACTGAAAAATACACGTTTGGATACTTTCGCGTTGTTTGTGAGGGGGGTATCGGGCTTGAAACTCGCACTAAGTAATAACGGGCGTGGATTTCGAGGAGTAAGCTAGATTAGCTCGGATGTCAACTTCAGTATTTCATTATGGTTAAAAAAATATATCCATCTCGTTGAAGTAACTCTAGTTCTAATCAGAAAAATTCTACAATGAGCCAACAGCCCTTTTATGGATCTAAATGTTAATGAGATAATTTTTTTAAATCAAATAAGCAATTAATGATAATAAATCAGGGTAAAACGTTACATTTTTATTAAGTTAATGTTCAAATAAATGTACAAGCAAATGTGTAACTTTTTTTTTACTTCCTGTATTGAGAAGTCATAAGGGTTGAGCTCCTTAACACCCCACAGTTATAACTCGACGTTACTTTAGACCAAACTAAAACGGTAAGAATAAAAAAAAGGAAATGTTGCAGATTTTGAATTAAGCTTTCATGAACTTGTGTTCTGAAACTTGCAGAAACCAAATATTACGAAGCAATTATTCTTTCAAATATTAATAATGATACGATAATTTAAAATTATTCAACAAAAAATAAAAAATAAAATTCTCTATGCTGGAGATTTTTTTATACAGTTCTATTTTATCCGTATTATTTTTTTCTTAAAATATTTTCAAAATTTTGATGTCACATAAATTTTAATTAGATGTATCATTTAATAAATTTAAATATATCATATAATTTAAAGCTAATTGTTTAGTTTAACATAATAAAGTAACTGATTAGTTTAAAAAGATAACTTTTTTAGTTTAATCTGATTTTAAATTGCATAAATACAACGTACAACTCTCTAAGTAGCTGTAGAATATTTTCCCAAAGTTTCTGAAAAAATATATTAGTTTCACTTCCTAAATAGCAACCAACTATTATTAAGTTTATTTTTAGAAAATTATTATCCCTGGAACTTTTTACAAAAAAACGAATTTGATAGTTATCATTGATTTTAAAGATTTGATACATTAAGAACTCTAATCCTCCAAATCAGAAAAGAGTTGAAAAAATCAAAAGAAATATCTAATCATGAGCAAATATAAATCACCGAGAAAAGCTCGAGAAAGAAAAAAGAAAAAAAAAGAGATAAAATGCTTTTTTCTTTTCAATAAAACCATTTCATTTTTCATATAAGAAAGAGAAGTTTTGTCTATTTTCCTATTTATTAGAAACTCTTTATTTGAGCAGGAAAGGTATCCCTATTATGTTTTCGCCTCGATTTCGGAAGAAGATAAAAAATTCTTTGTACCAAAAGTTTAATCAGTATTCACAAGAATAAAAGCGCTTTATCTCTCTTTGTACGAAGGAGATTATACGTGAAGGATCCTCAGAGATTAAATTTTAAGAAATAATATCTGGGTATTAAATATGATTAGAGAGAAGTTTAGGGAAGGGGAGGGAAAGGAAAATTTTTATTTTTTAGGAAATGGCGATGTAACTTATTTGTAGGACTTTTTCTTTCAAACAACGCATTTTTAACAACATAAAAACTCTGTTAAGCAATGACGTAACATGCTCCCCCTACAGCCCTCGTATCGTCCATAGCCTGACTGCCGCCAAGCGCCTTTGTAAAATCCTAAACCTGACTTTGCAGATGGGCCCAAATGTTCTCCATTACGCCACTGCTGATAATAAAATAGACACATAAGTGCCATGTTTAGTGGAATGTTAAAAACACACACACACACACAATCCAAATTTCCTACTTTTCCTATTTCTTTAATAATGTATCCTCCACATATAACATATGTTTTTAAAAGAAAGAGAAGAACACCACAAACAATTGATTTAAAGTTGCACTCGGGCAAGGTGAGTTATTGAGGGATTATATACATTCGACTAATAGTTATTTTTTCTTAAAAATCTCAATTCTTTTTATTTTATTAGTATCTCAAAGTCATTATTAAGTTGATTATACATTCGCGATAGATAGTTAATTTTTCTTAAAAATCAATTCTTTTTATTTTTTTATTATCTCATAGTCATTATTAAGTTCATTATACTTTCGATTGATCGCTATGTTTTTTATAAACAATCAATTATTATTAGTATTTTTAGTATTTTATAGTCCACATTTAAGTAAAAAGATCACAAAATTCTGAATATGTCATAAACAAATTATAAAAACGCAAAATTTAACTGAGAAATTATTTATTTTTAAGTGTACTGCATTATTCAGATGCATTGTATATATATAAAAGATTTGATCAATATTTTACGCACACAATATTTGTAACCTTTTTTACTTAAACTACCCCATGATCTTTTCAAATAAAGATGTTCAACCTTAACTACTAGTTTAATTACTAATACTTAAAATTCGTACTGTCACCTGTATGGTTCTCAAGGCCTAGGCCAACGACAGGCGTACTTCTTGCCCTTTGCCACGATGAATTTCGTGGGCCTCGTTCTGATTACGTCAAACAGGTGGCATTAGCCACAACACACACACAACAACAACAACTAATACGTAAAATATTCTTTTTCTTCATATTTCTGTAAATATATATATATATACAAATATATATTGCTGAGGATCAAAATGTTTTTTTATAATGTTGAATTAATTAATAAAATCAATATTTTATGATAAATTTTTCTATCTAATAACAAATGCTACTTTTAGGTGGATATTTCAATTATATATATATATATATATATATATATATATATATATATATATATATATATATATATATATATATATATATATCCTAGGCCTTTATTAAAATCAATAACCTAATTATACTATTTTGAAGAAATGTTTTAATCTGAATTTTCGAACTGATATTGATTCAGAAATATTCACACTGACTTGAAATTTAACATTTTAAAATATGGATGACTGTTTTTAGCTAAACTACATAATTATTTAAAATTCTATCATCTTATACACGTACTAAGAAATCGCCATTTGACATGGATAAAAAAAAGACATATACTAAAGTTTTTTTTCTCTAAGAAATTGAATAAAACATTGTTTTTCCTACATCAAATTCATTTTAGGCATATGATGCATTATTTTCTCCAATGTGATCCGCTTCTAGGTGTTTTTTGAAGGATTTATTCTATCCACTTGCCCTTGACTATTCTATCCGAAAGGATGAATTCTGAACATTCCATTTCTCCCAGTTTGTTGAATAACTCAAAATACATTCTACGGATAAACTGAAAAGTATCCTAAGTATAAATCGAAGTACGTGACAAGAATAAGTGTTTATGTTTGTTTTGTGATTATTTTTTCAAGAAAATTTCAATTTTTTCCCCACATGATAGATATCTTTTTATGCAAAACGTATAATATGAATGCCTTACATATCTGCTTCAAGCGTATATAGAATGGTCTCAGTATGGAAAAATGAAAAGAATTTTAAACCACTTGAAATATCATGAGATTATTTAGACAAATTTTAGAAAGATACGTTTAAAAAATACTTTTGGATGATTATTACTGAATTAAACACAAAAACAAGCATCTTCGTCATTAATTCACTTCATAATTGTGCTTAGAATTTCTTTAAGACAACCACAAAGTAAACTAGCTGGTACCGATGCATCAATAAAAAAAGAAAGAAACAACAACAACAAAAAAAGAATGTTAATAATGTAAAAACATTTTTTCTATCCTAAATCTATTGTTTAAAATCAAAATGTGGAACTTATGTCAAAAAAACAAAAGCCCTAAGGGAAATTACAAGAAAATTTAATAAATGTTCAATCAGTGGGCTCGTAATCTATCCACGTTAATAAAAGACAGATTTTACTAACCAACTTTTAATAAAATGTCTCCAAGGAACACCTTTTTGCACACGACGGGAAGAAATAATTGTTCGTAGATAAAAGGAAAATATTTATATTAAACTCTATTTCGTTCAGGTGCTAGAAACTCCCCCGAACCATCCCGAAAAGAATATTTTGCTTCGCATTCTTTATTTTTTATTTATTGGTTTTTATCGGTTTTCTTTTAATTCAATTATTTCTATTTTATTTCGCATAGAAAGCAAAAAGTCTGTGTAACACAATGATTTATGACGGTGCACATTGGAAATTAAGGCTTTAAAAAAATGAAAGAAAAATTGTTTTATATAAACAGGCCTTCTGTCAAGTTAAGTATTTCCCAAAACACACGAAAACAAAATGTACTTTTGTGTTTACGGAACTACAAACGATTCTTATTTTTTAAAGTTATTCAAGTATAGTTTTTTTAAAAGGAAAAATAATGAATTATTTTTGTACGTTGTTTTAAACTTGGGATGTTTGACTCCCGCTCCAGTTCTTTGTTGCGATTATAATAACTTTCATAAAATTTGAACATTTTTAGTTAGTCATTTACTTTTTTCTCTGTGAATTAATAATGCACTTATACAAAATTTACATAGATTTTCCTTCTTTTTCTGTAGTTTTCAGAATCCCCACCCCCCATATTTTAAAATTGCTTAACTAAAATCTTTTTTAACCAATTTTCATCTCTGTATTTTGATTCTGATATTTATTCCAATATTAAAGTACTCGTAGCGTTGTTGTGATTCTGATATAAACTGAACGGCTGTAAATGTAAGAATGAGAAAGAGTTACATTAGAGGACAAATATTTTATACGACTTCGCTCTTACATTCTCGAATATGTTTGCTGACTTGTCGAGAGCTCCCTTTATAACCCATATTATAGGAAAATGCTTCAAGGATTGTTGATTAATCTCGCTTCCTGAAGCTGCACCAGGCCTATTGTCAAAGGACCTCATCATTTTGAGCCTAAATCAAATGACGAGGACGATAATTTGTGGCTAATTCCTCTTTAACCAAACTTTCGCATTACACCAACGTGAGAATTTCGAGCTTCGGCAGATATAACCTGGCTCATCGTTTCAAAAAACGATGGATCTCAGTGGCCTTACAGCAACTGTAGAGATACAACGACAGTTGTCAAAACGCGATCATAATTATTTGGCTAATATAATCACTAGAAGAAGGAACAACAAAAAAAACCCGGTAAAAATTGTTCACAATCCACAACCGTTACTAAATACGAATATCGCTCCTGTTGGCGAGCGTATGGTTCACAATTGGTGAGAGAAGTGACAGTTTAAATAAAACTGGTAACTCCGCTAACTGTTCTAAATAGCAAATGCCCATGTTTCTTTATTTCCTAATTTTTCTTTTTCGAATAACAAACAAATTAGTTTCCAATTGTATTGAACTGCCTTCAGTTAAAAATCCAACAAATGTTTCGAGAAAGGATTTTTTATCTCAAAAATAAAACGTGTTAAAATATCAGAAAGTGATAAACCTTTATAAATTTTATTAGGAACTGTTAAAGTAGCAACATATGCCAAAAGGCAATTCTCATAAATGAATTAATCGTAATCATCAAAAACTACTTGAGAAAATATCGAAGCACAATGTTAGCATAAATTCAAAAGTGAAAAGTTCGTAGTTGATTATAGAGAAGGGATTGATGCTAGATACATTTAAATGTAAGTTGTTATAAATATATTTTACACAAATTTATGGATCTTTTATAAGTGATTGTGATAGCAAGCTATGAATTCATTGGAAAATTTCGATGAATCAATAAATATATGTCATATACTAATATTGCTAAACCTTTCTGATTTGCATTTTGAGAATACATTCGTAATTTAAATGTAATTAAACAGGTTTTATTTGGATGTTTATTCCATTCGTATTATTTTTATAATGTCTCTGTAACATAAGAAGCGATGCATCTAAGAGTTATCTGAAGGGGACAAAAGTCAGAAAATATGTGGTATACTTGTATTGGAAATGAATTTCTAGCAGTGTTTTAGGAATTGAATGTTTTGTAAGTTACAAGAGCCAAAGATCGATAACGTGTTGCCCCTCTTTTGATCCTGATGCAAGTTGTTATACGTGATCCATTACAATAATGCGCTGTGCTAACAAGTTATTGTCCAGTAAAAGTTAATCATTCGCACATTCGTTAGAAATAGGATGAAATTGTAAGATGTTTGCATTTGCAATTTCATGCTACTCGCGTAACTCGTTCCTAGTGCATTGTTTTTAATGTTTATTGCAATTAAATTGTCAACATAATAAAGATAAAAATACTATTATGTGGTAGCTATCGAATTTAAAATACCTAAAAAAGTAAATTTTACACACAAAACGGAATAAATGATATTAATTAATAGAAAGGAAAATAGAAACCTATTCCAATTTTGTTTTTATTTTTTAGGTAAATATCGGCTGCTGAGTCGCGTAATGAGTAGTTCTTTTTCTTTCTTTTAAAAAAATTGTTTTAAAAATATTTAAAATTTTTATTCTTTAAATAATTCAAAAAACGTTCTTGAAGAAATTCAACTTCAATTACGATACCTCAATCTTAATAATTTTATTCAAGTTTGTTTCAACACATAAGCAGCAAAGAATTAAAAATTATTTTATTTTAGTACCAATAAACACCGTCTATTATTCTGAGAGAGTATGTGTGATGTGTTGAAATATAAAGCAAATTGTCGACGCTAAAAAAAATTGAAAATAACGATTCTGAATCGTACCTGCCACGGAAACATTTGTATTCATGGTCATGGTCACTGTCGTTAATCTTACAACCGAAAAAAGTAAAACATTTATTCTCTGTTTATTAAGTTAAAATAATCCTTAAACTATATTCGAAAACTCTTCAGGCAGATGTTTTTTATTGAAATTTTTCTGTCAACAAATCTTAAAACAGAAAAATCTAAATTGAAACAAGGAAAAAACTGTGGTTAATATGGACTTTTGATTTAGGTTAGTTTGTCATTTTCTGTTTCTTTGCATGAAATACAAACAAAAATCGAAATGAGTTAGAATTAAATGTTTATATTTCCTTAAAAAAATTCTTTTTCAGTCTCTTAATTCAATAATCTGTTCAACTAATTAAACTAAAAATTGCATTGATTATTTATTATAAACTTTATTTAGTATAGATTGAGGGTACAGAACTTGAATAAAAATGCGTTTTGAAATATGATTTCTCAGTAGAAATATGAGTTAAAACAAATTAAATATTTTTAGGAACATATTTCGATAAGCACCGTTATTTTTTGCACTTGAGCGAAGAAAATAATCTATTGAATAAACATTTTAAAACAATTGAAATAAGGCAAATTATTTTACTATAAATGTAAACGCTTAGGAAATGTGGAAATAACACGTGTTCTCTCTGCCAACACTTGTTACATAATTTTAATTAACTCAATTACTTCTCATAAAAAGTTTTCTGGAAAAATGCACTTGATTAATAATTTAACTCTTTTTTCCTTTCTACATAGCTCAAAATATTCAAAGGCTTTGTCAGGATATTTTGAATATTCCCAATAATTTTGAATATTCCCAATTTGAAAATAAGACGTTTTTACTCCTTCGTTCTTAGAAATATTTCAATACATTTACATTTTTATGTATATTTTAATATACATAAAAAAGGATAAATTTGTATTTTTCAAGAAAATATGTAAGATGATTCAAATAATGTTTCCAAATAGTTGGCAACAAAGATGCAGATAGAAAAATATCATAGTGGATTGACTGTATAAAAATAGAATATATTTACAATATTGTTTCATATAGCGTCTAACTTAACCTAACTTAATTTTGAGATTTTTTTAATCGAAACATTTGATAAAATTAATTATTTTTTGTTCCGTTTACTATTCCCACAGTTACATAACTATGTTTATAGTTGTTTATTTGGCCTGCTATGTGCAACAGGTAAATTCAAAATTTAAAAGACTTGAAAACGAAATAATTGATTAGACAGCAACATACATGTGATCAAACATAGCAGAGCCAAAGACAACAATCCTATTCAAAGAAAAATAGCAGAGATGTATCAAAATACATTTTTAAGGACAATTAAGTCAGCAATTGGGTAGAAGGATCGCCTATTAAGGTTACATTTCAAAGTAGCAAGAGCACCTAAGCTTGAATTCCAGTTTTAGAGGCAGGGCACCCAATACTTCCAACTTCCACACCACGCCTACGAGGCCACTTTGAGCCTCGACATGTTTAACGAGCATTAGATCTTCCATACGGTCTGTCTTGAGTGGCAACATGATTCGAAGGACAGAAGCAACTCCGGTCAGGAGTTCAGGTCCTTGGCTCCAGTGGCCACAGTTGAAGGCAGAATTAAGCTACTAAATGTGCATTTCTTTAAAGTAAAATGACTATACTTTGCGAAAAACATGTTTCGCTCCATTTTTCTTAGAATATTTTAGTATTCCAGATTAACACCTGACTACCGAAGTAAAGTTATGCGACCTCTGCTCCACCATTTTACAAATTCCTGTTTTAAGGCGCGCGTACTTAGGCGGGAAACGAAACATAAACATAAAATCCTACTTTGAAATAAGTATAAATTTGCAGACACTCGTAAGGTCATTTTATTGTATTAATAGTATTATTGATAGCAGCTCATTGCACGGATCGTATTTCGGAACAACGAAAAATACGTCAGAGCCAGTTAAAGCAGTGGTTGAGCAAGGCGTATATATAGGTCCGCGATAGTTGAAGAGTAAAACCTGTTACAAGGGCGTTTGAAGGAAAACGCCCAGAGTTAATAAAATAAGATTAAAACATGAGTATAAGTTATAATTACAGTTTCCCTATAACACAACATCCCATTACACAAAAATCGTATATTTTTAAATACCTTATCTAAAAAATTTGTAATTTTATTTAAAAAATTCGTATTTGATTATGTCACGTTGATATTTTTTTAATCACTTTTGATTCCTTGGCTGCTTAAATTGGCACAAAAACAATAATTAGTAAATATTAGAAACAAAGTGTGTTATGTAAATAATTGTTACAAATGCGTAATTGATAGATACGAAAAGGGAAGGAAAGAAACAATGATACACAAAAAAAAAGTTTAGAAAATAGGGAAATATTTTATAAAATACTTTTGTGGAATGGCGTCGTATAAATGAAATAAGTCACAAATCCGAACGAATTATTTACTCTGCTGGTCATTAAAATTACAGCAGCACAAAGGAATGATCAGACTAACGTGAACATCATATAATAAAAAGAAGCTGGGGGTATGCAAGTACTTAGTATTTTCAGTGCATTTAGACGACGCAGAAGTGAGAAACGACATCTGAAGCACTGCATAAGAACAAAGTTGTGCAGTGGATTCCTGCTTCACAAAGCTCTTTGTAAGGTCAAGGTCTGCTCAGAAAAAGTGTTATGCCTCGAATAAGAAGAAAGGCTTACCAGCAAGTGTAGAAATTCGATAGAGGCAGGTTCGTTGCCAATCGAGAGTGTGGATTATCATTCTGTGACATCTCTCGTCACACTAATCGAAATCCAACCACTGCCATGCAGAAATGAAATCAATGGGTTGCTGAGGATCATACTGAATGACATTTAGGACCTTCACGCCCTCCCATGACCAACGCTCGAGAGAACAGACATATTGATAGGTTCGCCATATGAACCCACAAAACCACATCACGAACCATTCTTTAGAATATGGGCATGTTTGCAGCGCTTCTGGTACGGTATAATGACGTTTATAGCAGAGTGAACTGTCAGCAAAGAGGTCATTACTTCGGCTTCTCTTGACAATGCCGCATAAAGAGACGGGATGCGCCGAAAGGCAGAACCGGATACAGGAGTGGCACAATTCAAACGATTCCCCATTCTACTTGAAGTATTTCAATTACGTGTCGTGAGTCTCCAAAGGGACCATTCGTCGCCTATTAGCATTCGATAGAGGCCCTGCACGTATTGGGATTACTTGGGAAACCACTGGACAACTAACACTCACCTCTCTAGTTCGGACTGATGATAACTTGAATGTAGATCGGTACATTTTTGACAGCTTACGTCCAGTGCTTGTGCCCTAGCGTTGAGGACCAACAAAAGAATGCAACAACGCACGGCGCGTTTCTCAACATACAAAGTAATTTATTGTTAACCCAGCTTGCACGCTCACCAGAACTGTCATCCATTGAAAACATTTGGTATTGGGTTGCTGAGAGATTGGCCCGCCACATCTCTCCAACTAATACGATTAATTAAATGGGGTATACACTTGAAGCAGCATGGTATCAATTGTCCATTTCTGTCATCCAAACCCAGTTCCACTCCAAGTCTAACCGGGTAAAGGGGTAGCAGCAGTTTTTAATAATTTCACACCCTTCTAAGTCTCCAAACTTCTTGCAAAATTGATGTTTTTTTTTGTTCGTACGATAAATATTTTTTTCCTTTATGGTGCTATAATTTTAATGATCAGCAGTGTAGAATTATTCATTAATTTCATTTAAAAATCATTCAGTCCTAAAAACATTTAACGCATATTTGTCGATGACTTGGAAAAGTAGTACTTGTTTGGTTATAATACAGAATAAAGGGATCTGGATGTTAGGTAAATGTTAATCAGACTAAATCCGACAAAAAGCGTGAGAACTCACGCGAGGGAAAACAACTCTCCTGTTCCAGAAGATTATTTTCACCGACAAACATCGATCGATCAAAAAGCGGTGGGTTTTAAATAATGAAATTAACTCTTGGGAATCTTTTCTTTTCATTTTTTGCGTGTTTACGGTGATTAAGTAAGAAAATGATTTTGTTACGAAACTACTCTATAACCTCTCAGCAACTGAGTCGAAAATTGGTGGGCGTTTTTTTTTTGCTTCATTTAGCAACATCTTCGTTGAAGCAGACTTGATTGCTAGTTAATTGCTGGCTCCTATTATCTAGATTGAAAAGAGTTTTTACACATTGATTTTGACGAGAAAACTAGAATTGTTCCTTATTAAGGCTGCAAATTGTCTTCAGCAGTTCATTCAGTACACACGAACTAAAAGCAGCAAGCACTTGGGAAACAAACTAATCCCTATCAATTCCTCACACACGCCGAAGTAGTCTTTAAATGTCTCGTTATAATACACGAAACGGTATTCACTCTAAAAAACGTGATGAAAAATTATAATTATTCCGCGCCCGTTTGTTTTCTCTCTCTTATCTTAGAACTAACTGATAATACTTTTTCACCAACTGGATCCGATGTGTAAAAATCACATAATAGTCTTTCTTGCCTGGCTAGAGTAGAATTTGGTACATTTTGATAAACACCCATTCTTATATCTTTCTAAACAACACTCTGCCTTGAATGCAACGAAAAATATATACTTCTTTTGTCATTTAGTAAACACAACAAGTGTTCAAAAATTGAAAATATTCTCTAAATATTTTTTTTAATATCTCTGGCATTTTATCTTTGAATATCTTTTTTTAAAAATAATTTTATATATTTTATATCTTAACCCTTAACTTCCCACTGTGTAGCATTTCTGCAACATAGGATTTATTTTAATTTAACAGACTCAATATTATTTTAATTACCTACAAATCACTTATCTGAGACAGAAAGATTACTGCGATGAAATACATTCTAATTTTGTCAATAGATCGCATCAAACTTTTTACAGAAATCACAACAATTATAAAAATCTCTGATGCCTCAAGAGCTGTGTTTTTTCTATAAAAAGAATCCGCTATATTTTATGCTTCCTCTTGTTTATTGATGAAATAAATTATCATGTAAGAAATTTATACATTTTATATATGTTCATTTAAAATTAATTTTCTAAGGGAAAAAGTTGGAAAGAAATTTGATTTTAATTATATGTTGCAGGTCTGCAACATAGGTCTTTGACTACCATTTGGACATGGCCAAAAGCCGTATTTTAACCCAAGATGAAATTGATAGATATATGAATAATTCAGACAAATTAAGTGAGGATGGTCTTGAATATTCTGCTGATGAAGTTGATTTTTACCTGATTATGTGTCATCTAACGAAGATTCAGATAGCGACTGTAAAAACAGTGGTGGTTCACAAAATACGATTCAGAATATGAAATAATCCGATGATAATAATAAATTAGATAGAAATATTTCAGTCAGAGAACCTTTTTTAAATTTAACTTTTAGAATAATAAAACATTGTCAAAGAATATTTTATGAAAAAATCAAAACATTTCATTGAATGAAGAAGTAATAAAATTCCATGGAGATGTCACGCTCCCAAGAGAAATTATGGATTTGGACACTCCATACCAATTTTTAAATAATTATGAACGGACGAGATCATAAGTAACATTATGGAGAGAGCAAACGATATGCTATTCAAAAGAATCCAAGTAAGGCTTTGACTCTATCAGAGAATGAAATAAATCTATATTTGAGTATTTGTATTGATGCATCTCTAGTTCACCTTCCAAACTATGGAGCATACAGAAGAGCTTGGATTGGATCGAATTAAAGAAACAATGCCTCTTAAAAAATTTGAAACTATGACAAAATATCTCCATTTTAATGATAATGATAAACATCTACCAAGAGATCATCCTAACCGTGATAGACTACATAAAATTAGACCCATTTATGATGAGCTGAATAAAAAATTTTCTAAAGTTCCTTTTGAAAGGCATCTATCGATCGATGAGCAAATATGCTCAACTAAAGTAAGACATTATATGAAGCAATACTTACCAATGAAGCCAAATAAATGGGGATTAAAATGTTTTGTACTTTGTGGGATATCGGGTTTTATCTATAAATTAGAGTTGTATTCAGGCCCCAAGAAAATAATGAAAAGTATAGGCAGAAAAGGTGCTAGTGTCGTAATACGATTAGCAAGAGTTATAAGTCGTAATATAATTACTTTGAGAATTATTTCCAAAGGGCTACGCTCAAACTGAGAGCGAAAAGTAAGACTTTGTTACAACGAAGTCAATAACTGATTAAAAATTGTTCGTTGTATGTAAGGCTAAAGCACAATTTATGACCATGAATAATGAAATCCTCATATTAAAAAAAAATTGTAATTTACAGCATTACTGCGCAATGTTGCACTTCTTCAACAAACAAAAATTGACTGAAATTCTCTTTAAAACTGCTTAATTTTATATATATATGTTTCCCTTTTATTATTACTTGAGAACTAGCTGATATAATTTTTTCATAGAAATTTTAAAAAATTGTCAAGTTAAGGTTTAAACTCTCTCTCTCGCTTTGTACTTTTGAAATAAGATATTTTCCCCAAGAAAGAACATTGTTGGAATTAGTTTAATAAAGATTGTGTGTAAGACTTTCATATAAACGTAAGGGTAACGTAAACGGTTATTCAAAGGCTAATAGAACTAATACAAAATGAAATGATAGTATAATATGTAACTAACACTTGTTAAGTTTCTCCTAACAATTACACAACACTTTCAAGATTTTTCTAAAAATATTTTCAAGAATGGTAAAGAGAATATAAATCTATTATTTCATTTTTATTTATATCCTCGCCGTAATTCAAGTTTTAAATTTTTCCCGTTTTTTTCTTGTAAAAGGATAAACCATTTTTACGTCATTTTCTTTTATAAATTTCCTTTTTTTTAACAATTAGAGATTAAAAAATTGTTCCATTAATCATGTCTTTATGTTTCATTTGTGAGCCTTGTAAGGATTAATATAGCTCCGCGAAAACCTCAAATGAAAAAATTTCCAATATTCCAAGACTCAAAACATGTGCTCTCTCTCTTCAATTAGGATTCCTTTTAAAAATAAATTATTTCATCCATAAAAACGAAATCGGATCAAAAATGTATTTTACGTATGAAATAGAATATTTATTTTTATTCTCGTTTTTTATATTTATATCTCTCAGTTTATTAAAAACTCAAATCCCAGAAGATTTTTGGAAAGAAAAGGCTGATTTTGCTCATAATATCGCGATATATTTTCTTTTATTGTTAGGTATTTTTTTTTCCTTAAAAACTTACAAAAAAATGTTGAAAATGTAACAAAACGTTCAATTATTTCATTTCTACTAAGTTTAGTAACATGGCGATAATGGTAGAATTTCATTAATTTAGATTTTAAAAAAAGCATTTTCTATTCTACCATTTAAAAATCGGTTTCTTAGAATTTTTATTGCTGGTACAATTGGATTCTAATTATTACTTAAGGTATTTAATAACCAACATGTTTTACTACAGTTTAAAAAAATAAGAAAAAAGTAAATAGTATCATGGATTTTTTTAAAAAAAGGCTTAATTAATATAACAAATTGCGTTATGAAAGAGATACGGATCATTTAATTAATACATTTTAAGCGAAAAATAAAATATGTAAATATATTTTTTTAATTTTGAAAATTATGCAAGAATTATAAAATACAATTGAATAGCTAAAAATTAATATGAGTTCTAAAAATGTGTGTTACATTTTATTTTTTGTCTGCTAAGTATCGGAAGGCTGTATGGTGTTGCCTCAATAAGTATTTTTTCAAAAATAAATAAATAAATAAAAAGACACTACATTGTAAGTAATGAATAAAAATATTCTATAGACTCTAGCAATAGATTGGGCAGCCTTACGGTTATATTTTAGGAGTAGGACCTCTTAAATAGAAAAAACATTGACGCTTCTTTAACTTCGGTAAATTCCATTAGCTTTAAGAAATATTTATTTTTAATTATACCACGGGGTCTTACTATGCTTTTTTCTAATTATTAAATAAAATTTTTAATAATTTTAAAAAGTAAACAGACGAGTAGAAGAATGTAATTAAAATCTATGCGCAACTAAACTCCAGCAAGAGGCGGTATCGCAAGTCTCTTGTCGCCCGTTGTAAAGCAAACGATCGCTTGCGGTTAACGACCTTTCATTCCTATGCAGTACAGAATGCGAGGGATGTGCCCTCACTGTGATGTCGGATTGTGCAGGATAGCAAAAAGGGATGATAAGGCGACATGTTTCGACAAGGACTGGAAATGATATTCTTTTTAAATGTTCTACTTTTAGAGCAGTTTTAATTCTAATAGGTTTGCACTTAGCTTTTTTTAAATAATTTATTTGTGCTGAGTGTATAACGAGCTAAGGGTAGCCTAGTGGTTAGAACATCGGACTCCAGACCGGAAGGCCTGGGTTCGATGACCGATGCCACCAAATACCCTCCGAGTATACACGGAGTACGTGCTCGTTAAATCAGTGTGTCCGAAAGTCTTGTGGGCTGAATCACGAGTGCCCGGTACTGGAGAATATTTCCCTCCCCTTCAGTTTCATGTCTAAATTGTGGAGGTGGAAATAGGTGGTGTCGCCATCTATCGTCCCTTCGGGGAATTTCGCCGAGCAAATTCGTACTGTCACCTGTATGGTGCTCAAGGGCAACGACAGGCGTAAGGACCGTTACTGTTCACTGGTTTCACAGTGAAACCGTAAATTCCTCAAAATTGAAAAATTCTAAATTTTTTCTTTGTATATTTATAATCACCTTAATATCTATTAGTCATTTTTGAAATTATTTTATTTATTATTCAAAGGGTGACCTTTAAAGGGTTAAATAGTGAACTTTAAAGGGCTAAAACATGAGCTAAAAATAAGATTCATTTCAAAGAAAAAACGTAGGAATAAAATAATCCTTTTACTATCCGTACCTCATGAATCCTCTTCCAAGAGCACGAAAAATACACGCCTGCAAATTCATTATGAGTATATATAAATCGTAATTATAGGAACTCATATTTTTTATAACATTACCAGTTATAATTTCAGCGTATTTTTTACTACAGGAAACAATAAACACACCCTTCCAAATATACACAATTGTACAATTTTTAAAATCAAACAAATATTGAACATAGCAAATCAAATTCATAGTGAAATTTTTGCAATCGAATGTTTGACTCCAATGTTGCATCTAATTTCTATAGTATGGTAAGAAGTGAGATACATATATATTAGTTTATTTAGTATTTTATTAGTTTAGTGATTTTATAATAATGTTTAAATTCCTCCAAATGTTATTCTTTCCTTTCCTCTTGGTACGTAGTATGACAAACTACAGGTGAAGGTTGACTAGCCCTAAGACTTGTTTAAACCTGCAATCTTGGTTCCTAAGGCCAGGAGTTTGTTATAGTACTACTGTGCCTGTTTCTTCCTATTTAGTATAGTTATCTTAGGTTCTAACTATCCGTGTATTTTTATGTTTTGAATTATATATATATATATATATATATATATTGCAAATAATCACATAACTTTTTTAATTCTTGTAGGGAAGTACATTTTTGTCACAAAAATTTGGTGACAAAATGATGACTAAATTTATCGCTGAAATGACTCCTACTCAGGGTTTTTAAATAGTATTCTCGCATGATCTAAAAACGATTAACAGAATCTTGTCACATGATGCATGTAAAAGTAGCGTGCGCGAACCCATTTCTAAGCTTTACATTAGTAAGCTTGTAATCATTTATTATATGGTGATGAACAAATGGCTGATCCTTTCCAGTAAAGAAAGAAAGAAAGATGGTGGACAGAACTGGGAATATCGGCAGGATGATGCTCCAATGCTGCAAAAATGTATTTAAATACGAAAAATGGCTTCCGTTCTTGAATAGCCACCGATGAGTCCTTGATGTAAACGCAATTCATGATATGCAGGGCACATATGTCTAATGAGAATGGAGGACAACTTTATTCAGTGAAGGCCTTGAAAACAGTCATTGATTGTAAAAGGTTCAATTTGAAACCCGATGTATCACATTCCTTAATTGTGACGACAGAAAAGCATGTATACCATACGATATTGAAGAATAAAAAAATTTTCAATTATTAAGAATGTTATATTGAGCACTTTTCGTTAAAGTATCATATATTCTATAGACTTTTGGAGTATCTAACATTTGAATAGCAAATTGATATTTTTTTTCAAAATATTTCGTTGATTTTAAAAGTCGATTTGAATCGACATTTTTGTAATTGTATTTTGTATGCCTTTTTGTTCTGCTGAAACATACATTTTACTAAATTCAATAGAATTTTGCGACAGAGAAATTATATCACAAGGAAAGTTGATCATAGAAACATTTAATAAAATGTAATGGGTCGAGTACTTATTAGTACGTTAATGATGAAATTTTAAATGTAAACTAGCATTTGATCGATAGAAAACGAATTCTACGTTGTGTAGAATTTAGTTAATTGAAGATTATTATTCGCGCGCGGGAGTATATAAAGATCCACTTCTTTTCTTTTGTAATTGTGTCACTGCACGATTTAGCGAAGGACAGTTTATCATTATTTATTTGCAAATTACAGTTACGGAAACAGTTATTATAAAACAACAAATAATTTTATTCAAAGAAATATAGTGTATTCAACAGTCAATATAATAAGAACGTAAGGAGAAATTGGAATTTCGAACAAAATATATGGCCCAGATATGATACAGATATATTTTTTTGCTTATTCAAGTCTTTTTTTTAAATGAATTGAGATCCTTTATGCTGATGAAACAAGTAAGATGACTGTTTAGAAAATGAAAGATGAAGCTTCAATTGTTATTATTTTGCCTTTGTATTAATATGTATTTATAGCAGAATAAATTTTCAATTCTTAAAAAGAATTTTTTCTCCTAAACTTAAGTTGTTGTAATATACGTAAATATATTCTATACTCGCTGCAATCCTCTTTTGTTTGGTGTAAGTGGATGTTAATAGGCCCGTCTGAAGCTTGCATAATCATTGTAAACTATCCAGCACGTGCTGCCTATCACTGCGTTTGTTTTACATAAAGTGCTCAAGATAGAGCCTTTCCTTGCAACCACGCCCTTCTTTTCTAACCTGAGCAAGATGCATAAGACACCGGTTCGAACAAATACTGTGATTAACTCCAGTACAATATTCGGGGATCAGAGATATGTGAGATCGATCCAATAGGAATAGCCAACTGTGCAGCAATTAAGATTACTCTAACAGCAATTAACTCGACTCCAAATCCAATCAATGACTTGCCTACAATGTCAATGGGATTGAGAGAGAGAGAGAGAAGTGTGATATTGAAATTTTAATCCACACACACACACAACTATTTTTTTTTCCATTAATATCTCAGCATCAACAAGGAACGAATAATATCGTTCTTCTGAACATGTTTTTGTGGACCTTTTCAACTGCTTTCAATGTTCAAATGCTTTGCGTATGAGATATTTATGTTCTGAAAAGAATTCTCAAATAAAATTCTGTTATTTGACCCTTTTTGTTCATATAAAGCAGGCATGCGCAATCCGTGGCCGAGAAGACGTTTCGAGACCCAATTGAAGTTTCTAACTTTCGATATTATTTAGACATTTGGACTATAGACGGTTTAATCGAGAGAGAGAGAAATCGTGCTTTGAGCCACCCCGACCTCTTACAGTGCAAATTTTTTTTCGGAAATAGTTTTTCCCTTCTTTTGACTTCCAAGCAATAAGAAAATAAACATTTAGATATCGGGCAGAATTTTTTTTTTTTTGTCGAACCGTGTAATGTTCTTCTTTGCTTACAATGCTGTTTTTCTTTGCTTAAGAGGACTCGGTACCCAAAAAAATCACAAACCTATCGTTTTTTTTTATTTTCATTTAATCTTATTCTTTGCATTATTATCTTTCGATTGATATATCACTTGTGCATGTCGAAAAGTTAGAAGTTGAATAAAACTTCATTTGAAAACAAATTAGGCAATTCAGCCACACTGCCTTTTTAGAAAAAAAGCTAAAAAATGCGTTATGATAAAAAAATCTATTTTATAAATAGAAATAATAACTATAAATGAGAACGTGTAGCATTAAAAGCAGAATATTTCCGAGGCAATACAATAATGTAATTTTTCTTCCTTGTGAATTGTGTGCATTAAAAATTTTTAAATTAAGGCATTTTATATTAATAATTTTATATATATATAATTTCAGTTCTTATTCCTGATATATTTTTCATGAAAATGTAATACTTTAATATTATAAGAAGAAAAACAGCTAAAACTTCTGTCGTGACAGAAAAAAAAATTTTTAATGTTTTTCTTGAATTTTCTTGTGCAATTAGTACTCTAAAAGTTGATCATTTAGAAAAATGTGTGGGTTGAAAAAATATGAAAATGCAATTATTTTAAAGAAAAACGTATAACTAATATCTTAAAGTGGTATTTTAAGTTTATTTAAGCTTATAATAATTATTATTTTTAGAATTATAAACTTTAAACTGGTTTTTCTCAGTTTGTGTTTTTCGAAACCTTAGTGCATTCAAAATGCTACTCCTTCGACAATTATTTACCATTCACTTCCATTTTTTTCCTGCGTGTTAAAAGTAAATCATGTAATAAAATTAGAGATCCGTTTTGCTATAAACGGAATACTTTTTTTTAAAAAAAATATAAAATGTAAGACATGTTGGCTTTTTCGTTGATTTTTAGCCTGTATATCAATATTTTATTTTTTTCTCGAAAACGAATGAAGTTATTCTAAAATTGATCCCTAAAGTTGTTTAGAACATCCATAAGAATATTATAAAAAAATTTCAGGTCAAAAAATTAATTTTTAGAAAAGGAGTAGAATTTTAAAATTTTCCCAATTTTCTTCAAAAATTTAAATTTTTAAAATTGTGTGAATAATATATGAAAATTTTCATCTGGTAACATTTTCTTGAATAGAAACATTGTATAAAATGCTAAAATATAATTTTTAAATACGTAAATAAAGAAGTTTGCTCAAAGGGTACCAAGTCCTCTTAATTGCCTTTTTGCATTTGAAATATAAATTTTGAAAACCTAAATCTATAAATCAATTTTAAGTAGACATTTTGTAACACAAGTATAAATTGTGAAGATGTGACGCAGATAGTTGTTATACTACGAAACGTTAGATATGTGACTACACAAATTAACTGCAGATAATAACCTTGTATAGGTTAGGAGATATCTCGTCTATTTTCAACTTTGTTCTGATTGTAATCTATGATTGTGCTCCAGGTAAAAGGTAAACTTACTGTTTTTTATCATATCAATAGTTATTGTAATTATTTCTATTAGATATTTATTCGCCATGGATGAAAGAAAAATTGAAAAGAAGAAAAGAAAACTCGAAAAAAAGACAGTTTCAGAGTGAATGGGAAAATTTGTACTTTTTTATTCATGTAAAAGACAATGCTGTACATTTGCTTTGTCCTCATTCAATTTCAACTGTAAAATCATACAACGTAAATAGACACTATGAACAAAAGCATGGAGAAATTGATAACTTACTGCTGGTGAACGGAAAGCTAAGAACAACTCTTTGAAGAACAATTTGGTTACTCAACAATACATATTTCATAAGCAAACTTCTCAATCAAATGGTATTGTCGTCGCCGTGCCAGTATGGTGGCTATGGCCCTCGGCTTGTAACCGAATGGGTTCGTGTTCGAATCCCGAGTAAGACATGGTTATATCTTCTTCGGGAAAGAAGTCGGTCTTTCGCCTCTAATGGATTCCCGTTTCGAAAAGAAAGCACCGCCCCTCTTCTTGTTATATGCTGGGATCTTCATCTGTAATAAGAGTTTATTTTCTCCAGTTGTATTGTATGCTTTCTGTTCTTCTGCACTTGTATTTCATATGTTCCCAGGATAAAAAAACACGCGACAACAACAATAAATGGTATTGTCAGTGCTGGCTTTCGAGTATACCATATTATTGCTAAAAGTATGAAGCCTTTTACATAGGTAACTATATCAAAGATTGTCTAATGACCATATTTGAAAAATTTTGTCCAGAAAAACTGAATATCCTTACTCAAATTAGTATATCAAGTCAAAATAAAAAAAGAAGAATAGAAATCATTTCGAATCAGATTTGTACATCGATAAACACACAGTTAGTACAAGTTTCGTATATTTCTCACTGGCTTTGGATGAAACGTCAGATATAAACGATACTACTCAACATGCTAGTTTTATAAGAGGTGTCGATAGTCAAATGAATATTATTGAAGAACTACTTGAACTCTTGTGAGTTTGATAGGTACTACCACCGGAACAGATATTAAGGATGCCGTCATAAACTGCTCGCTAAGTCGTCAGACAGATTTGAAGAAACTGAATAAGTATTTAAAAGGTAACATGAATCATATATCTTGCGACAGGTGATCTACCTTTCCACGATGGTAATTTCTTCGATGATCGACTACTTTACGGATGCAGCCTCACCCTAAGCGAGATCACTTACGCAGCACTTCATGTAGGCTGAGTAGGACATGCAGATGATGTGTCACAATCTGAGATCCCACAAACGAAGTCCTAGACAGGAACCAAATTAGAATTCAAAACAATTTGTCTACGTCATTTCACTGACTAAATGTTTTAAAATAATTAACCCGATATATATATATATATATATATATATATATATATATATATATATATATATATATATATGAAATTTTTGTAGGCATTTATGTAACATTTTAAACTTAAAAAAGTTCATCGGCAAATTCACTCAATAATCAATTTTTTTTTCTGATTGAAAATTAAGCATACTAATCTGTCTATAGAATACGAAACTTGAAAATTCTAAGGCACTTTTTAAAGAGTAAAATATTTTTATTATCTTTGTGGTTCTCTAAAGTTAACTTAATGTGTTGTTAAAAAATGAAATCGGAGCTACAATTATGTCAAAAAGTATTGTAAATCAGTGAAGAAACTTGACTAGATTACGTTCTAAAAATAAGTTTTTTCTAATAAATAATCATTCGAATATATTCTACTATGATATGTTCCATGTGATAGGAACATAACTCTTCAACGCGGTGGAACAAAAGCCTGAAACTGTTCATCTATTTGAAATGGAACGAATTAAAAACTTTTCAGCCAGAACTCTCTGGTAAGCGTCTAATGAATATTTCAACGATCCATCGCTTCAGTCATTATTGTTAATAGTATTGTTATTTTCCAAAAGGCTTGCGGATATATCTTGTTAAACTGTTTTACAAACTCTCTTTTCAACTTCCTAGCGATTACGTTTGAATTTCCTGTTCCAGCCGAGATTCGTTCAAAACTTCGATTTGATTTCATAAAATAGACATTTATTTCGAAATATTGTTTTACAAATCTTTCGTCCTTTTGGGAATAGCAGAATATTCTAAATTCGTCAGATAAGATTTGTTCGTTGATTGTTTCTTATTTTCGTATTTCGAAGCTACGCAAAGGCTATTGGCGAACGAACATCATAATTCTGAATCCCGATTTCTGAATCCCGATCAGTTGACGAGAAGGACACTTAATCTAGTACTCCACGTGAAAGTGAAGTCTAGAACTTCAACAGATTTAAAATGTGCATCAGACTCTCCGCGAAGATTATTTTGAAAATTTCCAAGACTCGAGAACTTACATCTCGACAGCTTTTGTAATAGAAACCATGTTTTTCTTGGGGGGTAGTAAAATTTCCATTCCAGGTGTGTTCTAAAGGACAACTTTGATTGAAATTTTCAATTCTGAAATTTACTGCATTTATATAAAAATAGCCCCCAAAATTGAAGCAAATGTAATAAAATTTGTCATTGTCTCTAATGTTATATCAAAATGCGATATTTTTTTTTAAAAATCATCACTCATTCGGTGGGGAAGAGCTAGATTTAAAGAAAAAATATATATCCTGTTTTTCTTCACATTAAAAAAAAACATTTTTTTAAGTATCTTATTTCTAAAATGTTCAAAAAGAGATGAACGGAAAAAAATACGGGAAGAACCTCTAATGAAGATACCGAAGTTCGAAATTATTTGTTTTATTACAATTCTTCTAGTTTTATATAACGATATCCCCGTTTGGACAGCAATATGTAAGTGGATTGAAAATAATTAATAAGCTGAATAAATTATCAAAGCATTAGATGTGTTATAAAAAAAATTGTACACGTTCCGTAAGCAATTGTGAGCTTTTTTAAAAATATTTTTCAAATTATGTTTAACCAAATATAGATATTTACACTAACTGGTTTTCTAAGTTTCCTTTCCACATCGCTTTTGAAGCTATGCGTTACATAATAAGACACAAAATTTGGAATAAATCATTCGAACTGTAATAATTTTGTTCCTTAATGAGCTATCAAAATAATGAATCGCAGCGCGAGAATCCTGTCTAAAATATTTTAATTCATTCTTCGTAAGTAAATATTTACGTGCACTGAAATAATATTCATTTCCATTCTATCATCAAATTATTCTTAAAGTAAAGATGATTATTTTATAACATATACATAAAATACAAGTGTTTACACCATTTTTACACTTGTATTAAGAAATTAAAATCTTTAGTTTTCTTTTACATTTTTATAATCTTGGAAATAACATTTTTATAACCTTTATACGGCATAATTATCACCGTATCAGCCGTATCATAAATCCAAGCTACAAAATATTACAAGCTTGTGTAATATTTTTAAAGTTTCAAATAAATTTTATTAATGCGATTATATTTATTTTCGGAAAAAAAAGGCTCTTAAGGAATTTTGATCCGGGACCTACTCAGGACTCGCTGCACAAATGCTTAGAATTAAAATTCTTTATAATGATTATTTTTAACACTTAAAAATCACAATAATAGAAATGGGTCACAAATATTTTTTATTAATGTCAAACCTTTCGTGACCCCTCACATGTGTCCACCAAATTCATTTTAATTTACAACGATCCCCAGGGAACATAGGAGCCACTTTTTGGGAACCTATGGGTGAGAGCATAGGTTCCCAACTTTTTTGAACTGACATCCCTTTTTATAGTGAATATTTCGATATCGTCCCCTCCCACTCTAGAGTAATAAGAGCGTACACAATACATGGTGAAAACAAAAATTAAATTTAAAAATATTCTATTACTATACAATATTTTTTTTCTCTAAAGCCCCAATTTTTTTTTACTTGCGAATCTGAAGTAGATGTTGCCACAAATATATTTAAATCTGTAATATTATATATTTTAGTTTTAGATAGGATATTGTGTTGGAATTGAAACTCTATTGAATTCCTTCTTTATTTAAAAGAGAGGAATACACACACAAGTTTCAGCTTTTATACCTGTACCTAAGACGCTTTTGAAAGAAGGTTTTGATGATATGAAGTAATTCACAATAAACTATTGCTTTCAAAATAAAAAAAATATTGTCGATTTCAGCTTTTAAAGAATCACACGTTAATTCCTGGTTTATATATTTAATTATATTTCTTGGATAATATACGTAATGAAATGCAGTGAACGAAACATTTTTCCTACTGCTCACAAACAAAGAAAATACGTACACTACAGAAATTAAAAATTTAGTATATCATACAATTTATTGAAGGTCTGAATGTATGTGCATTGTAATCCTTAAGTATTTCATCCACTTTCCGAACTACTGAAATACTATATGAATTTTCGTGCAAGAAATAGAAATGATTTAAATACATACAATCAACATAAGGTAAATAGTATCAATGCTTATTTTTGTTAGTACATAATCAGTATGTTTTTTAAAGTTTTTTAAAACTATATTTGGTTAATCATCCGAAGCCTCTCTGTGCTAACTCAACACTGTCTAATTTTCTCTGGCTATTTTACTGTCCCCCTGAAAAGCCACAAACGCCCACAAGGGGGCGTTATAACCCACGTTGAGAACCTATGGCTTAGAGCATTTAAACTAATTAATTAATAATCGGGGAAATTCTTCAAATCACATTGAAACACGTCCAATGACGATTTTCTTATAACCCCTGTTCTAAAATCTATGGATGCAAACGAATCAGAATTAATACTCTATGTGTGGAATGAATATAGAAAGAAAACCGGAAGGGAGATGTAAATTCATATTGCATGGAAATATTTAAATACACAAGCAGTAAATAAGTTTATACGCTTTTCTTCTTTAACGGAGGGAAGAGTTCAGCTCTTCTTGCCCAGTTTGTCAGCATATTTTGTCATATGACATCGTGGACTATTTTGGGAGATCTTTACATTTTACAATTTGTTCTTTGTAACAGAGATACGATTTTATTTCAATGAATCATCTAATGAACGTATTCTTTCAAAAAGCATTGTTAAAGGAATGAATCCTCAGTAGTTGCAATTCTTTGGGTATTATTTTTCATTAGATGCGATATGGGGCCTCATTATAAAAATTCTAAGCAAGCTAACTGGATAGATACATAAAATTTAAAATTCACCCGTGCGAAGAAAACATACTTCAGCTAGTAATTATACACATATTGGCACTCTGCTCAAGTACCACTAGGTCTGTACGCTTCTTTAAAATTATACAAAGAAATACTTCTCTCTCTCTCTCAACGATAAGGCGACCGTTATTCTACAAAATATATAAGTCACAGAATCCAACAATTTGTATGCAGTGGTTAATTAATGAATTTCTTAGTTAATTCATGAAATGCTTAGTTATTGTATAAAAAATGGATTCCCATTTTTATAGTAGCATTCATATAAAAAAAATCTTATAAAATTAACAATTGTAAGTGTTTTTATTGTTTAAATTTGTATGATTTTATCTCACAAAATTTCATCCTGTCTTGTAGCATATTTTTTTTTAAAAAAAAGAACTAATCATTAAATCTTATAGAGTAAAAAAATGTAAAAGTAACTGTATCACATATTCCGTTTAAAAATTATAAGAAAAATAATTATCTATACTTCAAATTTACGTAATTAATTCAACTAATATTTATTTCAGATGCATGTTATCGATCTGTAGTAATACTATGATCCGTTACTTAATAAAAAAGTGAAGTTAATTTTTCATTTGCCTCCCACTGGGTTGTGTTGATCGACAAGAAAATTTAATTCTAATCCAATTACAAGTGAGACACGGAAAGTTGAGATGTGTTAATAGGCCTATTCGAAGGTCCTCCCTCTGTCAAAACAAGTCACTTATGCTCCTATGCATATGATAGCCCTAGGCGCTCTCAATAACTCTTTCAAAGAATAGACAGATTACGGTGATTAATTCTTCTCATCTTTGTCTTTATCTTAATGCAAGGAGTTAGGGATTTCGAATAGTTTTCTTCCTTTGGGATTTCTAATTACATGTACAAGAAACTGCTATAGGTCTATAATCGCGTAAAATGAGGATAGTTATTTTTCATTATAGCCGTAGGCGCTCATTAACTCTTTCTAAGAAACGATAGATTACAGTGATTAATTCTTCTCATCTTTGTCTTTATCTTAATGCAAGGAGTTAGGGATTTCAGTCTATACATTGAATCGAATAATTTTCTTCCTTTGGGATTTCTAATTACATGTACAAGAAGCTGCTATAGGTCTATAATCGCGTAAAATGAGGATAGTTGTTTTTCATTATAGCCGTAGGTGCTCAATAACTCTTTCTAAGAAACGACAGATTACAGTGATTAATTCTTCTCATCTTTGTCTTTATCTTAATGCAAGGAGTTAGGGATTTCAGTCTATACATTGAATCGAATAATTTTCTTCCTTTGGGATTTCTAATTGCATGTACAAGAAGCTTCTATAGGTCTATAATCGCGTAAAATGAGGATAGCTGTTTTTCATTATAGCCGTAGACGCTCAATAACTCTTTTCTAAGAAACGACAGATTACGGTGATTAATTCTTCTCATCTTTGTCTTTATCTTAATGCAAGGAGTTAGGGATTTCAGTCTATACATTGAATCGAATAATTTTCTTCCTTTGGGATTTCTAATTGCATGTACAAGAAGCTTCTATAGGTCTATAATCGCGTAAAATGAGGATAGCTGTTTTTCATTATAGCCGTAGACGCTCAATAACTCTTTCTAAGAAACGACAGATTACGGTGATTAATTCTTCTCATCTTTGTCTTTATCTTAATGCAAGGAGTTAGGGATTTCAGTCTATACATTGAATCGAATAATTTTCTTCCTTTGGGATTTCTAATTGCATGTACAAGAAGCTTCTATAGGTCTATAATCGCGTAAAAAATGAGGATAGTTTTTCATTATAGCCATAGGTGCTCAATAACTCTTTCTAAGAATAGACAGATTACGGTGATTAATTCTTCTCATCTCTGTCTTTATTTTAATGCAAGGAGTTAGGGATTTCAATCTATACATTGAATCGAATAACTTTCTGCCCTTGGGATTTCTAGTTACATGTACAAGAAGCTGCTATAGGTCTAAGGTCTATAATCGCGTAAAATAAGGATAGTTGTTTTTCATTTAAAACTTGATTATGTACAGTTTAACAGGGAAAATCAAATGGTTTTGCCTCTACCTTCAAAGCTGTCGATATTTTCATTTCCACAAACATGTACAAAGTTACATAAAATTGAACACATTTTTGATGAAAATTAATTTTGTCAAAAAATTGCACTTAAAAGGTAAAAGTATTTGCTTCAATGTAATTAAGATTGATTGATTTTTATGGACGTCTCACCCTAAAGTAGCACGAGAAATGTCGACAACGGACCTAAAAAGACTCCGTTAAATCCAGGCTTTATTATTTTTGTAATTGTTATTTATTATATTTTTAAGTATAATCGCTTGCTATTTTATAATATCTCTGTTTTTGGAACTATATAATATGTAATAAAGTAATGAAATTGAACACGATTGTAACTGGGCAATGACACTGAAGAACGTGTCATTTCGCAGCTGCTCGATTTTTATTGACGCCGATCTGTGTGAGTCAGAATGACGACCAAGTGACACAGCACATGAGGAAGTACACTACTTCCACTCTCAACTTGTGTGAATCAGGGTTTAAGCTTTCGATTCAACTAAGAAAACGCCTTCCACGATTTCGTGACCAGGAGAATACTGTCACCACGGTCTCGGAGGTAGAGACTCGAACCTACGATGGTGACTCTAGATCCTTAAATATTGTTATCATCACTTGATCTGGGTTCAGCATCTCTGCTGTATGCTACAGAATGCGGAGTAATAAAATGTGGAGCAGTAATCTCACAGTAAATCTCTCCCAAAGCGTGCACAAGGAGAACTTGAGTTTGAAAAGATATAATTTAAATTTTATTAAATAAAGAGTTGTAGTTTTCTTTGATAGATTTTATTGATTTCAAAAGAAGGAATTAAAAATACTCCCATAATTATTAGGTTTTTTTTACGAGCTTTCTAATTTGTGCGTCAAATTTTAAAATTATATTTTTTAAATATTTTTGGAGATTTTAAAAGAAATAAGATAAATCGTACTTCTGAAATTAAAATAATTAACGTTAACAAAATACAAAAAAAATTATTTTATTTGAAAAAAATGCGAAGCTATATATTCGATATTTTTTTCACATATCCAGGATATCCAAATATAAATGTTATTCCTATTACTTATATTCACTGTTATAACTTTAAAAAAATGCTCAAAATGATCTCTTTCTTCTTCAAAATAAAACAGCCTTTTTCTCCTTTATTATGCTTTTTTCAGCGATTTTTATGAAAAAAAACATTAGCACAGCAAATTACACTGGTTTTCTTAAGACCATTCTAACTTAATTGAAATGTTCAACAAATTTACCCCAGTCTTTAAAGCACAAATCTAATAAAACATATTTTTTTTTGTTTAAAAGTCAAATACACATTCGACTTTGTTTAATTTGTATATTAAATTCACAGTGCACTTATGTATAAAAACATTTGTATTAAAGTATTTAAATACATAGGAAAAGCACTGCGTAGGACTTAATTAAATTATTAAAATTATTTTTTTTGTCTTTCGTAGACGCTAATAAAAAAAAAGTGAGAAACATTTTTCCCTTTATATATTCCCTATATGAAATTTAAAAAAAATTAGTTTCCTTAAAATTTGGGGATATTTCGCCTCTGCTACTTAGAAATAATATTGATTATGTTTATAACGTTAGTAAATGTATAATAAAGTTTAAGATTGGTCTTCAATGTATGAATTATCTGATGCCATAGATCTTTATTAATGGTCATTACTTTTTTTCTAGCACCATGCATTCCCACTTAAAAATTAGGATTAGGATGCAAAGAATTAAAATTCACACAGAGATTAACATTATTTTACAATTTCAAATGAAATCACTTGACAGATCTCCAAATACTCGTATTCGTATGATATATATATATAGCTGCATCTATTTCTAGTTATATAGTTTCTAGTTTGAATTAGTTATATTTCAGTTTCTTATATCCTAAAAATAATATCTTCTTCCCTGTTACTATATTTTTGAGAACGAAAAAACATATAATTTAAAAACTTTTTTTATTCCCAGAATTCATTTCATAAAATGAAATATGGATGAAAAATTTTTTGATGCTGAAAATCATTACCGAAATTCTTCTGCATTTTACTTTTGGAATTCGAGTTTTCTTTTCAATTCAATTATTAAATGTTTTAATTGTCTTAAAAATTTTGTATACGTTACATTAAAAGTTGTTAATTTTATAGTGTCTTAAATTGAATAATTTTAAACTTTGTTTGATTAAACAAATCAACGAATTTTTTCCCGAAGAATGTCTCCTCTTCAGAATGTCAATCTTACTGTAAAAGCTTCAAAAAAATAGTATGATATTTAAATCATTCCTGTTAAATAAGTACACTTTCTTTTAAAAAAATTCTACTGAAATATAACTTGGCGCAATTGTTGAAACATAAATTTTCTGTCAATTGGAAAAAATACAAGACTCGAAGGCTGTTAATGCTATCCCACGAAAAAGTGTTACACGTCTCTGTGTTCATAAAGAGATAAACTTTACAAGAGAATTTCCATTGAAATGAAACATGCCGCCTTCTTTATCCGCAGAATTTTTTGCTACTTGATACTAAACGCAAGATTAAATATTCGGTGACACTTTTGAAATTTTGTTTTCACAGCATGTTGTGAAAAAGGTAAATTTTTGATTCCATCTAGTTGTGAAATGGAATTCTTCATATACGTATGTAAAGGAAAAAATTTTAGTCTCTGTAGCAACTTCTTTTTTTTCTAAAATAGCTTAAGCAATTTTGGTCAAAATAAATAACGACGTATAACAGTATAAGAAAGGAAAACGAAATTAAAATTCATATTGCAGGAAGAAGTAAAGAGAAAACCCGATTTAGAGAATTTCGTATAATGAAGCCCCATCCTCGAACATTGTTTTAAAACAAGTGAAAAGAAGATGCGTTAGTGTTGAAACAAGCAATTCCTAATACATTTTAAAATTACTTGGAGCATGTGACTAAAAAATTAAATCGACAAGACAATGTGAAAGGTTTTGAACATTTATTCTGTTTCTACTCCTTTGTTAATAATAAATCTGTGACAAATATGCAATAAGAATAATTTTCCATTTTTGTCTTCAATAGAAATATTAAGAAGGATACAAGTCTTTCCGCAAGTTTTTGATGTGATGCTAAAATCAAGGGTAAAATTATTTATGATTATGATCAGTTTTATATTTTATTTGCATTCAAGTTTTGAAGAAATCAAGTGAAAAGTTTTTCAAAAATTTTAATTAATATTTAAATAGTTCTTCCAATATTTTTATAAGTAGTACAAATATATATATAATAATCTCTATGTATAATATATATATATATATATATATATATATATATATATATATACATTATATATATAGAGAGAGAAATTTAGCGTAGGCTCTGCATTTTGAAGTGCAATTTTTAGGTAAGTTACCTATATCCTGTAATGGATTTGATATTCCTATCAATTTCTTTCATAAGGGGTTTGCTCAATATTATTTACATAAAGGGGAAAGGTTGGCTGGCCAAAAAATCTTTTCAAACCCACTTTTATATAAATTATTTTATATAATAGCTGTCCTAAGTCAGCAATGTTTATTATATTGCACATCCATCTTGTAATTTTTAATCTCGGTTGCTCATATGTCCTTCATTGTGTGATTTTCCTACTGGCTATGTGTTTTTCGAATGTGATCGATGGATGTTTATTTCTTGTTTGTAGAGAATTAGACTATACATATATGGTGAACGATATTCTAGGCAGAGAGAGAAATGTTTTAAATCATTTATTTACATAACTGAGAAGATTTGAGCATACCCAAGTGTTCTAATGGAATTACTGTAGTTCTGTTTTCTGAAAATAAAAATTTAGAGCTCAAAAATAAAGCATGTGTGGGTACAGAAATCTGTACACATGCATCGTATAGAGTAATACGTGCTTCCATTATTGCCTTTAAAATATTTATTATTAAACACTATGCAACATTTTTATATTTTAAAACTGTTAAATGATTATAATTTTTAGATTAAGTAATTGCTTCGCAACTAGGATAACATTTGTTTAATCCTTCCCTAAACACGTTATATTTCGTGGCATAAATTAAATGCTCCCAAAAACTTCGCCTCTCTATATTTTGCATGCATTTACAAAGAAAAGAAAATAATTCCGAAAAAAAGAAGCTCATATATTAAATAGCAAAAATTATGGTTCATAATACGGCGATATTGAAAACAATTTTTAACGATTTACTAGAAAATATTTATACATTAGAAAACATTTATTCACGAGGAATCTAAAAGTTTATTCTTCAAAGCGAATCTCATCGGATACTATCTGTAAATATAAACAGAAAAAATATCAACAATAAGATTACAACCCTAATGTATCAAGACAGAGTTTGCTTAAAGCCACAGATAATTAAAAATATATATCATTGAATCTCTTATTCTCTAGGTATAAACGAATCCTATCCTTAATGAGAATTTCAGGAGCTTTGTTTTGGCAGATGTTCTAATTAAATTACGATGTTTGATTTTTCTTTTTTTGTAATATGTATTTACTAGATAATTCTGTTTATTATTATTATATTCAGTTTCCTTTTTTATAAAAAATACAGGAAAATTAGTTTTTTTATATCTTTTGTGTACAAGACGACATAAATAAGGTATTCGGACGGTGACTTCTAATAAACAAGTTTTAATAAATATAAATTGTACAATGAAAACTAACATGAATCAGTAAAATAAAGATAATAAATCATGAGAAAAAATACGTCAAAAAATAATACCTCAGAAACAATATTTATAAATAAAGAAACCTCTAATTTTAAATTGTGAAAGGTTTGAAAGGCGACTATAGAAAGGAATCTACACTAGTTGGAAAGTCTTGAACATTTACTCGTGTGTTAACAACTAACCTCTGACATAAGGTGACAACGTGACGTCACTACAAAAAGAAACAGAAAAGAGATTTCAGTTCACTAAATCTTCTAGAATGACTTTACACGGATTTTAAAGTCCCTAATTTATAATTTGTAGATGTAATGAAATTACACTTTATACATTTTAAGTCGAAAATTTCAATTCCAGAACAGAAAATAAAATCAACCTGGCAAATTTTGAAGAAATATACGCATGTAATTTAAATATGTATTTTGTTAAAAATTTTATTATATAATAAATAACCCTATAGCATGATATAAGCAAGCATAGCTATGTTGTCAGTTGATGTTTAGGAAGGCTTATTATAGATAAATATAGGAGTACTAATCAGTTATAAAAACCGTGAAGCTAAACACCGCAATTTTTAGACAGCACTATCAATTTGGACGTATACCAGTTGCAAATATAAATAGGTCTAAAACGGATTAAATCCTACTATAATTTAAATTTTTATCAATATATCTGCAGTGAAGTTAATGGATAGTATGGTCAATGCTCTTGATGGGGAAAGGAGTTGCTAATTTACGATCCTTACAGCCGATAAGGGGCGATATGCGTCTTACAATAGGAAAAGTTTCACTTGTGAGTGTTTTAACAAGAAATAAGCTCATATTTTTCCGTGCAGAAATAAACTTTTTTTTTCTTTTTTGCTAAATAATTTTTGAATACCTGTCCAAATTTCATAAATATAATATAATTAGTAAAATAATTACTGGTTTTTCATCGTTTTCATCGCATGATCGAAGTATTTAATTCACTTCCAGCAGCGTAACAACGAGCATGCTAAAATGGTCATAGAAAAAATCGTACGGAACGTACTTATTAGCAAATTGCAGCCGCAAACATATTTACGTCACTCCAATGACAAAAATAACTGAAATATAAAGTAAAAGACGTTAAGTATTTGAGTACTGCCCACAAAATGGGGTCCCCAAAAGTTTAATAAACAGCTTAAGACACAGTTGCATGCCCCCAAAATATTTTATTCACATCTTACACACAATCAAGTTTCGAACGAGTGAAAATATTTCTTTACGCTCCAAAAAAATGTTAACTAAAAATAAAAGAAGAGTTAATTAACAAAATGAAAGATGGAATGATTAAAAAAGTCTCGATGTCTTCCAAGAGAAAAATAACCAAATCATCAAGTAATTGAGAAAGACAAATCTAATTCAACAAAATAAATCACTGCATGGATCTCACTTTTTTAATATTATCCAAGATAACATCTACTTCAATAAAACATCATTATCTATGGTAAAATTACCAAAAATGATAATCAATTAAATGATGCAAATAATTCCTTCCCAGCTTGTGGAATATATTTCTAAATTTTACCAAGGCAAGATTTTTTACTTTACTCCTTTTTACTTTATTCGTAGAATATAATTAACAAAATACTTAAATACATAGATTTTGTTTGAGTAAAAGGAATATATTATAAGCTTATCAGGGATAAACAGGGAGAATATAGTCAGACTATATAAAGCGACACAATAAATAAAATTTGTTTCAACTTAAAATATCAAAACACATAAATATTTGCCAAACCAGAAAGTGAATAAGTATTAAGTTAATTATTTGGGCTATTTAATTAGAACTGTGAACAGACTTATTATTCTACGAAATTTCTACAGATTTTAAAGTTTAAAAGATAGCGCATCATTTAACTCTACCAACGAAAGTATTGTTAAAATATTTCACCGTTTGAATTATTATTTTAAAAGCTATACAGCATGCTGCTGACTTCCTATCTTCAAATTCAAAGGTTTGATTGCAAGGAGCATGAAAACGACAACTCGCCATATAACATGGGGTCGTATATAAACCCCGTTTACAACCTCGTAAAAACAGTTCTGAAGGCTCGAGTGGAATGAAAACAGGGTTAAAATATGCATTTATTAGACAGCTGGATGTCAGAAATGCAATGACCAGTGGTTATCACAGGAATTGTTCAAAGCTGCAGCCACGTAGGCCATAGCAGAGCCGACACCAATGGAGGAGGATTGCCGGACGTGTATAAACAAATCAGGTGTTTTGGCAATGTCAGCTGAAGCTCCACCGGATTCTCATACACAAGTGATTTTAGGTGAAAAATAAATCCGAGGGTCCACAGGAAGCGTGGAGGTCAAACAACAGGTCCACCGCGTTCTATCCACCTCCCAGGGTATGTAGCATCAAGGTGATTACGAACCGACGTCGAAAAATGTGCTGGTGCACCAAAGTGCATGAACCAAACGTTCTGGTGCGCAGTGGTTGCTACTCCATGTGAATGAGTGAATATTGCACTATAC